>VBSM01000272.1:108352290-108447978 GCA_008086735.1 Cheirogaleus medius | reverse complement strand
GTGTGTGGTGTGTGTGCGGTGTGTGTGTGGTGTGTGGTGTGTGTGTGGTGTGGCTTGTGTGGTGTGTGGTAGGTGTGTAAGTGTGTGGTGTGTGTGGTGTGGTGTGTGGTGTGGTGTGTGGTAGGTGTGTAAGTGTGTGGTAGGTGTGTGGTGTGGTGTGCGGTAGGTGTGCGGTGTGTGTGCGCGTGCGCGCGCCCGGCCCGGCGGCGTGCACCTGGCTTTGGTTGCGGGGCGGGCGTTGGCGTGGGGTGACCTTCCATCCGCTTTCCGCCCCCCCCGCGCCCCCTCCCCCGGCCAGGCGCTGCCGCCCACGCGGGCGTCCGTCAAGCCCACATGGAAGGAATTCGCTTCCAACCCACAGAAGGATTTAAAATTCTCTTTTCTCTGCAGCCAGTCCCAACTGCTGCTCTTGCTCTTGGTTGCGATTCCTGCAAACTCGCCGGCCGGTTTCTGGCTCCCCTTCCTCACCCTGTGCCCTGAGAGCTGCTGGGTCCCCCAGGTGACTCCTGCTGGCCGCTGTCGCCCATCCGGATGCCACAGGTGTGGCACCTGCTCTCCTCGGCATGGACCTGGGCGAGGGCAGTCTGGGCTGCTCTGCGGGTCAGGGAATCCGAGGGCACGGGGCAGAGACGCCTGACCTGGTCGCCCTTCCCACAAGCACAGAGCTGGTTGAAGAGTGACAAGCAAGTGTCCCCTACCTCCTTCCAGGGCAGAGCAGCCGAAGGAGACCCATTCTCTGGGGTGCAGACACAAAGGGCATTTCCCATGGAAACCCCGGGGCAGAGGAGAGCAGGCCGGCCGGGGTGGGGTGCCCAGGACAGCAGCCCAGGGGACGCAGGCCGAGCCAGGAGGGACATTGCAGAAAGGCCCTTTATGTGGAAAAGAAACCAATCTGCCTCAGTGGCGCCTCCAGGCCGCCCCACCCTCTGCAGAGCTGCTTGGTCGGGGGCAGAGGAAAGGGTTTGCTCTTGACACGAGTGAGTGGAAAGACAGGCTGAGGCTTTTTAAAAAAATTAAGGGTGTATTCACATATGTAATTCACCATAAAATTCACTCTTTTAACCATTTTAAGAGGTGCAATTCAGTGGTTTTGAGTACATTCACAGGGTCGTGCGACCATCGCCACGATCTGGTTGCAGAACATTTCATTTCCATCACGCCAGAAAGAAACCCGTACCCACCAGCAGTCACCGCCACCTGCCCCTGCCCGCCCAGCCCCCGTCTCTAAGGGCTGCCTGTTCTGCACGTTACGTGTAAACTGGAATCACACACCGCGTGGTCTTTGCGACCGGCTTCCTCGCTCGCCACACTCTTTCCAAGGCTTGTCCACGCTGCGGCCTGCGCCAGTCCTCCGTTCCTTTCCGTGGCTGGATGATATTTCGTCCTGCGGCCAGATGGCATTGTGTTTCTAGCCATCCGTTGGTGGACTGCTGTCCTTGATTTTTGGGACCCGCCCAGCCTTTCCTCCCCAAGGGCCAGGGCTCTGTGGTCCACTGTTTCGGAATCTTCTAGTAGACCTGATGCAATGTGCTGAGCGAATAACCGAAGGGTATCTGAGTGTGGGAGTATCTGAGTCACGATGTTTGGCCCAACCACAGAGCAGGCAGCCCCTTTACCTCACCTGGACTCAGTTTCTTCATCTGTAAAACGAAAGGCCTGAACCAGATGGGTCCCTAACATCTATCTCTACCTGCCCTAACAGTTTAAGATATTTCGGCAAAGCAATTAACGCGCAGCCTCACATTACCTTTCTGGAAAAGGCAGAGGAAAGCAAGCTGTCGGCTAGCACGGTTAGGTGTTCCCGTCGCTGAAATTGCTCTCTAAGCAATCTGGATCCGTCTATAGAAGGTGCTCGCACCAGGTTTCCAAACCACAAAAAATCAACGCTGGATGGCAGGGGAGGAATGACAGGCCAAATTAAAAAGAAGAAATATAACAGGGACAAATGTAAAGTCTGGCATTTTGCTCTAAAACCTAACAGAACAGCTACTGGCTGTGGATGGGGGGCAAGGGGGAGGGTGTGTGTGGGGAGATGTGACCAGACAGTGCCATTTTAAACCCTGCCAACAGGGTTTTTGTTGACTCTAAATGAGTCTCGTCATGAGTCGCCATTGTGGACGCCAAATCAGCCAATGTGATTTTAGATTATATTAATAGGGGTATAGTGGCTGAAACAAGGGAAGTGATATTGGTGAGGTCCATACTGTGAGAGGAAGCCACCAACAGAACAAGCCTGAAGCAACAGGATGGACTAGACCGTGAAGCTCTCCAAGCCATGAAGTGAGTTGTGCTTCGATGGGGCGGGAGAGGGAGGTGGGGGGTGGGACCAAGCACCAAGGAATCCCAGGCCCTGGAGCCAGCTTTCACCGGGTCTTGCCAGCCACAGAAAGGTGGCCAGGCTGTGAGTTTAGACTCTACATGCAAATGCGCTGTTCTCTGTACTACCTGAAACTCCCAGAGGTAAATGACTTTCTGAGGCAACTGGGCATTAATCTGAGGCAATCGGCTATCTCCAAATGCACCTCATTTGAATCAGGGTGATTCACAGCAGTGTGCAGTCACTTTGAAAGCTGCCTTCTTCCCGGAACCCCAGCCTGGTGCCCTGGTGACCCGTCACGCCCAGGGCTGGGCTCTGCCTAGGACAGGTGGGCGGGGCTGTCTTTTGCACCCTAAGAGTTTTGAGAGCAGAGAAGCGAGCCCTACAGCTGTTTTCTGGTCGCAGGTCTGAAAACCACCTAACTTAGCACAGTTGGCCATTTCTCCACCAAAGTACCCTCCGGCTTCCTTCCGCAGGCAAAGTCTGTAGCCTGTGGGTCAGACGCCTGGGCCCTTCTCCATGTCAGTGGTTACTGCTTACACAGAAGTAAGGGTTCCGCCCACGGGCAGCCAGGCAGGGCATGCCGAGGCCGGGTCAGGCTCTGCAGAGGCGGATGTTCATAAGGGACTGCCCTCTGACACAGATGGCCCAGGTGAGGTGACACTCTGTTCATTGTTTGCATACCTGCTCCTCCTGGCCATGCTCCATGCAAACAGAAGACAGGGCCCAGGTGGGCCTGAGTGACAAATGCTGCCGCCTTGGAGAAGGAAGGCTTGCTTTGGGGACACTGTGCCTGGCAGGACCCACACATGGGACTCCCTACCGTCGTTTCTGGGGCTGCCCGGTCCTTAGGGCGAAGGGCACCTGGGGGTGCTGGAACGCAGCCACCTGGAGCTCAGAGCCACACGTTCCAAAGGGCTTCAGGAACAAGAGCACCCTGAACCTAGGAAACAAAAGGCAGGCGCAGAGGCATCATCCAGCAAAGCCCTTGTAGCCCCCAAACTGACCCACGGCCGCGCCAGCTGCAGGGCTGCCCGCAGAGCACGGATCAGGGAAGCCGACGCTCTCCTGGGTGGTCCTGGCACCGTCGAGCCAGGGAAGGAAGTGTGTCAGGCCAGCCTGCTCTTGCTTTCCTTGGCGTAGCAGGCTCATGACCTCTAGTCGCCAGGCGCAGGCCTCCCTGGGGCTGCAGCAGAGGCCTGGGGGATCCCGGACCCCGCCCCTGGCCCCTCACCCGTCCTGGGGAGCGCGCCCGGACACCTCCCTGGGAATGCACAGCTCACACACCTCACCGCGTGTTGGCTTTGGGAGGCTTCCAGGGACGCTCCTGCCAGAGATGCACTGTGGGCCTCAGCGTCTGGCCTGTCTAGAGCTGCTGGTCTGCAGGGGGCCTGTTCTTGGGGTTCCTGGGGACCCCCGGACCACCTCGTGGATTGGGAGGGGAGAATCGCTCACAAAATGTGCACAATGCCAACCCAGTGACCTCTGTCCTCCCCCGCATGACCCAGAGCTCCTCTAAACAGACATCAGCTGCAGAATTTGGGGACAGGGAGCTTCTGGCCACCCTTTCACTCCTCGGAAAGCTCTCTGCCCCAAACCCCCCCATGCTCCCGCTTCGCCCGCCTCCCGGGACTTCCTCCCAGGCCTTTCCCACCCCAGTTTGGAGCCCCGTAGCTGTCCCTGCGTCCCACCTCCCTGCTCCCTTTAGCTGATCTCTCCTGCTGACGGAGAAGCGCCAGGAGCCCGGACTCAATCCATCCTCCCGCGGGCTCCACAGGCCCCTCAGCAACAGGGGGTTCCCAGGGCGCGGGGTTGTCAGTGTTAAACCAAGACTGACCGGGGTGCAGGGGTAGCTGGTCACCCTCCTGCTAGGTACTTCTGCAGAGTCTACAACAGTGATTCCTAAATGGTTTTTGATCCTGGGTTTCAACGAAAATCTGAAGGCCAAGGGCTTTCATGCCAGCACGGCATCCAGGGGCAGATACATGCACCGTTTCACACGAAATTTCTGGGGTCCCCTTCACAATTCAAAGGAGAACTTGGGGACCCATGGACCTGCCCAAAGACCCTGGCTAGAGATGGCAGCGTTTGGGGAGAGGAGGCTGGCGTCCCAGCCAATGGCACCGTGGCCGCGCTTCCCAACTAGGCTCTGACGCTGCGCGGCTGCAAACTCTGGAATCCTTCCTCAACCTCTCCAAGCCTTTCCCTTCCTAGTCCGTAAAATGGGAATCACACTTGCTTTATGAGGCGGAAGAGACTGTGAATCGTGACACACGGACAGCGGGAAACACGGTGTCTGGCACAAGGAATTCACACATGCACTGATGTGTCCAAAACAGAGATTGAATAGCTCTGTGCCAACGACAGTTCTGGGATGGAGACACCGTGGGGGACAAGGCAAAGTTCCCGCCGCCTTCTGAGTGGGTTATGGCTAAGTCAACAGTAATTGCTGTGACTGCTGTTGCTTATTATCGGTGGTTGATCCAGAACGTGCCGACATTCACTTTTATCTGCTATTTATGGCCCGTTCCCTGCGGGCATCACTCTGCAGGGCTGAGGGACAGTGAGCTTCAGACAAAAGAAAAAGCCTCCTTTCGACCTCTGCTGGAACACTGTACTAGCCTTAGTGCTTAAGTAGAAAGTTTTCTCTCTCGCTGATATTTTAAAGAAGCCAATTCCACCTTCCATTCTCACATTTCCAATGTGGAGTTTTTAATTCTTTCTTCCAATAAATTCTTTAGCCTTCCCATGGACTGTTGCTGAACTGTTGTGGTTTTACAAGCAAACCATTCTTCTTTGTCCCGCGTTGACAAGGAGACCCCAACTGGGACCAGTGTAGATGGGAGACCTGTTACTGGGGCACCCCATGTGGGCAGTTTCAGTTTAGGGTCTCAGTTGTCTGCATCTTTATCCGTATTCTGGTCCCCTTTTCCTGCACAGCCCAGAAAGGAATGTGGTCGCCTGAGAGAACAACGCCCGCTCTCAGTTTTGAGTGCGGGACTGTTTTTTCAAGGAAACTCTGGAAGCTCCAGGAGCCAGCAGGAGAGGGCCAGGGCTGTGGGGTGCCCGAGGCACAGGCAGGTGCCAGGGACAGGACGGCAGCTGGAGAGGGCTCTGGCTCAGGGCCTCCGCCCCGCCTTTGCTGACGTTGGAGCCCCAGATCGCTGCTGACGTGCACCGACCGGGCCGGCTGTTTACTAAATCATTTTTTAACAGCTGCACTTCCAGTAAGACCTGAGAACACGCCGTGACACCCTCATTTACAGCACTGAGCGTGTCACTCGGGCGGCACGTGGGCCAGGAAGGGGAGAGTCCAGGAAAGGAGAGATTAGCTGGCTGTCAGGTAAATCACCTGATGCAAAGAGCCCGGGGTGACCCCGATGTGAGAGCCGCCCGCAAGCACGCTGCAGGCTGCGTGTTGGAAGGGGCCTTGTGAGCAGAATTCTTCCTGGAGGAGGTCCAAGTAGCCAGAGGATCTTGATCTAGGAATGGGGACTGGTCTCAGGTTGCTGGCTTTCAGAGTGACACGGGCAAGTTGTTTCTCCTCCTGGGGCCCCAGCTCCCTGCCTGTGCAGGGAGGGCGTGCACTCACTGATTCCATAGCGGCCAGGACAGCCCAGAGCTAGGCGTGGGGACTCTGGGGACCCAGTCCTTCGTCTTCCTCGCACTACGGCTGTGGGAAAGGCCTCACCCTGTCGAGATGCGTCTCCTCACGCGTTCGGTACCTGGGACCTCTCCGGGCTGCTGGAGGGTTTTGTGTGATAAAGGACATGTAAGTTTTGTGGTGGCGGAAGAAGAGTATTGAGGCCGAATAGACGCTAACAAACGTCGCGTTTGTGCAAAGCGCTCCTGGGCGAGGTTCAAGGGTCCCAGAACAGGGGGCCTCAGAAGTTGCGCCACCCAGGACTGCAAGTTAGCTTTTATAGGGGGCTGGCTGTGGTTGTTGTCTGTGTCTGGAGGTCGAGGCAGGATGTTTTGCACCCGGGGCGTCTTCCTGCTCTGCCTTGGCGGGGGTCTGGGCCGGCGAGATGTTCCGTTGGTGACAGGACGCAGTTAGGGCAGCTGTCATGCAAGGCCTGCAGACTTTGCAATGCTGTGAGGGTGGGGGCAGAGGGGAGGGGGACCCAGCCACCAGCCTGACAGGACACAGACCTCTCAGCCGAGTCAAAGGTGCGTGGTTCACAGCGCACACAGCTCAGTGGGCTAACCAGTACAGCACCGCGAGCGAGCATCTGGGGCGGGCTTGTGCGTAGCCTCCACTGTGTGCGGGGCTGGGAGCTCCGAGGCATCGTCCCCTGAACCCGCAGTTTTCTGTGGGCTGATAACAAAGGCCACCGGCTCTCTTCCTCTCTTCTGACAGGCGTTACCCAAACCTCCATTTTCATTTCACTACGACCCTTAAAGCATAGCCACTTTTTATTCCAAACTATTTCCCTAAGGTCAAGATCATTTTCCTGTCCTTTTGGGTTGACAGAGAATAACAGCAATAAAGTGAGTTCCTCTCTACTCAGTATCGAAGAGTCTTCAAGTGCAGCATCTCAGGGGCACCCCGCGAGTGCGGTGGACAGGTGTTACCTGCGTGTTGAAGGTGAGGACACTGAGGCTTGGAGCGGTGGCCAGAAGTGACATGGCTAATACCGGGCAGAGATGGGACTATACCTGGTTCTCAATTTGGCATCTTTCTAAAAGCAAAACAATAAAGTCTATAGTTGGTTCTTCAGAACCTGAAAAAAAACACAAATAGATCTGTGATTTGTCTTCTCATCCTCCCATGTGGTTGGTTGAGAAGTGGAGAGGTGCACTTTCGGGGGGGCGTGGGCATGTCACCCCCTGCAGGGGACAGGCTCCAGGGCTAGGGCTGCCCTTGACATGACCTTCCTGTAGGAAGACCCTCCCCTAGCTGCCACCTAGTGTGAAGGGATATCTATCTATCTACCTATGTACCCATCCATCCACCCATCCATCTACCTAGAAAGTGAGAGAGGGAGAGAATGAATGAGGATTCACGTGATTTTGAAGGCAGAGACATTCTGTCACCTGCTGTCTGCAGGCTGGAGCCCCAGGAAGCTGGTGGTGTGACTTCAGTCTGAGCCTGAAGGGGTGAGAACCAGGAGAACTGACGGGACGAGTCTTCGGCCAAGTCCAAAGGACCGAAACTGAGCAGCCAATGATGCAACTCGCAGTCTGAGGACAGGGAAGACCAATGTCCCAGCTCAAGCAGTTAGGCAGAGAGATAGAATTCTCTCTTCCTCTGGTTTTTGTTCTATCTGGGACCTCAGTGGGTTGGATGAAGCCCACCCACACTGGGGAGGGCCGTCTACCTTACTCAGCCCACCAGTTCAAACGCTAATTGCTTCCAGAAACACTGGCACAGAGACACCCAAAACGAATGTTCAATCAAACATCTCGGCACCCCATGGCCTGGTCAAGTTGACACATAAAATTACGCATCACATTTATGGTTTCCCTTCTGTGATTGTGTAGAGGAGACAGGTGGTTAGATGTGGTTCTGGTCTCTTGGAGTCCACAGACATGGAAGGGGCAGAAATACATACACATGCACATGTGGCACAAACAGAAGCCATCAGAGGGCAGAGGGCGCTCTGGGAGGCTTAGAGAAGACCGGGAAGATGTCCCTTGCCAGGCAGCAATGTGTTTGAGGGCACCAGGCCTGGACGGCAAGACTGGAGAGGTGACAGGAGAGGGGGCCCGAGGCCCTGCACAGTGTGAGAGCTCTTGGGACTTGGCCACTGTTGTGAGTTTGATAGTCCCCTCCAAAAGACAGCTGAAGCCCTAACCCCTGGCACCTGTGAATGTGACCTTATTTGGAAATAGGGTCTTTGCAGATGTCATCAAGCCAAGATGAGGTCATTAGGGTGAGTCCTAATCCAATATGACCCGTGTCTTTTTAAGAAGAGGAGAAGAGACACAGAGACAGGGACACGTGGAGAGGTGAATGCCATGTGATGACACAGACACACAGAAGGTGACCATGTGACAATGGAACCAGAGAGTGGAGGTACACAGCCGCCACAGCCAGGGGACACTGAGAATTGCCAGCAGCAACCACAAGCCAGGAGGGAGGCTGGGACAGGGTGTTCTCTCTGAGCCCCTGGACCCAGCCCCGCTGACACCTGGATTTTGGACTTTTGGTGTCCAGAACGGGTAGAATAAATGTCTGTTGTTTGAAGCCACCCAGTGTCCCAGCGGCCCTGAGAATCTGACGTGGCATCTGCTTAGATGTTGGGGTGAGGAGTAGAAGGGAGCACGCGTGGGGAGAAGACAGGGCGTGGGGGGAGGAGGTGCAGACATTCAGGAGAGACAACAGAATCGGATACCCCGAGTGTCCTGTGGTGGCTCAGGTTCCTCTAGAAGGTGGGCACATCCCTCCCCTTCTCCTAGAACAGAGTCCCTGGAGAGCGCCAGGCTTTGGCGAGGGCGTCCCACACCGGTCTCCTCTCCAGCCATCTGCTCCATGGCCCAGCGCAGGGCCTGTGTCCAGTACCCCACACAGGTGTGTGGTTCTGCCAAGTGGGGTGACGCGCAACCTGCCTTCAGGTGACCGATACCTTCCTACAGCATCCATCCAGAGAAATGGATTCGACGACAGTCCCGCCGCAGCAGAATGGAAAGTAACATGGCTTAGAGGGAAGGCTCTGCCTCATGAAGTCAACCAACTTCTGAAATCAACCGTCATCAGTCCTCCCAGCAGGGGAAGTCGAGAAACCTGGGAACGAGCTTGCGGCGACGTGTGTCCCAGCCTCTTATTGGCCAGTCCCCTCCTCCCTGCCAAGGGGCTACGCTTCCAGGTGTTTGGTTGTGGGGGGCGCAAAGAAGGGAGACTGTCAGGGGGCAGTGTCTCCCACTCACACCTCCACCTGCTGGGCAGGTGTTCCCGCCCACACTCCCCCCCAGCACCCAGGGTCACCTCCGCAGGCTGGGGGCTCCTGGAGGGTCTCACACTGGACTGTCTCGGTGGAGGGAGGTCCTGCCACGTGTAGCACTTCGCTCCCTTCTGGGCCATGCTCTGTGAGCCTCAGACAGACAAGAATCCACACCGAAGCCAAGAAATGATCCAATCCAGTTCTCCTAGGGAGACAGGGAAGATATGAAAGTTCAGCAAACGAGGGGGAAGAGGTAGGAATTTTCTTATTAAAGGTATTTGTGATGAGGGGAGTAGACATTAAAAAAAAATACAAACAGCTGAGTTTTAACTGAAAATCACCGAGCCACAAAAGGACAGGCAGCAACCCCGTGCGCGGGTGCAGGTGGCGCGGGAGGCTTTGCCCGGACGCGCAGGCCTGGGACAGGACTCCAGGGGAGAGGCGCCCAGGACAAGTCCTGTCAGGCGGCAGGAGCCCTTCCCGGACGCAGCTGGCAGCCTGGCACCGACCTGCCTCTGGCTCACACGTAGGCAGCTTATCTCCGTCTTGTTTGGCTTAGAAATCTCTTAATCTTCCGGGATCGCTTGACGCGATCAGCCCCTGTTTTTATTCTTGGATAGAGAAGAAGCGAATCAAAGGCTCGAGCCAATTCTGCTGAGCGTGTGGAGGCCTGTCCCCGAGCACCAGGTTCCTGGCAGCTCCGAGCAAGTGCAGGACAGCGCGAGACGCTGAAATGGAGACAGCCGGCAGAGGCGGGCCGGCCCCCAGCCGGAGTGTGGCGCGGGCGCACCCGCAGATACACGTTGAAAACACACATCTAGGGATCCTACCCGTTCAGAGGCGGTGTCTCTCCCCTGCCCCGCGGAAGGCAAGGTGAGGCGGCCAGCAGGTTGTTCTCGGAACTGGGGAGCCCAGTGCCTGTCATTTTCCCGAAAAAGAAAACCGTTTGTGGGTGTGGCTACATGGAGTGGAACTTTCTAGGCTTCGTGCAGGCTTGAGGGCCTTGGTTTACCTTTCCTTGTGCCTGTCACTGCATTTGCACTCCACATTCTTTCTGATGAGCCCCAGGGGACGCCGGTGTTGTGTTGCCCCGGCGGGCCCGCTTCCCATACTCTCAGTGTTTATGGAAATCCATTCTGGAGTTATGGAAATGGGAGTCTGGGTCGTGCTGGAGGCCTCAGTCAGGGAGCCGGGGACTCGCTGGAAACAGCAGGGGCATGGGTGCTTGGCAGTGAGGCTGTTTTGTATTAAGCTGCCAACACCTCCCCAGATGAAAGCTGGAGAGTCAGAGT
This sequence comes from Cheirogaleus medius, assembly GCA_008086735.1. Lineage (NCBI taxonomy): Eukaryota > Metazoa > Chordata > Mammalia > Primates > Cheirogaleidae > Cheirogaleus > Cheirogaleus medius. The sequence goes on along the minus strand of VBSM01000272.1, from coordinate 108,437,485 downwards.
GCTGGGGAGCAGGGGACAAAGGCTCAGGGGCTGGGGTCCTGGGCACTTGGGCAGTGTGGTGACCACAGAATGGTCTCAGAAGAGGACTTGGTGGTACTTATGGTCAAACACAAGCCCGATGCGTTTCCCTCTCTGGCTCACACGGCCACGTGGGCTGTGCTGAAGCCACACCCCACACGGCTGCCGTGGCCGCCCCGCGGGAAGGAGCTGCTTGGCCCACAGCTGAGCTGCAGTGCCTTGCTCAGGGGAGGCCGTGGCTGTGTTAGAATTCGCCAGAGAATCAGAGCCGGTTGAACATGTGCGTATATGGAGAGATCAATAGGGTCCATCATTCTATCAATCTGTCTAACTTTAGAGCATGGAGAGGGAGAGATTTAATACAAGGAATTGGCTTACGTGGTTATGGAGGCTGGACGGTCTTGAGACCTGCAGCTGCAAGCTGGGGACCGCAGGACAGCCCACGTTTCCGTCCGAGTCTGAAGGCCGGGGAAGACGGAGGCTCCAACTCCAGCAGTCAGGCCGGTGTGCTTTCCTCAGTCCACCAATTCAGACGTTGATCTTCCCCAGAAACACCCTCTCAGGTACATCCGGAATAATATTTGGCCAGATATCTGGGTGTCCTTCAGACCAGTCATGTTGACATATAAAATTGATCATCACAGTGTCCTGTACCACAATTCCCATCCTCGGAGAGGCTGGCTTGGTTGGGGTCCTGCCCAAAACAAGGACAGCCTGGTTTTGGGTTGACTGATGACCTGCAAGGAACCAAGGGATAAAAGCCCTAGAAAGAGACCACAGCGTTTAGCAAGGATGGTCGTGTTCTTTCTCCTGGAGGCAGGGGTGGAGTCAGTCGGATCGTACAAGAGGAGAAAAAAGGAGGCACCTGCAGTGAGGCAGAAACCAACAGGTACAGGGGATGCAGCCAATGGGAGTGGCGTAGTGGAGACCCCAGAATACCTGATGCCAGTGGGGCAGTAAGACAACACAGAGTCCAGGGACCCAGGGCCATGTCTGAACAAGCCCCCAAGTCCATCCTGTGTGGGGCCAGTAGTGCAGTAGACCCCCATATACCTCATGACCAGCTGGCTCCTGAAGTACATCGTAAAACCCCAGTTTGTAAAGTGGACTGAGTCTGAGTCTATTCCTTACCAAATGAGAGGAGCCAGTTTATCCACCACCCATGGCAAACTAATGCCAGTGACATTATCCCACTTGACACTTCGGATTGATGGGAGTCCAAGTTCAAGGAAAGACCTCCTCAAATGCTTTCTGATCCATCTTCTCATGTCGTTGGCCAGGGAAGCCTTACATCTGGGAAGGAGAGGGAGAAGGAGATCCCAGGGTAGGGCTGGGGACCTGGGACTGGTGCAGACACAGCTATTCACAGATCTCACAGGGTAGGGAAGGGTAGGGTCGAGGGCTCCTTTCCAAGTCGTTTTCCCCTATGTTCACCACCACAGCCTTTCCGGACCACGTAATTTGCTAATCTAGACTTTGGTGTTCAAAATATTGCTTATAAATCTCCCCTGAGAGGAGAGTCGAGCAGGTGGAAGGAAGAGATGAAGACAGAAATGTTTACGATGTTAATGTTACAGTCATTACAGTGGAGCCCTGACCAACACGGGTTTGAACTGTGCAGGTTCCCTTATACGTAGATTTTCTCCCTCCTCTGCTACCTCTGAGACAGCAAGACCAAGCCTTCCTCCTCCTCCTCCTCAGCTACCCAACGTGAAGACGATGAGGAAGACCTTTACGATGGTTCACCTCCACTTAAGGAATAGTAAACATATTTTCTCCTTCTCATAATTTTCTCAATAACATATTCTTTTCTCTAGCTTTTTTTGACAGTAAGAATACAGTATATAGCACATGTAACATATAGAACATGCATTTATATCATCAGTAAGGCCTCTGGTCAACAGTAGGCTATTCGTAGTTAAGTTTTGGGGAAGTCAAAAGTTATATGCTGATTTTTGCTCTTTAAGTTAGCTAGAGACGCATAGAAAAAATGCATTTATTCATTTGATAAATGTTAATTGAGCACCTAGTATATAACAGGTAGGGTCCTAGGTGCTTAGGAGATGTTAATGAATAAAACAAGTAAGACCCCTGCCATGGGGCACTCACACTGTAGCAGAAGGAGCAGAAAATAAACAAGAAATATAATAAGATAATAGTAGATAATACATATAATACAGTAAGGTAATAAACTCAATAAGGTAAACAAATGTCACAGTATATCAGAGGCGGTGGGTGTTGGAGAGAAAGGACATGCAGAGCAAAGGGGGAGGCAGAGGCCTCCTGGTGGGAGGACAGGTTGTGATTTTTAATAACGGTGGTCAAGGTCGGCCCTGCTAAGAGGATGACTTTTATAAGAGGTCTTGCAAGAGGTGAAGGAAGAGTGTTCAGGCAGGTGGAACAGCCCGGTACAGGTGTCACAGCAGGAGCATCTGACATGTTCAAGAGATGGCAAGGAGGCCAGTGTGGCTGTAGTCTCGAGTAAAGGGAGAGGAGTGGGAGGATGGGCAGGGGAGGACGGGGCCAGACCACATAGGCTCTTGGGAAGAAAGAGAAGAATTGATGATGGCCTTGGACATGGGCAAAAAAGCCCATAATAGGCATATTGGTATTTGATAAATTTTATTCCTAATTGAACCAGTAACTCTCACTGGGAGTGAGAGGATGAGGAGGAGGGAAGTGAGTGGGGGAGGGAAGCTATATATCACCCCCCCACACACACACACACCTGGGAACCTCTTTGCACCATTCCGTTCCTTTAGCACCACTACCCCACGAAGGCACCAGCACCGACGGGCAATGACACGTCACGATTCTCACGTGTGTCAGGGCAGGGAAAAGGTGAAGCCCATGTTGTAAACACATCGAAATCAACGGACATCTATTATTGCCTAATACGTGTGTCTTAGACTGTTTGGGCTGCTATAACAAAATACCTGAGACTGATTAATTTATAAATAACTGAAATTTATTGCTCACAGTGCTGGAGGCTGGGAAGTCCAAGATCAAGGCACAGCAGATGTGGTGTCGGGTGAAGGCTCGTTCTCTGCTTCAAAGGTGGTGCCTTCTTGCTGTGTTCTCCTGTGGCAGAAAGGGCAGGAGGCCCCCTCGGTTGTCTTTTACAAGGACATTCATCCCATTCATGAGTGCAGAGTCCTCAAGACCAAATCACCTCCAAAAGCGTCCGCCTTGTAATACTGTCATAATGGGGACTGAGTTCCAGCATATGAATTCTGGGCAACACCAACATTCAGACTACAGCAATGTGCAAACGCTCTTCTAAGGTGATTCTTATTTTGATCATTTGTATTCCTACAAGGTATCCTGAGCAGAACTACACCAGATAGCACAGTAAAAAAATGTTTTAAGGCTATTAAGGGATGTATCTTAATGTAGCAATATATTTAGCCCAGTAGGGCTATTCATTTCAAATCACAGAGCAAGTCTAAACTCCATCATTTCTGGATGGGGCCAGACTGAGGAGTGGTGACTATATGTGAGTCAGTGTCTTAGTTAATGGGGTTTTGTTACCCAGGAGATGAGATTTAGCTGTCCTTTTAGACCTCATTTAAAACATTCTCTATGACTTCCTTTTGGTGTTTTTAATATTCTATCTTGCACAGTAGTTAAATTTTGAATTTAAAATCCCCCCTCTTTGAGCATTTGTAAGCTAATGTGGAGGTTCTAATATGTGGCAAATTATAATTTTTCTGAGGCCCAAGTTTGAGTCTTGGACGCTACAGGGTGGACCCCAAAGGTGGATTCTTGCCTCTACCCAGCCTCTGGCCTCACTGTGGCTTCATCGTCTCATGCTCACCCCTGACCTCCTTCCTCCCGTGGCAAGGTGAACATTTTATTGGTGAAGTTGTGTACTATGGCAATGTTAACAACTTTGAGGATTTTTGTAGTCCTTACGATGCACACTCACAAATATCAAATGTCTACTATTTCTACTTTTACCTTTTCTGAGCATTAAAAAAGTTCAAGTTTAATTTAAGTACAGTAAAACGCACAGCTCTTAAATGCCTAGTTCAATAAGTTTGGACAATTGCACACCTGTGTAACCATCATCCCAATCAAGACCCAGAACATACCTGCCTCCAAGAGCTTTTCCTTCTGCCCTTTCCAGCTGGCCTGTTCCCACAACCCTGGCGGCAACCACGTTTTAACATCTATCACGATAGCTTTATCATCACAGAGCAGCTCTGCCTGTTCTAGAGTTTCAAGCAAATGAATCCTTCCAATTCATATTCTTTGTACGGATGAATTCTGTCACTCAATGCGATGTTTTTGCACCTGTCAGTAATTTGTTCTTTTTTATCGCTGAGTAGTATTCCCTTTGTATGACTATACCATAGCTTGTTTATATACCCTCCTGTTGATGGACATTTATTTTGGGGGAGGCTATTAAAAATAAAGCAGCTATAAAAATTTTGCATATGTCTTTCTATAGATGTATGTTTTCATTTCTCCTGAGTAAGCACCTAGAAATGGAATTGCTGGGTCATAGGGTAGATGCATATTTAGCTTTAAAAGAACTGCCAGATTTCCAACATGGCCGTACCATTTCACTCTCTCCTAGTAACATACTGGATAATTCCAGTTGCTCTACATCCCGGCCAACATTTGGTGTTGTCAATCCTTTTTATTTGAGCTATTCTAGTGGATGTGAACTACTTGCTGTAGTTTCAATTTCCTTTTCTCTGATGACTCATAGTGTTGAGCAACTTGTCATGTGCTTCCTGACCATGCATAGATCTTCTTTTGCAAAGTGTCTGTTCAAGTCTTTTGCCCATGTTTAAAATTAGGTTATTTGGTTTTCCATGTTAATGTTTAGTTCTATTATTTATTTTTGTACTTGTCTTTTTCCCTGGTTACCCTCTAAATCCTTTGAGATATTTTATCAATTCTCTCTATAGTGCCCATCCCAATTCTTTGTAAATAGCAGGTGCTTACTAAATATTTATTAGATTATCAGCACAAAGTAGTAGTTCTTCTTGTGCAGTGGCACAACCTGTTGATTTGGTTAAAATAATTCAGCCAGGTTTAGATGTTTAACTTTTTGATTGGCATCATCTCTTACTTTTCAGTTTTTGGTTTCGACATGACTTTTCCAGTAAGTTGACATTTTGCAAACATTCAGGGTATTCATTTCCAAAAGTTTTAAGCCCATCTGGCGTATGCTACTTGATTTTGGAAACTATAACAAACTTTATAGTTAATTTTATAAGGCATAGGAAGATCTGAAGTTTTCATGATAGGTGGTCTCTTTTGGAAGTTAAAATATTTATAGTCTTAAAAAATAGAACATTCTGTCCTATCACCTTATGTTTTTCTCCTCTTCTGAAATTTATGAGACATTTCTTAACCAGGAACCAGAGCCCAAGGGGCAGAAAGAAGAAATATAAATGCTTTTATTTGGCGATAAAGATGGTGAGCATTAACGAAGAGAATATCTGAGGCTTTTTAAACCTTGTCTCCCTTCCAATTTTGTCGGCCAGAAGCTTTATAAATTTATGTTCCACTTTGCAAGAACACCTGCAATGATGTCATCTTTATATTCTTAAATTAGTTTCTAGGCAGACTGGCCAGCTTGGGAAAGCTAGAGAAATATTTCCATGCTCATCTACTTGAACTTTGCCTTGGATTCTTTGTTCCTGTGTGTTACTCCAGGTTTTAGAAAAGCTCTCATTCCCAGATCGGTTCAGAAATCTTGAAAATTATATGTCACCAATAAATTTATTATTTTTTAGTTGATTGGTTTTAAACTCAAGTCGGTTCAACAAATTCAATTTATTTTCTGATCTCAAAAGTAATACTTACAAGTAATACTTGTAAATAATATACATGAAAGCATACAGAAAATAAAAATTATATAAAAATTGATCTCACAAAATAATTACTATTAAAATCTCTTAGGTTTACTTATGATCATTTTTATTTTTATGTTTCTGGGAATATATACACATGTGTGTATATATGTGTGTATATGTATGTGTGTGTGTATGTATATATTTTAATATAATCTCTACTCTACAAAAAGAATCAGACTGGGCTTTTTCACTGATGATAATATATTTTTTGTTTGTTTCATGTTGGTATATGTAAAAGCTATTGACTATTGTACATTTATATTTTTTTAATCTGGCCCCTTTACTAAGCTTTCTTTTAAATGCTAAGCATTTTAGAGTTGATTTCCTTGGTGTTTAGGTTATCTAATCATATTGTTAGTTTATACTAAACTTTTAATCTCCTCCTTTCTAATAGTAATAGTTTGCATTTCTATTTCAGATCTTATTACTTGACTCAGATCTTCTTAACGCAAAATGTTAATAGTAATGCTTCAAGCAGACATGTTTGCCTTGTTTCTCATTTTTATAGGAATACTTTTAGTGTTTCACCATTTAGTAAGATGCTGGCCTTTTATCTATATAATTATGATGTGGAAGAAGTATCCTTTAGTTCTAGTTTTCCCTAAGAATTTTTAAAAATATGAGAATGTGTTTTAGGTGTTATTTAGTGCCCTCTAAATCACTATTAAAAGAGGAGACTGCTGACATACGGTATTATAATGTTGCATTTCCTAATATTGAAGACTTTTGCTCTCTCAAGATAAGCTTTCCTTCATCATGATAGAAAATTCTTTTCAGATACTATTTATTTTGCAGCTACTTTATTTAGGATTTTTAAATTACTTCTAAATACAACTGGTTTATAGTTTTCTTTTCCTATGTTAGCTTTGTTAGGTGTGGAAACCAGGATTAATCAAGCTTATGAAATAGACTGTGTGGCTTTTTATCTTTTTCAGTGCTTTGGAGTAGTTGATACAAACTAATTCTTTCAAAGTTTGAAAGAAACTTTTTAGATATGTTAATTGTATTTTAAATTTCTTCTGTGGTTAGTAATATATTCACATTTTAAATGTCTTTCATGTCAATTTTGGTAATCTGCCCAGAAAATTGTCCTTTAAGATTTTTAATTATCTTTTGCATAATCATAATCTCCTATCACTTTTGTTCTCACCTCAGTTTTAATTTTTTAAATTTTTTATTATATGAAATTAGAGAAAATAGTACAAAGTCCTATTGTCCCATCTAGCTTCAACCTTGGTCGACTTATGGACAACTTTATTTCATCCGTACCTCTCTCCACTTCCTCTCTCATTGCCTCTCCCTCTCCCATTATTTTGAACAAATTCCATCATCATAATTTTACCTTTAAATATTCCAGCATATATCCCGAAAATACAGGGACTCTACAAATAATAAAAATATCACTATCTACCTAAAACAATAACAATAATTAATATCAGCAAATATCCATTCTATGTTTATGTTTCCCCAATTATCTTTTACTTTTATATTGTTTGAGTCCAAACATTATAATCAGTTGCCATGTCACCTATATTTCTATTCTTATATGTTTCTTCCCCCAATTCCTTTCTTCCCTTGAAATTTCTTATTTCTAATTGGCTCATTTTTTTTATTGATTATATTTGCCAGAAGTTTATTTATTCTATCTCTTCTCATTTTATTCTTTATTTTTTCTTGTTTCCTTGATTATATTTAACTGGAGTTTATTATGTTTTTTAAAGAACCAAATATTGCATGACATCAAATCTGACTGTATTCTCTGCCTCCTCCAAAGCACGTTTATCTTGTTGCAACTGTAGTTTCCTTGGAATCCTTTCTTATCTCACTGACCCTGTTTATCTCCTTCTCTTGTGGTCTTGGCTCATCTTACTGGGTTTTTTTTTTTTTTTTTTTTTTTTTTTTTTTTTTTTTTTTGTAGTTGATGTTAATTTTCCATGCATCATTTTTCTGTTTTCTGGGTAAGAGCCTGTGGAAGACTGGTTAAGACCACTCACGAGGTGGCTGTTCCCACCCATGCGGTGGCCTGTGTGGTAAGAGCTGCAGAGCATTCCCCAGTCCTGCACAGGGACCCAGCGGGCACCTGCATCGTCACCTTCAGCCCAGTCCACGACCTCATGTTGAGCAGCGGTCGCCGCAGCAGCTAGAACAGTCCCTTCCCCCCAGAATTCCTCAGGGGTCACAGCCTTTGCAGGAGTGGCCTGCTCTTCCTTTTCAGTGTCTTCAGGCTCCCTGTGGGAGCAGAGATCAGGCGTGAGCTCCTACGGGCACCCATGGGAGGTGCCACCACGCACAGAACCTCCCGGGCCAGCACACACCACGTCAGGCCCAGGGAGTGAGCGCCCCGCCATGTTTCACAGGTTTTAATCTCTCCTCAAAGCTCTCAGACGTCAAAATTACTATCAAGTCACACTCACTGGGCCAGAGACTTGTGGTGTGGATGAAGAGCTGTCTCCTCACGTAGCATGTGGCCTGACGCTGTTCTGTCTTTGATGCTCACCCTCTTTCCCCTTTCATCACAGCCTGTTCTTAGGTTGTGGTTTTCTGATCTTGTTTCATAGAGTCACTGTCTTTGTGTATTTTGTTAGGGATGGAAAAGTGTTTCCAGAACAATTTATTTCCAGTTAATCTAGTAAATCATCTTCAGTTTCCAAAGTAATTTATTATTCCTGGTTTGGGTAGTAAATCATGTCCAAAATTCTCTTCATCCTCTTCTGAGTCATCAGGGTTGTTGTTTCTTTCAATGTTTTTTAATTTTTTATTCCAATTAGCAGCATATTGATGTTTTTCCTTTTCATTTACTTTTAGAAGAACCATTTACCTAGACTTGACAATGGCCTCCATTACAGTGTGTTAACTATCATTGTTGGTGAGATCACTGGTTACAGTTCATAGTGGCAGACAACAGAATGCACTCCAGTTACTCGAAGAAGAAAGCGATCTATCAGCTGGTCTGATGGATCTTATAGAACCTCAGTGAGAGCCCGAGAGTAGGATTTGATTGATACACAATTGGAAACAATGGCAATCAAGGGAAATGCCCAACCACACGTGGAACTCCTCTAGTGGAAACACCAGTGTTGCCATCACCTTCTGCTCAGTACCTAAGATTCTGGAACCCAGAGTTCCCAAACTGCCAGAACTGTTCCAGGAGAACCAACATGCCTATTGCTTGGGAAGATCTCTAACTTCCCTGAGCATGAGCAGGGCCACTACCTCCCATTGCTTATGTCCTCCCACTTTCACCTGGACACCTGCTTGGCAGAATCTAATCCACATCCAAAATCCTGGCTCTGGTAAGTGGGGTTTATAGTTTCCTTGAGTCTGTTGTACTGGAAGGATCACTAACAGGAAGTAGGAATGGCCGTTGAGTGAGCTGGTGAAAAATCTGCTACACTAAACAAGGTTAGTGATGGATGGAACACCTTGGCCCACGATCCCAGGTCTAGATGGCCTTCATCCATGGTGGCTTTGCTGTACACGAGAGGGTCTTCCTTCACACCACTGATTTCTTAGGACCCTGTACCAGTGAAGGATATTTGAAAATTCACAAGTTATTCTTGAACTAACTCTAGGGCTCCTTATACCTTCATCTTCCCTCACCGGAATTTATTTTCTCAAATGAAATGTGTCATCAGCAATCTCTCTCCAAACCCTTCACACCACAACTGCCCACATTCACTAGTTTCTTGAGAGTTTCGGTCTCTGGGTGGAAATACAAGTATGTGGAGAGAAAAAGGAGAGGGGGATTCTTACCGCCAACACAGTGGAGAAACAGCTGCACAGTTTCTGGGTTGGTATAGGGTCTGGGTGCACGAGCTAGGCACAGAATTGATGCAGGAAGGGGCTTGGGTAAACCAAATGATTAGTTTGAGGGCATTTGGACTAAGTTACCTCTAAGCAGAATTCTACAGGTACTGTCCTATGATTTTATAAAATTACAAAGTCATTCATTTATATATTAGAAGAGTTTTTTTCTCTCTTGGCAAAAATAATACCTGGCTTTTCAACAAATAGTGCTGGAACAACTGGATACCCATATACAAAAGAATGAAGTTGGGGCCCTGCCTTATAACATACACAAAAATTAACCCAAAATAGATCCTAGGCACAAATGGAAGAGCTAAAAATGTAAGATGAAATGTAAGATATACAAATGGTCAGTAAGCACAGGAAAAGATGCTCAACATCATTAGTATTGCAAGAAATGCAAATCAAAACCACAATCTGATACATGTCACACCCACTTAGGGTGGCAAAGTGAAAAAAAAAAAGGCAATAACTAGTGTTGGCAAAGATGTGGAGAGACTGGATCCATCATTCATTGCTGGTAGGAATTTAAAATAACGCAGATGCTTTGGAAAACAGTTTGGCAATTCCTCACAAAGTTCAATATAAAGTTACTGTATGACTCGGCAATTCTACTCCATGAGTATTGAAAACATATGTCCACACAAAAATGTGTACACAAATGTTTATACCAGCAATAATATAGCTATTATTATTCATAATAGCCAGAGAATGGAAAAGCATCAATTGATGGATGGATAAACCAAACGTGGTCTACCATTCACTGTAAACAGGAAGTACAGATACATGCTGAACATACTCTTGAAAACAGTATGTTAAGTGAAAGGAACCAGTCACAAAATATCACAAATTGTATGATTCTACTTATATTATACATCCATAATAGGCAATTCTGCGAAGATAGAAAACAGATGAGTGGTTGCTAGGGACTTAGGGGAGAGATGGAGAAAGTCTACTAATGGGTACAATTTTTCTTTTTGGGGTGATGAAAATGTTCCAAGATGAGACAGTGATGAGGATGTACAACTCTGAGTACACTAAAACCCACTGAATTGTACATTTTTAAAAGATTCATTTTGTGATATGTGAATTATATCTCAATAAAGCCATTATTTTAAAAAGTAATGCATGAAACTATTATTTAGATGTCACCAAAAGCATTGCTCTCTTAACACATTTATTCATGATATGCTCATTGTATGAAGTATAGTCCTAGATTCAGTAAAAATTTTAAATAGAACATTATAAATTTAAAGAGTTTTTGTTCCAAATGAAAGAGTTTTTAAAAAGCAAACTCAAAGAAAGCAAAAGAAAAGAGATAATATAGATAAAAGCAACAATTAAGGAGTTAGAAATTTAAAAAAATAGTAGATATGTAATAAATTCAAACCTAGTTCATTGAAAAACACCAACAAAGTAGACAAACCTATTTAAGGAAAAAAGGGAGAATACACAAACACAAACAAATAAATGACAAGGAAGAAATAACTATTGAAAGAAAGGAAGTTTAAAAAATAATGAGCATCTCACCTCTGGCCACGAGGGAATGATGAGGCTCAGACCTCCCTTCTCACAGTAAACAACTTAGAAACTGGACGAACAGATTAGACAGCTGTTTTCGGACATTCAACAATAGACAGCACAGTACTGTGATCCCTCATAATAGAGAAACAAAGAGAGAAGTTTTATGATTGCCCTGACTTTATGCCTAGTGGCATCTTCCAGACCATGGGTGCAGAAGCAGCGACCCAAACAGAGCTCAGTGGCCTCAGTGACTTGGAGACACAGAGACCCGAGTTCAGGGAGGCTGAGCCTACAAGAAGCTGCAGGGAATGTCTCCAAAGAGGAGGGAACTACCCAGAAAACAGCTGCAGAGATTGTCATAAGGTCTTTCACTTGCATCTTTAATCATGGCCATTTTAAGTCTTCTTGCGTACAGTGAATTGCTGTATTATGATGCTTTTTTTCCTAAAGTTCTTTGCAAATCCTAAAATGTTGTATCTTTGGGGGAGATTCATGGAAAACACTGCAGTAAGTACTCTTATATACAAATTTCAGAGAACTTTGAGACCATACCATTGAATTAGGTAAAAATTCCAGAACTCTAATTAAAAAAACAAAAACAAACAAACAACAACAACAAAAAAACCTAGACTCAAAAAATTGCTAACCTAACATGAAGTGGAACAAGAATTAATCACATGGGACCAAACTGATGAAGGACTGAAATGATATTTTTTTATGACTTTCTTGTTTGAAACATTGCCGATTCATCTTAAGTTTTGTTTTCCAGTGTTAAGAAACTTTTTTCCTCTTAAGTTATCTATAGCTTTACAACATAAAGCTATAAAGTATACCTTTGTGAGCAAAATTGTAACATTTACCTTTCTCTCTACCTGATCCCTCCAGCATTTGGAAATTCTTCATGGGTATTGTTATTTTACAGCAATATAGTTATTTGCGTAAGTTCACAAAGACTCTGTTCTGTTTTGTAACTGAACACAATTGGAGACACTGGCTACGTTACTAAGGCCTTGACTGGAATCTAGTAATTTCAGATATGACCAGATTGCATTAAGGCACTGAGGTTGACTTTTATGGAGCCAATAAAAAACCCCTTGGAGAGACTAGGCTGGTGCCTTGTCTCCATGGTTCCCTTACAAGGTTCTTGACCTTGTGGTAAGTAAAGAATGCCACTTTATGAAAGGCCCACAAACCTCAAGATATTAATATTCGAGAGATCTCAAGAAACGAGGTATTCACTCAGTTTATACAAGTATTACAGACAAAGTCTGAAGTTGAGTCAAACCCTTGGCTTGGCTTCCTCCCCTTGGGAGGCTTTTTAAAAAGTCTAATCTGAGATTCCTTATGGAAAAATCCCAGGAAAACCAACTTAAAAAGAGCCTACATGGTTAATCACCATTTTAAAGAAACTTATGTAAATAATCAGACCAAAGACTAAACTTACTTTGTGAATGAATTAGTCTAATCATGATTATCTTTGGTAGAAATTGTAGGACTAAAAAGTGATAGGACACCTACTATTAGGCTGTGGCCCTGTCCATTTGTTTTTGAGCTTTTTATTATCTTGACTGAATCCTGAATTTTTAGTTTCTTCTAGTATCTGGCTGCAACTCTCCAGACAAATGTTTCCTATTTTTCCTGGACCCTCTGACTTGGAATCACCAGAAATTAAAACTACCTTTTTCCTGAGGCTGAGGCTGAGGCTGGTCAACTTGGCTTTGAAGGAAAAACATCACTGTAACAGCTTATATTTGGACACACATTGCAAGCACAAACTGCAAACTAAAAAATTTTGTCAGATTGTCACAAATCTTCTCGACTGACTGCCCTGCAGACTCTAAAGAAACTAGTTTATAAACTCCCCAGCCATTAACCTTTTTTTTTTCTGTTTCCATAGAAACTCCTCTTAGTAAAGCTCTGTTTGCCTACATCGCAGATAGAGGCCTAGTCAGAGAACCCATCTGTAACACCATCTTCTAGAATGAAAAGCACATGTTTAATTGGACTGGCCTATTTCCAGAAATAAGAGACTGATTTAATTGGATGTTCAAAAAAAAAAAATGCTTAGACTTGTTATTTTCTACATATTTATTCTCATCCTAATCTGTGTTCCTTTCTCCCTTTACAGATCCCTTGTCACTCAATTACTAACCCAATTTCTCTCCCTAGAGCTACCAACCCTACTTTAATATGTGAAACTTCCTGAAAATAAAGTTTCAAATGAAAGACTGGAGGAAACCAGAATATTTCACCCCAAAATATAACTGAACTAAAAGAAGCAGCCTTAAGTTCTCTCCGACCCTTCCCAGTTTCTCAATCTTCTTTCTCTCCCAAAGCGCAGGAAATTGTTCTCTGATGTTCACTTATCTACCTAGAAACTGGACCTGCCAGTGAGGAACACAGTTGTCTTCTCTGAAATTTCATTTACTCTGTACATAGAATTGTTTCCCTTATTTTGAGTTTTAATTACATATATTAATTAAAATTTTAACTCTTAGTAAGCCTAATTTCCAGTAAAAAAAAATCTAGGAACTAAGTAATTTTAATTCTTTGATATTAGTATTGATAGATGAAAAATATTTCATAATTTTTTAGAAAGATATGCTTTCTCAATTTTTTATGTTTATTAACAGATCCAAATATATTTAGGTTTTTTAAACCATATGAAAACAAGATGTCAATGTATATAAACTTGAACTTATATTTACTAATTAATGTTTTAGTGTTTTTGTGACTCAGACATTTTATGATTATTACTTAATATAACACAACTTTAAGATTTGAAAATACTGAAAAGATTTTTGAAACTATGGCTAGTTTATTAATGTTTATTTCATTTACATTTACCTGATTTATTTGTTCTCAGCAATCCTATCGGAACTGCTTATAGAAAATAAAGCTAGCCTTTGAAGTTCTTTTTTTTTAAAAAAAAGCAAAACCAAGCTAACCCTGAAGACTGGCTAATGCCTTTGAGATACTAGACACAGGTACCCTTCCCAGTGTTTCTTCTCCAGTCATTCTGGGTCCTGAGTACCTGTGTGGTATCCAGGAAGGCTATGAAGGGAAGGGCCCATCTGGGTCCTGGATTTATGTGCCAGGTGCAGAGCCCAGGACAGAGGACAGAGCTCTGAAGACAATGACTGGAGGCCTCACCACGGCCACCTGTCCAGATCCCAGAATCCAGAAGCTCAAAACCCAAGCTACGAGCTCACAGCCAGATGTGTGTAAGCCTTCGGGGGAGCCCAGTGCCAGTCTTCACTGCTTTCCCTCACAGACAAATCAAGCCAGTATCAAAAATATCACAGAAGCAACAGTTTGATAACCTTAAAACATCCGAAAGAGACAGCATACATCTGTCTGACCAGTACACCCAGGCAAATATGTTTGAATTAATGTTGCCAATTATGAAGACATTCCTATTTTACTTTACCAACTATTTTAAAACTAGCTTTATTCACCAAAGAGTCATTAAAGTCATATAAACTTGAAAAGTATTTGGGCTTCTTTATGTAATTTATGAGTGTTTATTTTTAAATCAATTTGGTACCATGTGGACAATATACAAACACACGTACAGACATATACATACATGTGGATGCAACATACAACACATGCAAGTACACATGCTATGTACGTAAAAGTCAAGGAGATCAGGAAATTCAATGCAAAACAGAGCGGAGCTTGAGACCTAAGAGGAACCTGCCCATGACTCTTGGGGCTCGTAGGAAGATGGGGAGCGCCGAAAGGTCAGTGCGCCTTTTCTGTGTCCCTCAAGTGTTCTAAGTGTTGCTAAAAGTCCCCTTTAGATGTTTTTATGTGATAGCCAAAACTCTGGTGCTTCCTGTTAGTAATTTTTGTCTATTGATCACCAAGTGGGGGAGGTAGCGGGTTAAAGGGAGCTGGGTGGACGAGCGAAAGTGGCGAAAGGAAGGAGGGATGGAAGTGACTCCTCAGAAGAGCCAGTTTGAGGAGGTACTAAGTTTCCCAAAAGGCCAGTGAAGTTCTAGGTAGCAGGGGTTCAAGAACAAGGGGTCTAGTTGGCTAAGAAGTTCCCTTGGGAGAAATAGAGTTTAATAGAGAACAACGAATATATGCTTTTAATTAACCTGACTTTTGACCCCAGAACTCTGTAAAAACAAAAATCCTTTTCAATATTCAGGCAGCAAACCTTCTGCTGTGCAAGCAGCCAGCCTTTTGCTGGAGCTGGGAGGATGGCAGGGGTGGCGGTGGCGGCCGGGGCGGCGCCTTGCTCTTGCCGCCTGGGAGGGGCCTGCCATCCTTACGGCTTTGGTTCCCAGTGATGGCGGGAGACGTGTGTCTCCCACCCAGCAGAGGGTGCAGGATAAACAGACAAAGAGTTGCTGTCACACTCCAGATACAAACCGACGTTTTAGACCAGAAGTGTACCTGAACGAATGACTCAGAACCAAACCAAGTAAGCCCACAGGAGACTAAAACCAAGAAGCCCCTTCATGGCTTTAACCAGGATCTCCAAAGAGGGAGTAAAAGCTGCAACCCTCCCAAGATACAGACCACTGCCGATGACAACTTAAACAAAGGAAAGTCGCACGAATCACAAATGAGGTACAACCCACCTCTCTGTCTGGCCATATCCTCTAGAGTCCCAACTTCCCAGCCGGCCATCCGCATACAAATTCCGCATGCAGATCTGTGTGCCCCACACATGGAAAGTTAAAAGAGACAGTGAGACAACAGAAAATCAAAAGCTGTTTATGAGAGGAAAGGATTACAAATAAACGGGCACCTCAAAGGTTACGAGTCATACAAATATAAATTCAAAACAAATAATCCAAAGTAATTTTTGAAAATATTTTCCCCTTGAGTTAAAGTGTTTACATTTCCAAGGGGATGGTCCCCCTACTAGAGAACCAAATCGACCCCGGGAGCAGTGGTACTTACATGGAATGATAACCACCAGTCCAGAGGCTGGAGGGATTTTTTGTTTGTTTGTTTCCTTTTTTGCAAATGCTGCAGGAAATTCAGAGTTCAAAAGATTACGACTTTTTTTTTTTTAGATCAAATTTCTGCTCTTTAATGTTCTTGAAAGAACTTTTAAGACTATCCATGACATTATTACGTGTCTTTCTTTTAACTTGATTCTCTCATAGACACAAATAAGGCTATTGCTTATCTTTTCCAAATAGTCTTTCTAATTCATAACATCTATCATCTGGCCATGGAAGATTAGAATTTCTAACGGTGGGGCTTACTTCAATAGCAACTCAATCCAACAAGCTTCTTTATGGAAAGGTCAGGAGGTGATTTTCTAGGCTTAAAATAAATTTTTAAAAGCCATATAAGCAAGAGCCGTTTCTGGAAAGGATATAGAAGAAGCAGCCCCATGATCCTCAAAAATTCGTTCCCAGAGATAAGCTAAGACAGCAAAAGATCTTTGTTGCCATGGGTGGTTAAGGATGCGTTTGTGCGAATGGTGTCTCTGGTCTCCCCTCAAGCATGTGGGCATGTGGACACCTGGGGGTGCCTCCTGTCCTAGACCTACCAACCTGCCACCCTGGGCAGGCACTTCTGGGATTGGGCTTTGCCAGCAGTAACCGGGCAACAAAGCCCCTTATGGCTGAGACTCCTTATCAAGACAATCTGCGCTCGGAGCTCAGCGTGTTTGGAGCAAAGAGCATGTGCTGCCTAAAATTTCATGTGTCTTGACCAGGTTACTTTCAGCCTGGTCACCAGACATGACCTGAAAATCACAGCCCCTGGACGGCAGAGACCAAGAGAGAGCGCCCACCCTTGGTCACAAGTCAAGCTCGCAACATAAAATGAGATGAGAGGGCAACCTCATCCGGGTTTTGTTTCTGAGACCCACAGCACCATTTGTCTAAATAGACACCAGTGATCTGCTGAGCACATGCCACTTACCAGCCTGTGGAGACCGGCTCCTACATGGGCTTAGGGGAGGTCTGAGGCCTGTGTTCTACCCTGTGGTACCCCTCTTTATGACAAAGCGACACAGGAAGACAAAGACAAAGGAAACACAAACACTATTTCTGGGAGGAGAAGGAACAGACAATATGAATATTCATACCCAAAATGCACCAGGGTTGCCATACCTAAGACTGGTCATACAAATGCTTTTCTCCCGTTAATTGTAAATTTGGAAAAGACAAAGAGACAAACAGTAATTTTTACCATCTGCTCAATCAGATTCCACAGAGAGAGCCTGGGAGCCTAGTTGGTAAGGATTTCTTACCCTGCGCCAGTGTGTCAGGTCCCGGGTCCCCTTGACTGTGGCTTCCAGAAGAGCAGAGCAGTGTTGGTCACCCTGCTCACGGCACCAAAGCCGTCCCCCTCACCCTCGGAAGGGTCGCAGAAAATAGGCTGACAAAAGGCAGATTAATAGGAGAAAAGAGAATACAAACTTTATTTTAATGTGTGCAGTGCAGGGGACTAGCTGGAGAGTGATTGCTCAGTAACCCATGGGGTACAGATGCATGTACACCCCTCTTCCTAGGGGAATAGGAGAGAGGGGAAATGTGGAAATTTGAGGAGTAGTCAGTGATTTTCATGGGGAAATGAATGGGCTTAATGTTCAGACAATGGCTAGTAAATAATTTTCTTTGGAAATTGAATGGGACACGGAGCAGACAATGGTTTGGGAGGAAGTGCATCTGGTATTTCATTGTCAGTTTCTTCCTCTGTGATGTGAGTTTTAATCTTCTCTGATGAATGAAATTTCAGGGAAGACAATCGTGTTCCTCTTTGGCAGGTCCAGTTTCTAGGTAGATAAGGGAACATCAGAGAAGAATTTCATCCTGTGCTTTGGGAGAGAGAAGACGGAGAAATGGGGGAGGGTCAGAGAGGACTTGAGTCTGCTTCTTTAGGTCAGCTGTATTTCGGGTTTCCTTTAATATTTCCTTTAAGATCCGTGAACCTGTAGATACAGCAACAGATTTATCCAAAATGAAGCATAGAGAGGGAAAATACTGAGAAAAAATGAATTAAAATCCAGTGACTTGTGGAAAAATACAAAGTCTTCCAACGTAATGGTAATTGAAATCCCTAAAAGAGAGGAGATAAAAGCATTTGAAGAAATAATATCTGAAATGTTTCCAAGTTTGATGAAAATTATACAGTCAGAGATCTAAGAAGCTCAACATACCCTAAGTAGGATAAACACACACATACACTAAATGACGAAACATCATAACAAAATAGCTAAAAAACAGTGATAGAAAAATTCTTGAGAGCAGAGAGGGAAAATGGACATAAGTACAAAGGAACAAAGTTAAAATGTGGCAGACTTCTTGTCAAAAACTAGCAGACCAGAAGACAAAGAAATGATATTTTAAAGGGTGATGGATTTATTATCAATAGATAATAAACAAATTCTATATCCTATAATTGCATATTATGGGAAATAATTATTTGAAAATAGAAGTAAAATAAAACCTTTTCCACACAACACGAGTTGTAAGAATTCCCTTTCAAGGAACTTACATTACAATAATTATTTAAATCAAGCCATTTAAATCGCAGTAATATGAACCCTATGATCACACTGAAATTTGGATCTTTACAAAAGAATGGAGAGTGTTGACATTGATAAATATGAGTAAATATACAATTTTTGCCTCCTTTAAAAATGTCTTTAAAAGATAAATATTTAAGGCAAAAAGTAAAAATGTATTTTGTGGTTAAAATTATATGAGAAACAAAATGCTATTACAATAATTGCACAAAAGATGGCAGACAAAAATAGAAATGTAATATTCTAAGAATTATACATTATATATGAAGTGGCATAATATTATTTCTATATGGATTGTGAGAAGTTAAACTTAAATATTGTAAATCTTCAAATAACATCTTTAAAATAATAAAACAAAAGAATATAGCTTATCAGCTATTAGTGTATACATTAATAAATAGAATAGTAAAATCTATATCTATCTACATCTAATTTAAAATAAAATTGGAATTGAAGAAAGAAAATCAAAAAAGGATAATATAAATAGAAAAAATAAGAAGATGGTAAATTTAAACTCAATCACATTGATAATTATATAACATGTAATGGTTTATACTCTAATCAAAAGACAGAACTTGTAAGATAAAAAAAGAAAGAAAAAACTGTTTATGATCTACAAGAAACCCACTTTAAATGACAAATACAGGTAGAAGAAAAAGGATGAAAATGGATATTCCATGCAAATAATAATCAAAATAAAGCAAGACTGGTGATATAAACATCAGAGAAAATAGACTTCAGGAAAGGGATTATTAGCAGGGATGAAGGACATTTCATACTGACAGAGGGTCAGTTCCTCACAAAGACATAACAATCTGAAATGTTTATGTATACAATAAATGAAGCAAAAACTGATGGACCCCAGAAAAGTATAGGCAAATTAACAATTATAGTTGGAAATTTCTGTACTTCTTTCCTAATAATTTATAGAACAAGTAAACAGAAACTCACTAACACTATTTACTGAAGAGTGAATGACACAACTTACCAACTTGACTAATTGTTGTAAATATGTCTATACAATAGCAACAGAATAAACATTCTTTTCAAGTGTACATGGAACATTAGCCAAGACAGACCATGTGACGGGCCAAAGAACAAGCCTCAACAAATTTCAAAGAATTGAAATCTCGTAAAGTTTATGTTCTGCCCAGAACTTAATAAGACGTCAACAACAGAAGAATCTGGAAAATCCCCAAATATTTGGAAGTTACACAACACACTTTTAAATAACCTGTGGGTCAAATAAGAAATCAGAAGAGGGATTAAAAGTATTTTGAACTAAATAACAATAAAAACACAACATACCATAATTAGTAGGATACAGCTAAGAAAAGACCTAAACTTCGACCATAAGATGTTAGAAAAGAAAAAAAAAGCAAATTAAATCCAAAAATAGGAAAAAGGAAATCACAAACATAAAAAAAAAATGCCAAGATGCAAAAAAAGCCAAAAAGCCAAGATGGCCGACTAGAGACCTACATTGTCAGACTGTTTCTGGCTAAAGGGTAGAAGATTGGACTGACGAGAGTGGAGAAAAATTGCAGCTTGAGTGTAAATCACAGGGAGAGACAGGAGAGGCCTCCGGGGACTCCACCAAGAAGGGCTGCAAAGCTGAGACAGAGGAAGAGAGGACAGCAGCATGGACCAAATGCACAGAGGCCTAGAGCTCAGTGAAAGAGTAACAGAGGCTCCTCTCCCCCACGTGGGTGACTCTAGGACCAAATTCAGAAAGGCCCAGAGCCCAGTGAAAGGGTAACAGAGGGACTCCCCCACGTACATGACTCTAGTGCGTGGTGGGACACAGATCTCTCACCCCCCGGGAGAGTGCCATGAGAGAACAGAGAGTCAGCATTCTTACACCTAAAAGCCTCCCCTGCACCTCCTTCATTCCTGGAATTACAGAAAGGTAATTTTAGCTCAAGATGGCTTGTAGCTCTGACCCTTCCTCCTACAGCAACCATGAGAGTGCTGTGTCCTGAGAAGCCTATTTCTCTGAGGTGGGGGCGTGTCCCCAGCTAAGCCTTCTACTGAGAGTGAAGCCACTGCAGCGGTGTTTTGCGGGATCACCTGCTGGCGACTTGGACAGCTGGGCAGGACCTGGTGCCAGTAGGTCACAAGAGTGGTGCAATGAGACCAATGGCCCCTCCTCCCCATAGCAACCATGAGAATTCTTGGTGCCTAGAAGCCTGTTTCTCTGTCATGGGGGTGCATTCCCCGCTGAATCCACCATTGAGAGTGGAGCCCCTACAGCTGCGTAACACCAGAGGTTCATCAAACCTGCTAAAGTATCCCAAACACAACTCAGGAACAGCACTCCTCTCCTTGACATGGTCAGGGACTGATCTTCAGGGGCTCAGAGACAGGTCCATAAGCCAGCCCTAGCACCCTTAGCTCTCAATTAAGAGGACTGATGAGAAGGAACCAGTGAAAGAACTATAAAAATATGAAAAATCAAAGAGAAAAGACACCCCCAAAAGAAAACAATAACTCCTTATCAGTGGAAACCAATCTAAATCAAAAGATTAAAAAGACAGATGAAGAATTTCGAATATGGATTATTAGGAAGCTCAATGAAATACAAGAGAAAATAGAAACCCAATAAAAAGAAGTCACAAAAACAATGTAGGAATGAATGAAAAATTCTCTAAAGAAATCAAATTATTAAAGAAAAACCAAACAGAACTTTTGGAAATGAAAAATTCATTCAAGGGTTTAGAAAATAGTGGAAAGCCTTAAGATTAGGCTAAATCAGGCAGAAGAAAGGATCTCAGGGTGAAGGGATCTCAGAGCTTGAAGATAACACTTTTGAGCTAAACAAGTCAGTTGAAGAGAAAGAATAGAGAAATAAGAGGAATGAGCAAAGCCTACAAGAAATGTGGGATTATGTAAAAAGACTGAACATAAGAATCATAGGCATCCCTGAGGCAAAGAAGAAAATATACAAGGGTTGGAAAATCTATTCAAGGGACTAATCAAGGAAAATTTCCCTGGCCTTGCTAGAAATCTAGATATCCAGATACAAGAAGTTCAAAAAAGCAATTACCACAATACACTGTCATTAGATTTGCCAAAGTAAACACAAAAGAGACACTTCTACAAGCTGCAAGGCAAAAATATCAGGTAACTTACAAAGGAAAAACTATCAGACTAAGCACAGACTTCTCAACTGAGACCTTGCAAGCCAGAAGGAATTGGGACCCCATTCTCAGTCTTTCCAAACAGAATAATGGCCATCTTAGAATTTTTTATCCTGTAAAACTAAGTTTCTTATATGAGGCAGAAATAAAGACATTCTCAGACAAGCAAACACCAAGGGGATTTGTCAAGACCAGATTTGCCCTGCAAGAATTACTCAAGTACTCAGAATTGCATTACACACAGATCAACACAATGGAAAACCACCAGTGTAAAACCACCCAAAAGCTAAAAGTCAGAGCCCAGGTACCACAATGGCTCAAGAGGTAAAACAGAGCAATAAAGTTCTACTCAACAGGATGAACAGAAATCCACCCCACTTATCAATTCTTTCAATGAATGTGAATGGCTTGAACTCTCCACTGAAGAGACATAGGCTGGCTGAATGGATAAACACACACACACACCCACACACACAAGCCAAGTATCTGCTGTCTTCAGGAAACACATCTAACCCACAAGGACTCATTCAGAATCAGGGTGAAGGGATGGAAAACAATATCCCATACAAATGGGAAACAAAAGAAAGCTGGTGTAGCTGTTCTCATATCGGATAACATAGACCTCAAATCAACAAAAGTAAAGAAAGGTAAAGACGGTCATTACATCATGGTAAAGGGAACCACTCAATAAGAAGACATAACAATTCTAAATATTTACACACCTAACAGAGGAGTGCCCAGGTTCATAAAACAAATCTTACTTGATCTAAACAAAATGAAAAATAGCAGCACTGTAATAGCCAGGGACGTCAACACCCCATTGACACAATGGGACAGATCCTCCAAACAGAAGATAAAGAAAGAAACAATGGACTTGAATAGAACTCTAGAACAAATGGGCATAACAGTCACATATAGAACATTCTACCTCAAAACCACTAAGTGTATGTACTTCTCATTAGCTCATGGAACATTCTCTAAGGTTGGTTACATCCTAGGCCACAAAAAATGTCTAAAAAAATAGAAATTATACCATGGATCTTCTCAGACCACAATGGAATAAAATTAGAAATCAATTCCAACAGAAACACTCATCTACACACAAAGTCATGGAAACTAAACAACCTACTGCTTAATAATAGCTGGGTTAAGGAGGAAATTAAGAAGGAAATCAAAAGATTCTTTAAACTAAATGGTAAAGGGGACACATGTTAGCAAAATCTATGGGATGCATCTAAAGCAGTCCTGAGAGGAAAATTCATATCCCAAAATGCCTACATCCAAAAGACAGATTATAAATCAACAATTTATGAATCATCTCAAGGAACTAGACAAAGAAGACAAACCAATCTCAAACCCAGCAGAAGAAAAGAAATAACCAAGATCAGAACACAGCTAAAAAATAAAAATCAATGCCAAAACAATTATATAGAAGATTAATGAAACAAAATGTTAGTTCTTTGAAACAACAACCAAAATTGACGGGCCTCTGGCTAGATTAACTAGAAGCAGAAATGAAAGGACTCTAATAAGCTCAATCAGAAATAAAAAGGAGAAATGACAACTGATACCACATAAATACAAAATATCATGTCAGAATACTATAAAAAATCTGTATGCACATAAACTTGAAAACATGGAAGAAATGGATAAATTCTTGGAAGCACACGGCCTGCCTAGGCTCAATCAGGAGGAAATAATTTTTTTGAACAGGCCAATATCAAGTATCAAAATTGAAGTAGCAATAAAAAATCTTCCAACAAAAAAAGTCCCAGACCAGATGGTTTCACAGCCATATTTTACCAGACTTTCAAAGAATAACTGGCACCTATACTGCAGAAATTATTCCATAATATTGAGAAGAAAGGAATCCTCCCCAACTCATTTTATGAAGCCAATATCACCTTGATACAAGACCCAGGAAAGGACACACACAAAAAAGAAAATTACAGACTAATATCCCTTATGAATATAGATGCAAAAATTCTTAGTAAAATTCTAGCAAAGTGAATTCAGCTGCACATCAAAAAAATAATCCACCACAACCAAGTGCGATTCATACCAGAGATGGAAGGGTGGTTCAACATACACAAATCTATGAATACAATTCACCATATAAATAGG
This sequence comes from Cheirogaleus medius, assembly GCA_008086735.1. Lineage (NCBI taxonomy): Eukaryota > Metazoa > Chordata > Mammalia > Primates > Cheirogaleidae > Cheirogaleus > Cheirogaleus medius. The sequence continues at coordinate 108,413,492 of VBSM01000272.1, read as the reverse complement.
AGCAAAAACAAAGACCACCTGATCCTCTCAATGGATGCATAAAAAGTATTAAACAAAATCCAGCATCCTTTTATGATAAGAATGCTTAAGAAAATAAGCATAGATGGGACTTACCTCAAAATGATAAAAGCCATATTTGACAAACCCACAGCCAACATCATACTGAATGGGGAAAGATTGAAAGCATTCCCGCTTAGAACTGGAACAAGACAAGGTTGCCAACTATCACTACTTCTATTCAACATATTGCTAGAAGTCCTAGCCACAGCAATCAGACAAGAGAAGGAAATCAAGGGTATCCAAATGGGGAAAGAAGAGGTCAAACTATCACTGTTTGCTGATGATATGATCTTATATCTGGAAAACCCCAAAGATTCTTCCAAGAAACTACTGGAATTGATAAACAAATTCAGTAAAGTTTCAGGTCACAAAATTAATGTACACAAATCAGTAGCATTTATATATGCCAACAATAGTCAAGCTGAGAATCAAATCAAAGACTCAATACCTTTCATAATAGCAACAAAGAAAATAAAATACCTAGGAATATATTTAACTAAGGAGGTGAAAGACCTTTACAGGAAGAACTAAGAAACACTGAGGAAGGAAATTGCAGAGGATGTAAACAGATGGAAAAGCATATCATGCTCATGGATTGGCAGAATCAACATTGTTAAAATGTCTATATTACCCAAAGTGATCTACAGATTCAATGCAATCCCCCTTAAAATACTGTCATTCTTCGCAGATCTAGGAAAAATAGTTCTTTGCTTCGTATGAAACCAGAAAAGACCCCAAATAGCCAAAGCAAACTCGAGTAATAGGAATGAATTGGGAGGCATCACTTTATCAGACTTCAAGCTATACTACAAGGCTATAGTAACCAAACTAGCATGGTACTGGCACAAAAACAGAGACCTAGGCCTATGGATCAGAACAGAGAACCCAGATATAAAATCAGCCTCATATTGCCATCTGATCTTTGACAAAGCATACAAAAACATACACTGGGGAATAGAATCCCTATTCAATAAATGGTGCTGGGAAAAATTGGATAGCCACATGTAGAAGACTGAATTAGGATCGGCAACTCTCACCACTCACAAAAATTAACTTATGATGGATAACAGACTTAAACCTAAGACCTGAAACTATAAGAATTCTAGAATAAAGTGTTGGAAAAATTCTTCTAGATATTGGCCTGGGCAAAGAATTTATGAAGAAGTCCTCAAAGACAATCATAGCAATAACAAAAATTAACAAATGGGACTTGATTAAATTAAAAAGCTTCCGTACAGCCAAGAAAACAATCAATAGAGTGAACAGACAACCTATAGAATGGGAGAATATTTGTATACTATACATCTGATAAAGGACTGGTAACCAGAATCTACAAAGAACTTAAACAAATCAGCAAGAAAAAATTAAACAATCCCATAAAAAAGTGGGTAAAAGACATGAACAAAATCTTTTCAAAAGAAGATCGACTAATGGCCAATAAACATAGGAAAAATGCTCAAAGTCTATAATCACCAGGCAAATACAAATTAAAACCATAATGAAATATCACCTACCTCCAGTGAGAATGGCTTTTATCACAAAGTCCCCAAACAACAGCTGGTGTTAATGTGGCGAGAAGGGAACACTTATACACTGTTGCTGGGACTGCAAACTAGTACAATCTCTATGGAAAGTAGTACAGAGATACCTCAAAGACAAAGAGTAGACCTACCATTTGATCCAGCAATCTCCCTATTGAGTATTTACTGAAAAGAAAAAAAATCATTTTATCAAAAAGACACGTGCATGTGGATGTTCATTGCAGCACAATTTACAATTGTAAAAAAATGGAATCAACCCATCAATAGATGAGTGGATTAATAAAATGTGGTATATGTATACTATAGACTACTACTCAACCATAAAAAAATGGTAAACTATTACCTTTTGTAACAATCTGCACCTGCAGCGGCTCCGGCTCCACCCAGGCCCATACCCTAGGCTGAAAGCCTTCAGGCTTCAAAGTTCTTATTTGAATATCTGCTACTACCACCAAGATCTATTTGTAACAATATGGATATAACTGGAAACCATTCTTCTAACCAAAGTATCACAAGAATGGGAAAGCAAACACCACATGTACTCACTATTAAGTTGGAACTAATTGATCAACACTCATGTGCACTTATAGTAGTAAAACTCAACGAAAACCAAGCAGGTTGAAGGGGGGTGTAAATTCACACCTAATGGGTACGATGCGTGCTATCTTGGTGATGGGCACACATATAACTTTGATTCAAACTGCACAAAAGCAGATCATGTAGCCAACACGTTTGTACCCCTGTAATATTCTGGAAAAAAAGAACTATAAATCAAAAAGACCAAACAAACATAAAAGCAGACAACAATAAAATTAAAAAATAATAATAACATGAATAAAACCCATAGCACTTTCCTTGGGAAAAAAATGTTTGATGAAATTAATAAATCTTTTACTAGACTTATCCAGAAAAAAAGAAGGAAGACACATCAGGATGAAAAAGACACATAACTACAGATCTTGTACATTTTTCAAAGGATAATAAGAAAATATTATGACCAATGCTATTCCAATTGCTTTGATAACTTAAGTGAAATACATTCTTTGTTATAATGCTACTTTGTGTTGGAGAACGTGTTTATTCTCAGGAGACAGGTGCAGAAATATTTAAAGCGATGCTCACTTTCAAACGGTTCAGCAAAATGTTGACAATTGTTGAATCTAAGCAGTGAGTGTACAAATGGTCATCATAGTCTTCTTTTTTCCTTTCTGTATATTTGAAAGTTTTTGCCATGCAACATGGGAGAAAATAAATCAGACGTAAACACTTATCAGCAGAAAAGCTCCCACTCCAGTTTGTTTGTTTGAAATAGGGCTGATGAAGGGAAGAACAGTGTCATGATCTTTTCACCCATGAGGCAGGGTTGTGACCTCCCTTTTGTTACAAGATGAAGCTTCTTGGTGACGCTGCAGTCTGTGGAAACTCCCACAGGACAGACGCAAAAAGAATGGCCCTAGACCACTGGGTGGTCGGTCTTGCCCCCTTCACTGGCAGTAAGGGCCAGCAAAAAACACTGAGTAGCTTTAGTCATCCAACCACTAGGAATAACTTGTAAAATGCCTAGGGCAGTCAGCGTTTGGGTCTTGCTTTGTAAACAGAGGCCTGACCTACTTAAGTCTTCCCAGAGGTTGGAAAAAGAGTCTTGACTCACACAGACATGAAACCTTGGCTTAATGGATACTAATTACTCATAAGAGCTCTGTTACCCAAACTTCCCGTAAACCAAGCTGGGTATAAAATAAGAGCATGCATCAAGAAGCAAGACACTTCAAGAAAAATGACACAATTAGATTTATCGGTCCCGAAAGTCCTTTTTTCAGAAATGATGTTGCTAATTGCACAAGAATAAACAATACAAGGGTTGATAAATCCCACATTTAGGGGCTGAGAATAGGTTTCCTACATTTCCAAGGAGCTGTATATTTGGAAATGAATAAAATCGAAAATAAGGATAATTGGCATTCTAAAGCCAAGTTGGGTTAAACAAGCAGAATTTTACATATTTTGATATATCTCTTTGTGATTAGAGTATCTGTAAAGGAAACAAACTACTGTACGTTCACCAATTTTATTAATGTGCAGGGAAAAGACATCTGGGGATGTGAGTTTCCTTCTGGCCTGGGGTCTTGGCTGATGCCTGGACATCCAACAACCCTCACTGCCTTGCATGGAGACCCCAGAGGGAGTGGCAGGTGGGAAGAGCATCAGAACTTCTTTGCAGGACACAGTCAAACCACTTACTACTTGTTTTCTTATGATCCATTTATTCAGCAAATAGAGCATCTCAATTGCTCAATGCTATTATAGACACACTAAGTATAGTTATAAAAAAGACAAAATGAATTGTTTTTATACATCTTGTATTATGGTTGAAATAGTAAAGTCTAAATTATTTAAACAGAGAAGAAGTTGTGAGGAAGACTTTGGACTTTGAAGATCTGGGCTGTCATCCAAGTTTTGTTGCCAGCTTTCTGGGGGAGCCCAGAATGGTGTCCTTTGACTCCCTCTTGACCTGGAGGTTCTTCCTTGGAGCGAGGGGACCTGGCCAGGTTTCCTAGAACAGCCCTCCCAGCCCCATCTTCACACGAAGGGGAAACCTCAGCAAAGCCAGTGGAGAAGAGCGTGGACTCTGGAGTAAAGCATTTCTGGCTGGTCAATTATTTAATCTCTAATCTTGATTGACTCATTTAACTACTCTGAGCCTCAGTTTCCTTGCTGCAAAATCAGGCCACAATGTCTGCTCAGGTGACATAGGCAAAGCAATGGCCAGGGCTCCTGGCACACCACTGTGCATGGCTTTTGCTCTCTTGGGGAGCGCATACATGAAAAAAGGTTTTGCAATGCAAAAACAGTAATCATTTTGCTAGTGAAGCAACCAAAAAGTTGGGTAATTTCCCCTGAATGGCACTATCAGCTGATGTTCAACCTAAAAAGCCTTTGGCTGATAATGGAAAAGGGGTCTTTTCCAGCTCCCCTGATTTTTACCACCTTTGGTCTGAAGGACTAGAAAATTTCCTTAGATTGAAAAAGTTCCAGATGGCAATACATTCATTGTCACAGTAAGCTTAGTTTCCTTTTGGAAACTGTCCATTCCAAGAAGTCAGGGCCATTTTCACACAGCTTGTCCTAGGCAGCAAGACTCCCCAAGAGATGCAGGGGATAGCACGGTGCTCTGGGCTGCTGTCACCACTCTTTTGCTCTGGGTGAAGATGGCACCAGGCAGCTCTCTTGGGTCCAAGTACCAGAAGGAAGCTCCCTGGGACAACAGTAATCTCGTCTCTTAGGGGCCTATGGTAGAAACATTGAAGGCAAAGCTATGGTAATGTCCAATATAACGATTATGATTTTTTTAATTTTCAGAACATGATAAATAATTAAAAATATAAAACTGAGATTCAGAACTCAAAGAGAACTTGTACAAATCAATAAGAAAAAGATAACTTAATTTAAAAATGGGCAGAGGTCTTGAGCCTGCATTTAGCAATACAGCAGGGGTCACCAAATTAAGGCCCCAAATGCCAAATCCACCCCCTCCACTCTCGCCTGTTTTTATGAATAAGTTGTGCTGGGACACAGCCACGCCCATTCATTCATGTTTTGTCTACGGCTGCTTTTGCTCTACAACAGCAGAGGTGAGTAGCTGGGACAAGTCCATATGGCCTGCAAGCCAAAGACATTTACTATCAGGCCCTTTGTAGGATGCTTTGCAGAGCCCCCTGTAATGGAGGAAATCCACATGGCCAACAGCATATAAAAAGGTGCCCAACATTATTAGCTAAGAGGAAAATGCAAATTAAACCCACTATAAGATACTATTATGCACCCATTAAAATGGCTAAAATAAAAAGACTGACAACATCAAGTGTTGACAACGATGGAGAACAGCTAGAGCTCTCATACATTGATAGTTAAAGTGTAAATTGGTTTAACTTGAAAAATAGTTTGGCAGTATCTACTACAGCTAAACATACATATCTCCACAGCCCAGAAATTCCTGGGTGTTTACTCAAGAAAAAGGAGGGCTATAGCTACCAAGAGACATATATGAGAATGGTCCTATCACCTTTGTTTGTAACAGCCCCAAACATAAAACAACCCAAATGTCCATCAACAGTAGAATGAACTAAATAAATTGTGGTATATACAGGCAATAAAATGCACACATAGAAATTTAGGAAAACAAACTATTGCTTCATGCAAGCACATTTCACAGACATTATGTTGAGGTGAAGAAAGCAGATTGCAAAGAGTCCATGTTATACGATTCCAGCTATTTGAAGTTCAATAACACGTGGTACTAGAAGTCAGAGTAGCAGTTGCCTGTAGGATTGGGGGATTCATATGGACAGGGAAGGAACAGCAGGGAGTCTGCTGGGGCCTGGGAATGTTCTAGATTTTAGTTTGGGAGGTGTTTAGTTACATGGCTGCAGACATATGTATGAAGTTGTCTACAGCCATACCACCCTGAACATGCCTGACCTTGTCTGATCTCAGAAGCTAAACAGGGTCAGGCCTGGTTAGTACTTGGATGGGAGACATATTTATGAAGTCCTTGAATAGTACACCTAAGATTTGACCATCTACAGTAGAAGGTACAGTGTTACATCTCAGTAAAGAAGAAAAAATATTAAAGAAAAAAAAAGACTGTGGATCTTTCAGAACTTGAACATTATGCCGGATACTACAGAGTCGTGTTTTAGCTGTGATTTCTTTTAAGCTTTGCACTGAACAGAATTAGAATTTCAGAATGTAATTCTGCATTTGTAAAAAGTCCTCCGTAATAATCGATTCCTTCCCAAAGCCCAGGAGACTAACTGTGGTTTCCGTGGTCCCTTACCTGATCTCTGATGAGTGCGTGTTTGACAGCACGTCACCGAGGGGACCCACGTCCCGGGATGATGACACAGATGACGACACTCCCTGCGCCTGACTCCTGTGTCCCGTGGCAGTCGAGAGCCTTTCCTGTTCACTCAGCAAAGGTGGGGGGGGGAAGTGCCCTCCGTAGGGTCACCCTGTCCCACTGACTGCTGGGAATATGACAACACAAGGAGCGAGGTCATTTTCCGGTGAGCCCACGCCTGGCCTTACGGAGCAAATACTGAGGATCGCCGGTCACCCCTCAGACAGGAAAGCGGCCCCCACGCCCACAAGCCACAGGCCGAAGGTGAGGAAGGATCGCAGATGCAAACAAAGCAAACGGATGCAGCTGCCTGCTGGTCCCCACGGCGGAGCAGGTGTTTCCCACGAGGTGACCTGGATCCTCTGCCATGCTCAGACCATCCACGCACAGCACTCCGTTGCTTTCTGACTGTCCCACAAGTGCTGGGTTCTGGGTCCAGTTGGATAACACGGCTGTGGAGAGCTGGTGCCACGTCGGAAATGTCCTCGTACCTCCATCCCAGCAGGCCTGTCACGCTGCTCACTCTGAGTGCTCCATTAACGCAGCGCACGGATGGGCTGGTCCGTGAACGCCTTTTCCAGGGGGGTTTGACTTAAAACCATCTCTGCCCTCACTACGGAGAGAGGAGAGGAGCCTCGCAGGGGTGAAGTCAGCGGGCAGAATCTCCAACCCTCCTCTGAACACATCCCCGACAAAGAAACCTTCTCGAGGATGCAATGGTTGTGGGAGCAACCTGTTTGCATTTCCCCACCGTTTCTCCTGCCATCCCGTGGCAGGGCAGTGCCTCCCTGCCGAGTTGGCAGAGCACATCAGATGGAACCGGCCTCGTGTTTGCTGAGCACCTTGCAGTGTTCCGCCCAGCTTCCAACGGAGAACTCCGGGTCTTTGGTCAAGTGCATAATGCATTTGTGCCATACCAGGGCATTCTCAAGGAGGTGACTTGTAAACTAAATATCTACCAGGAGGGACTTAATCTATCTGTGTTGTTTTTCTCATTGGCTGTGTCTCCTAAAAATCATGCAGAATGGATATCAAACATACGTGCATTTTTCTTTTAGTTGCAGGTTCAGGCTAGTTGGATTCCGCTCGGCGGTTGTGCAACGCCTGCGTTTTGAAGTGTTTGTGTGGCCTCCTGTGAGTTTCCTGCGGCTGCCTGGATAAAGCACCACAGACTGGGTGGCTTAAAACACCAGATATGTGTTCTCACAGTTCTGGATGTCAGAATTCTGAAATCAAGGAGTCAGCAGGGTTGGCTCCTTCCAGAAGCTCTTGGGGAGAATTCCTTCCATGCCTCTCTCCCGGCTTCTGGGCGTTGCTGCCGATCCCTGGTGTTCCTTGGCTCATAGCCGTATCACTCCCGTCTCTGCCGCAGTCCTCACATGGCTCCTGCCTGTGTGTCTTTGTGCTTCTTCTTCCCTCCTTATGAAAACACCAGTGACCGCTCTGACCCAGGAGGACCTTGTCCTAACTAATCACACCTGCAAAGACCCTTTTTCCAAACAAGGTCGCGCTCTGAGGTTCCAGGAAGGACATGGATTTTGGGGAGATACTGTCATACCCAGTACGGGCTCCAGGCACCAAATGCTCAGTGCCGTCACCCCACTCTTTGCCGGCGGGCAGAGAGACCTGCCTGTGACCATGTCACAGGATGTGGATGGACCTGAGGTCTCACGTTCTGGAAGGAGAATATCTGGACCAAGCGAAGGGCTGGAGAGCTGGTTGCCATGGCAATTCCTTCTCCGGTTTCCATGGCCTTCTCAGCACCCACGCTGTCCTGTTTCTCTCCCCGTGGACCCGGATTATCCCTGAGACAACACACTGTGTACTCCGGGCCCTGCGAGTAGCCAGAGCCTTCCCTCCTCCCTCGATAGTTTGGGGCCCTGCGATGTGGCAGCCCTGGGGGGCTGGGAAAGGCCTGCCCTTTGGGAAGGGCAAAGCTCCAAACCTACAGCGCACGCAGCTTTCCAGGGGCTTAGCCTTCGGTGGCGAGGCGAGAGTTCTAGCTGCAGTTTTATACCAACCGACAGCAGAGCCTTCAAGACATTTAGTGTCGTCGCTATTAAGTTATGGAGCCTGAAGAACAGGGTGAGGGTTTTGCTTGGAAAACTGTACCCGGAAACTCCTCCTAGGGCATTTTCTCTTGGGGTGTTTGGGTGGAATGGTCTAGTCTAGTCTATGCTGAGGAGTCCTTGGCACTCTCGCCAGTCTTAAATTCCACACACACTTTTCCCTACACGCCTTTTCTCCCCTAGAGAGGTAACTGATGTAGCTTGGCATTAACTTTGCCCAAGGGAAAATATATTTTTATCTCCAGACTATTTTTTATAAATCTTAATGGATGAGGTAAGAGCTACCTTAGTTTCTTATCCCATGCAGAGAATCCAATGGTGCTGGTTGGGTAAAGATTTCATTTCAGCTTAAAGATTCTATCTGATGCCTGAAATTAGATATTTAGGAGGTGTTGGGAACAGAACTGTCCTTCAACATCAATTTTACAATTATTCTAATCTACCGGGTTTCATTCACCCTAACCTTATGATTCAGACTTGAAATTTCATCAGCAGTGAGAATAGAATATTCAAATACGAAACTAGCCTCAAATTGGTCATGACTGAAATTAATGATAAAATGACAGCAATGTGTGTTTGCAAAGGTGGATGATCAGACACTGGTGTGGGATGCAACAGCAGAGAAGGGGTGCTCGCAGGTGATGTGAGAGCTCCGTTGATCGGTTGAGTTAGGTGCCTCTTCTTCTAGCATCGCTAATAGCTTCTGAGGGGGTCTCAGGTTGGGGGTTACGATCTGGGCCAACTTCCATCTCTTCTCTCTGCCATGCTGAGACCCAAGGATGGTAAGGTTTCCTTGGGCAAGTGTGGGCTGTACTTGTTCAGCCCTTCCACGAGGGAAGACATCCCCAGGGGGGGTGCTAGCTCCTTCCCAGACACTTCCAGGGGTGAGGAGGCTCCCTGCACACAGGAGCTCAGAGCCCCTGGGACCTGGACCTGCTCCCGGGAGGAGCCTGCCGTGGGCCTCATGGTCAGTGTCCAAGGCTAAGCCTTAAACTCCTTGTCCCTGCTGTGTTCCTGGGGAGGGTTTGGAAATAGGACAAAAACAATTCCACTCGCCCCAGAGCCCCAGAGAGAGACCGCAAGGGCAATGGAAAGGGAGTGACCCCCGGAAGGAGAGTGCCTTGTGAACTCGTAAACAGAGGAAGTTTGTTACTGCTTTTGCATGTGTAAAGTATGAGTCCCGTTTTGTAGCCAGCTGAAGCCGTGAGCTGTCTGATCTTTGTTCCGATGGACTCTGTGACTCTGGACAGAGCATTCTACTTAGGACAGTTTGCGCATTGGCAGAATTATTATAAATGGTACCCACACAATTCTTCCACTTGAAAGTGACAGAAACTCAGTCAAGTCAAACTGACTTACGATTCTAAAAGGAGTTACTGACTTGCGTAATTCACCAGACTAGGATGGGGCTTCAGGAATAGCTGGATCCAAGGTTACGGTGCTGTCAGAATTCCTCCCCTGTCTTTTAGCTCTATGACTTTCTCCTCATAGCTTAGTTCTCAAACTGGATATCTCCAAAGAGGATGGGCTGGCCACTTATGCCCCAAGATCACAGGATTCTTGGTGCTTAGGGTTTTAGGAGAAGCTGGACCTGCTGGGGTCCCAAGCCCACCTGTACGGAGGGATTGGAGGCCATTCCCAGGTTGAGGAGGACATCCCAAGGTGGCATGAGGAGGGGCAGAGATGCAGGTAAGCCCAACATCCGGCTTCCACTACTGGATGTTTGGAGGCCTTCCTCCCAGATGGGATGTACTCGGGCAACTGGCGTGAGCTTGGCGGTAGCGATCAGCAGAAGTTGGGGAAAAAATAAATTTAATAGCAGAAATAAAAGAGCCTCAATAGCCCTCCGTACTGACAGCCTCGCAACTCTGCAAACTTGAAAATGTTACACAGATAATGGCATAAAGAACTAGCAGGTCCCTTTCACCCAGCTCCCCTGGGTAGCTACTGCCGGTGAATGCAGAGCCTTCTCGAGGCTGCACCCTTCAGATCCATTTGGAATTTGACATTTTACAAAATGCTTCACCCACAGGTTTCCTTTGAGAGACTAGAGTATCTCTGAACTTAATATTCAGGTAAATAAAGAAAGCACTTGGGGGAAAATTACCTCCTCTGAAAAGCTTGTCACTGAATACTTGTTTCTTAGGAGAACTACAAGAAAGAAAATAAAATGGTAGAATTCTTCTTTGACATTTAAAATTTTCCATGTGGTTTGCCACTGAGAACGAGGTGTATGGCCCTTTCAATTTCCTGAATCCTGCTGCCCCAGGCTGGGTCTCTGCTGCACAACCCAGAGAAGTGACTCCTCAGGGTCCACGAATAAACTTGGGGGGGGGAAACAAATACATTTTTCACTACCTTCCAACTGATATCAAGCATTTGCTTCAATTATCAAAAAGAGGCAACAGATTACAGCAGCTTTAGCAGGATCTGTGATTTCATCACCCACCAAAATCATAGCTATGTCATGCCATTGTTTCAGAATCTGAAAATACCCTTTCTACTCATTATGGCTGAAATTGCAATAGTAGACTGGATCTTATCATATGATGTGTTAATAAAGAAGCACTTATATTACTCTTCCACAATTATAACTCAGTATGCATTTCAATATAATTGGTTTTCTTTGTCATCCTATGAATTTTATTTTTTGTATTTAAAAATATTAGTCTGATGCTAAGAATATGCAATGGGGAAGGAGAGAACATACAGTAAATAGTGCAGGGAAAATTGGATATACACATGCAAAAAAAATTGGATTTTTACCTTAAACCATACACAAAAATCAATTCAAATTGGATTAAAGACTTAAACACAAGACCTGAAACCTTAAATGCCTACAAGAAAACATAGGAGAAAAGCTCCATGACATTGGTCTGGGCAATTATTTTTTTAGATATGACCTAAAAGCACAAACAACAAAGTAAAAATAGACAAATGGGACTACATCAAACCAAAATGTTTTTGCACAGCAAAGGAAATAATTATCAGAATTAAGAGACAATCTGTATAATGGAAGAATATATTTGCAACTACCCATCTAATAAAGAGTTAATATCCACAATATATAAGAAACTCAAATAACTTAATAGCAAAAAAAAAACCAATTAAAAAATGGACAAAAGATCTCAATAGGCATTTCTCAAAAGAAGATATACAAGTGGCCAACAGGTATATGAAAAGATGCTCAATATCACTAATCATTAGGGAAATGCAAATGAAAACCACAATGAGATACTATCTCACACCTGTTAGAATAGCTGTTATCAAAAAGATGAAAGATAGCAAGCGTTGGCAAGGATGTGGAAAAGAGGAACCATTGTACACTGTTGGTGGGAATGTAGATTAATACAGTCATTACAAAAAAGAGAATGCAGTTTTCTCAAAAAAATTAAAATAGAACTACCACATGATCTAGCAATTCCACTTCTGGGTATGTATCCAAAGGAAATGAAATCAATATCTTGAAGAGATATCTGCACTCCCATGTTGATTTCAGCATTATTCACAATAGCCAAAATATGATATCAACCTAACTGTCCATCAGTGGATGAATAGATAAAGAAAATGTGACACACACACACACACACACACAGAGGAATATTATTCAGTCTTTAAAAAGACAAACATTCTGCCATTTACAATAGCATGGGTGGATCTGGAGGACATCATGCTAAGTGAAATAAGCCAGGCACAAAAAGACAAATACTGCATGATCTCACTTATGGGTGGAATCTCATAGAAGCAGAGTGTAGGATAGTGGTTACCAGGGGTGAGGATGGGGAATGGGTAAAGAGGGGGTATTGGTTAAAGGGTACAAACTTTTAATTATAAGATGAATAAGGTCTGGAGAGCTAATGTACAGCATGGTGACTATAGTTAGTCATCATGTACTGTATACTTGAAAACTGGTAAGAGAGTAGATCTTAATTGTTTTACCAGAAAAAAAAAGGGTGAACTATGTAAGGCGATGAGTATGTTAATTAGCTCGATTGTGGTAATCATTTCACAATGCATAAATATATCAAAACATCATCTTGTATATCTTAATACTTATTTTTGTCAAATGTATACCTCAAAAAAGCTGGAAAAAATAAAAATAAAAATATTATCTCAGAAGTGGTCCACAGGCTTTATTATCCTGCTGAATGGGGCCATGCCACTTGCTAGATGCCAGGCACTCTCTCGTGGTTTTACATGTATTATTAAGTGAATCTGCATGTCACACGATGAGGTAGGTATTAATAATTAAGATGAAAAAATTGACAATCACATTGTAGATAAATTCCCCAAGGGCACAGAGCTAGTAAGTGGCAGAGTTGGAATCCAAATGCAGAAAACTTGGCCCTTGAGTCTCTTGTACCTCTGTGCTATGAGGTGACAATCTTGCAATGGTCCAGCAAGAGGGCAGGTTCCAGCCCTGTTCCAAGCCAAGTGCTTCCCCCAACAATGTTCAGAGAAAGGTCCGATCTGAGTAGACACCCAAGGGCTACCTGAGAGGCACACTCAAGAAGGAACAGGCCATTGCAAGATCAAAAGAACTCTGCCATGGCTACGCAAGGGCGGGGTGGGGGCGGCAATTGTTTTTCCCCAACACTCCTCGCAGGGTTTTCCAAACTTTTATTATCTGTGATCACTTGATGGATATTTGAGTTACTCTTAGATAAATTTCAGGTAAAATTTTTTAAATGAAGTCATCAGAAAATTTCAAACAATAAAGAGGAAATGCAGTGTTCTAAATTTGTAATAATATGGTCAGTCTCTGATCATCGAGACTGGTGATATTCTCACTCTTTCCCTAAGATCTCTCCATCCGCGTTGATGATAGAGAACTTGATCCACCAAGAGGGTATCTTTTCACATTATTATTTTTTTATTAAAAAGTAAAAATTGCATATATTTACGGTGTACAATATGATGTTTTAATATATGTATATATTTTGGAATGGCTAAATTAGGATATTTAACATATGTATTCTCTTATATACTTTTTTGTGGTGAGAACATTTAAAATCTTAGCAATTTTCAAGTATATCGTATATTGTTATAAACTGTAAGCACCATTGTGTACGACAGCTCTCTTGATCTTATTCCTCCTCTCTAACTGAAAGTGTGCGTCCTTTGACCAATATCACCCCAGTCCTCCCATCTCCTGGCCGCTGGTAACCTCCATTTTACTCTGTTTCTCTGATTTTGACTTTTTAAGATTCCACATGTAAGTGAGATCATGTGGTGCTTGTTTTTCTGTGCCTGGCTTATTTCACTTAGTATAATGCCTCCAGGTTCATCCTTGTTGTCACAAATGATAGGATTTCCTTCTTTTTAAATGTTGAATAGTATTTTCTTTATCCATTCATTAGTTAATGGACACTTAGGTTAATTCCATATCTTGGCTATTAAGAATAATGCTGCAGTGAACATGGGAGTGGAGCTATCTCTTCAAGATATTGATTTCATCTCCTTTCATTACCCAGAAGTAAGATTGCTGGATCTTATAGTAGTTCTACTTTTAATTTTGGGGGGATCTCCATCTTGTTTTTCATAATGACTGCATTAATCACATTCCTTCCAATGGTGTACAAGAGCTCTCTTTCCTCCACATCCTTGCCAATACTTTTATCTTTCATCTTTTTGATAATAGGTATTCTAACAGGTGTGAGTCAACATTGCATTGTAGTTTTAATTTGCATTTCCCTGATGATTAGTGATATTTAGTATCTTTCCATATACTTATTAGCCATTTATATTTATTCTTTTAAGATCCTTTGCCCATTTTTAATTGAGTTATTTGAGCTCTTAATATTGAGTTGTTTGAGTTTCTTGTATATTTTGGGTATTAACTCCTTATCAGATGTGTGATTGCAAATATATTCTTCCATTTGATAGGTTGTCTCTTTCCTCTGTTGATTGTTTTCTTTGCTATGCAGAAGCTTTTTTGGTTAGATGTAATCCCCTTTGTCTATTTTTGCTTTTGTTTGTGCTTTAGGGTCATATCTAAAAAATCACTGCCCAGAACAATGTCATGGAGCTTTTCCCCTATGTTTTCTTCTAGTAGTTTTATGGTTTCAGGTCTTGTGTTTAAGTCTTTAATGCATTTTGAGTTTATTTTTGTATATGATGTGAGATGAAGCTCTAATATTATTCATTTGTATGTGGATGTCTACTTTTCCTAGCACCAATTATTGAAGAGATTGTCCTTTCTCCATTGTATGTTTTTGGCATCTTTGTCAAAAATTAATTCACCATATATACATAGATTTATTTCTGGACTTTTTATTCTATTCCATTGATCTGTGTCCATTTTTGTGGCATAACCGTGCTGTTTTGATTACCATGGTTTTCTAATAGATTTTGAAACCAGATAGTGTGATGCTTCTGGCTTCGTTCTTTTTGTTCAAGATTGCTTTGGCTAATCAGGGTCCTTTGTGTTTCCAAATTTTGGAATTCTTTTTTCTTTTTCTGTGAAAAATACAATCGAAATTTTGATAGGATTACATTTGACTCTGTAGAACACTTTTAGTATATGGATATTTTAACAATATTAATTATTCTAATCCATGAATGCAGGATATTTTCCCATTTATTTATGTCTACTTCAGTTTATTTCATCAATGTTTATAGTTTTCATTGTACAGATCTTTCACTAACTTGATTAAATTTACACCTAAGTAAATTTTTTGGGTGCTATTGTAAACAGGTTTGTTTTCTTGATTTTTTTCCCCAGATACTTAGAAACACTACTTATTTTTTCAAGTTGATTTTTGTATCCTGAAACGTTACTAAATTTGTTTTTTGGTTCTAACGGTGTTTTGGAGGAGTCTTTAGAATTTTTTTTTTTATATAAGATCATATTGTCTGCAAACAGAGACAATTTAATTTCTTCCTTTCCAATCTGGATGCCTTATATTTCTTTCTTTTCCCTAATCACCATGTCTAAGACTTCCAGTACTATATTGAATAGAAGTGGCTAGAGTGAACATCTGTGTTTTCTTCCTGATATTAGAGGAAAAGATTTCAACTTTTCACTGTTGAATATGGTTTATCTGTGGGCTTGTCATATATGGTCTTTTTTTGTTGAGGTACATTCCTTCTATACCTAATTTGTTGAGAGTTTTTACCATGAAAAGATGTTAAATTTTTTTGCATGCTTTTTGTGCATCAATTGAGATGATAATAGGGTTTTTGTGCTTCTTTCTGCTAATGTGGTATATCACATTTATTTATTTAAGTATGTTGAACCATCCTTGCATCCCAGGATTAAATCACTCTCATTATTCTTTAAACTGGAAAATCCCAGCTCACAGTTAAAGGCCATAGGGACTGACAGTAAATAGTGGCTCAGAAAGATTTAAATTCAAAATGAATCCCCCAAATTAGGGAGATATTTCTCACTGAAGAAGGTTCTAGGAACTACTGGGAAAACCTTAGGTTAACTCAAAGGAATGTTAAATTGTCTTCCATTTTCTTCCCTTCCCACCCCTGGTATATCCTCAGTCACCCAGCATGTTCCTCTCTCCTTTGAAGCTCCTCTCCCTGAATTAGGCATTAGTAGGGTTTACTTAAAATAATTAATTAAACATTACATAAAAGTAGAAACCAACCAAAGAAAGATGAGTAAAGTATTTGCCTCACTTTGATTTTTCAATAAAAAACTCTGAGTGCAAACCATTTCCATGGAATTTATTAAGCATGTTTGTAAGCACAAGTCAAGGAGAATGTTCACGTATCTCCATGTGCCCAGGGCCCAGGAAAGTGCTCAGTCTATGCAGGGTTGGGTTGGATATTGGGTAGTTAAATTGGATTGAGGTTGGAAGAAGAGATGTCTTAGTCCATTTTTTGCTGCTGTAACACAATACCATAGACTGGGTAATTTGTAAAGAAAAGAAATTCGTTTCTTACAGTTGTAGAGACTGGGATGTCCAAGGTCAATGAGCCTACATCTTGTGAGGGCCTTCTTGCTGTGTCATCCTATGATAGGAGGCAGAAGGGCAGGAGAGCTTGAGAGATCAAGAGCAAGAGAGGGCAAACTTACTTTTATAACAACCCCACTCTGGAGATAACTAACCCACTCCCGTGATAATGACACTACTCCACTCATGAGGAGGGAATCTTGTGACTCCTTATCTCTGAATGCTGGTGCATTGTGGGTTACGTTTCCAATGCATGAATCTGGGGGACACCTTCAAACCATAGCAAGGAAGGAAGAAGGGAAAGGAGGAAAAGAGGTAGGAAAGGGAAAGGAGAGAGAAAGAGAAGTGGGAAGGAGAAAGGATGAGAGGCTGGGAGCAATCAGAGACAATGGGTGAACACAAAGAGAAGAAGAAAGGGGGCATGGTCTTCACTCCTCCATAAGTGTGGGTTTAAACCCTGTTCTGGCTGCATAAGCTACGTGAATTTGATCTTTTGTTTCTCAGCTATAGACTGGGGACCACATACAAACCTCTGAGAAGTGGGCCTGTGGAACACAGAGCAAGATCTGGCACTTAGTGAGTGCTCGATTAATGGAAACACAGGCGACCCAAGTCTTGACATCACCCTGTCACCCAAAGTGGCTACTCCCTTGGGTTTAGAAGATGGAGATTTTTTCAGTGTCTTTTCTCAGTCATGTGTGTTGCTGCTAAAAACTGCTCCTCTTATCCAATTGCTCATCCCTCTGAAACCATAGTGGTTCTTCTACGGTGGTCAGAAGACATAGCTGTCACTTCCAAAGAGTTGCAGCAACACAGACCAGAGCGAAGGTTCTTTGAAGACCTAAGAAAACCAACCACGAGGCAGGGGTTCTCCTCCGTGAAACTTCTGCCACCAGGGAGGTGTGTCCCCTTGTCATATGTTGGCCCTAGTCCCACAGGCATTGACTTTGGGCACTGTCATTTCATCTCATTCCATGTGTGCTCCCAGCATCTTTAGAGTGACCTGGAAATCGTGGGAGGAGTCCAGAATTCCCACCCCTGCGCTCTGAAGCAATGATTTAGGTTGCAAATTTCCCTGGCAGCATTGTCCTTACAGGAAAAAAATTTTTAAAAAAACCCAGCCCAGCCCACTCTGTGTCTAAACCTTTCTTCCCGGCATCGTCACTTACACAGCTTAAAGACTATAAATATCAAATCCCTTTTCCAAACATCCTTTGGTAAACTGTTTGGCCCTGAAAACAAGGCCACACCATCTTTCAGGTGGGCGAGGCCTGTGAGATTATAACCTCAGTTCCCTGGTCTTAATAACTGGCTGCTGTGACCAGGTACAAATTCCTGCCCTGGATATGTGACCTTGTCCTTTGCCTGCCATGCTGGCCGGGGCAGAAGGTGAAGATCCTGCCATTGCTGCAAGCTCAGGAGATCAGTGTGTGGTCCCCAGACCAGTGGTGCTGGCAGAACGTATTTCCTGTGTGACTCACCCAGACCCATGTGGGCTCCAGAAGTAACTGGGCAGCAGCTGGGCCCCAGACCTCCCCTCCAAGGGGGGAGACAGGCTCTTCACAGACATCCTCCCCAGGATGGATGCCCACATCTGACCTTAGCCTGAGGGTGGGGAGATACCGTGTCAGAAGGCTCCGCAGAGGCTGTCTTTAAAAAGGGACTTACCTGCTGCTTGCAGAGTGGATGTGGCCTAATATTAAGATGCTTTATGACTCCAGATTAGCCAAGAAAGGGAAAGGGCGGGAAGTAATCCACCCATGGAAGGGTGTGGGATGGTGAAAATCGGATCCTGATCACACAAGGCTTCTCAGTGGACTCCATCGTCTCCCCTTGTGGACAGAGGGGCCAGAGCGGCGGTGGGGCACCTGCCTGTCCACTGAGGAGCCCCATTCCACTCTGCAAGTCCAGCTGGGGGCCTGCCCCGCGCTGGTGTTAGATTCCTGGAAGGCCTGCAAAGTGCATGCAGCCCAGTCCCTGCCCTTAGGGTGAGCGGTGAATGGCAGAGCCTGCGGGCAGACAGCGTCACGTCAGACGTACCAGGAAGGTGCCCTGGGAGGTAGGGCCTGCGTGCTGAGGGCGGGGGGGGGGGGCCCTCTCTCAAGGCTGTCTCAGAGGGGTCCTCGAAAGTTGTAAGGAAGAGTCACATCAAGACCCAGTCCATGACATTCCTCAGGGGCTCCTGCGTGGATCCCACAAGGAAAACCTCTCTGGAAGCCAAGCCTTAAGAACATCTGATTTTTCTAAGGAAGGGGCAGGCTTCTTTCCTGAACTTGCTTTCCTTTCTGTTGGCCCAGAAAGTTCAGGGCTCAGTTTGGGGCTCAACTGTGTGATTCTTGAGGTCCCCTAGCACACAAGGAACATTCCAACCTCTTCCTGTCCCAGCCTGCTCCTCAGCCCTCTTTGCCTGTGGTGCACGCCCTCCCCCATACCCTTGAATCCGCTGTGGGATGGGCAGAGGGTAACAGTGTATGAGTCCACCTGTCCTGTCTGGGAGGGGGGGTCCCAGCGTCTTCATGCATCAGGCTTCATGCATCAGGTGTCCCCAAAGGAAGTCCTCTCTCAAGTCCTGTAGGAAGGGACACAGTGGAGTCCGAAGCCACAGACTAGCAGTTATGGAAACAGCCCCCCAGGCCCCAGGGGCTGATCAGTGCGGGTCCTCGTACCCTAGGGCTCTCCGCAGCCCTCCCGAGGGAGGAACGAGAGCTATGTCTACCCACACGACTGAGCCTCCCACACTGGTGCCTGAGCAAACAAATCCAGCTGCGGGAGAATACGTACAGGATATTATTCAAAAAACTTTTTAAAATGCAAAGCAGATTTTGGCAGCTTTTGTTTGTTGGTTGCTTGGTTCACTGGGCACACATGTATGTGGTAAAACAATAAAGCCATGTGTTTCCTGGCGGTTAAGGATGCAGGCCCTAAGTCCCCAGAGCCCGGGCTGGAATCCTGGCTATTTACACGCGGGGCAGCATTCAAGTTACTTAAAGACTCTGTGCCTTTGTGTCCCCATCAGTGAATGGGGATAATGGTGACCATCTTCTGGGCAGGTTGTGAGAGCTGAAAGCTGCAGCCCCTGAAAGACTGCTGAGGCAAAGGTGCAGCACCCAGGAGGCATCAACACACTTAGGTGACATGATTGCTACCACTGTTATACACGGGCATGATGAACACAATTCGTAGCAGCAGTTGCCTCTAAGGAGGGCAGAAAGGGGAATGGGACTTAAATGCATTCTTCATTCTTATAGCCACGGTTGAGACATCTTATAATGGAAAAACAAGTAGGGGAAAAGGGAAAAGAAAAGAACAAAAAAGCCAAACCCTTGCACCAGCCTTGAAAACCTTACAGGTCCGAGGCAGCCAGAAGTGGAAGGGGCCGGTCAGGGAGACTCCTCCTAGGTCCAGGCCCTCCAGCCAGCCAATCAGCTGAGCAGCCTGGCAGGCCACGCCCACCTGGTGACATCACCGACTCCGCCCCCACGAATGGGATTAGTGTCCTTATAAAAGAAGCCAGAGGGAGCTCATTTGTCCCTTCTGTCATGTGAGCACACAGGGAAAGCGCCATCTCTGAGGAACAGACCCTCAGCTGACATCAAATCTGCCGACTCTTTGGTCTTGGGCTTCCCAGACTCCAGACTGTGAGCAATACGTTTCTATTGCTACAAACTGGAGGGAAGCATGTTCCAGACAGATCCGGTCACTTGGGTCACACTATAGGACTGCCAAGCCCTGGGACCCTCGCTCCTCTCTCCCAGTCTCCAAGGGTGGGTGCAGGCACTGACTCCCATCCACACTCACAATCACCTCCTTGAGGGTCCCCATGGTGGAAGGTCCAGCAGAGTCCTCTGAACACCTCCAAACACTTGGGTCTCCCCGACTTTGCAGTGGCTCTTGGTTTACATACAAAGGACCTTTAGGTATAAAGTCATGGCCTCCTTCTTTGTCCTTCTTTAGAGACACACAATCAGGCCTTGCTCCTACACTGTGGACCCTACAGACCCTCCCTGCAGGTGTCAGGTGGTTGTTCTAAACACGGGTAGGGAGCAGGGCACCTGGAAGTGTGTGTGCTCATTATGGGAGACCAGGAGATACCCATGGATGAACCTTGAGAACTTTATGCTGAGTGAACTAATACAGTCATAAAAAGACAAATACTGTTATGATTCCACTCATGTGTGGTATCTAGAACAGTCGGATTTATGCGACAGAAAGTAGAATGGTGGCTGCCCGGGATGGGGAAAGGAGAAATAAGAGTTACTGTTTAACGGGTACAGAGTTTAAGTTTGGCAAGATAAAAAAGTTCTGGAGGTGGATGGTGGTGATGGTTGCACAACAATGCGAATGTACTTAATGCCCCTGAACTGTGCATTTAAAATGGTTAAAATGGTAAATTTTATGTTACGTATATTTTACCAAAATAAAAAAATATGTTAAAGGGCTCCAAAAATCTCGGTAATCAAGATGGATCACATTCTGATGCAATATTTTTTAAATCGAAATTAATGCAATAAAATCCACGATGAACAAAATAGCCACATTTGAAATAAAGAGGATCAGTATTTCTGAATTTTCCTTTTGCCCCAGGCTCTCACATGGCTTGGCCTACCACTGACTAACAGTTACCTCTTTCTGAGAATCTGTGTGCTGGTCAGAACGCAGGCATGATTTTTCACTTGTATGGCAAGCCTGCGAGGCAGGAATTGTGACAGGTAAGTAAGGTGGGGCTCCTGGGATAAAATCATCTGCCCCAGGTCAAGCCTGTGCCTCCAAGTGTACTCAGAGAGAGGAAGAAGAGGCCCTAGGCACAGGATCGGGGAAGGTTTGATCCGTCCCTTCCTGAGAAAAATGCCTGAGCAGGTCAGAGGCTGAGGTGGAGACTTCAATCCTGTCACCTCTGCCTTGTGAGTTTGCTAATAGCCGGCTAATGTGTGGCTTTTCCTCCTGTGGTTTCGGCCTAACCTCTTTTTAATTTCATTGTTCCTTTAATGATGTGATTCTTTTGGCTCTGTAATCTGTCTTAATAAATGCCATAATTGTAAGTTTCCCTGACCATGCTGTGCTGAGGGCGAGTCCCTCCCTGACTCCCGGGAATCTGAACTGCAGAGGGACCTCGGCGGGGGCCTCGGCTGTCCAGGGGGCCTGGCCACCCCCACCTCTCTGTCAAGCTCAGCTGACAAGCCAGGACCTTGTCTGTCTTGTTTACGGTAATATCCCGCATGTCTGCCCAGTGCCTGGCACATAGAAGGTGCTTAATAAATCTTGGTCGAATGAATGAATGAATGAAAAAATAAAAGTCTAACTAGCATACAACCCTTGAAAATGTGCTTGCAATCTATTCAGCATCTTTCCTTGAAACTTGGGTGGTGGTCACAGTTAACTGTGAATTTTTGTAGAATGAAATGAAAAAGCATAGCGGTTTTGTGATACATTATCACAGATATATAAGACTGAGGTGAACACAGTAAAATATGTATTATTATTTTAGCCCAAAGGGGATAAAAATATACATTTGTCACCAAATACTGACACAGAGGTTGTGTTTGCACTCGATCTGTCAGCTAAGGATCATGAAGAGTTGAACTAGCAGACATCCTGCGCATAGGATGAATGGGCTTGTCTGGAGCACGTGGGCTGGTTTGTGCTGTGAAACCTCTGACTTTATCTTCAGGTTGTTCCTTCTCAGAGCTCTGTCCCTTGCAAAGCTGTTCGTGTGCCTGGGCTGAGCAGGTCCCCCAAGGCTGGCTTCCCCAGCGTGACCTGTGGTCTTTCATATGCTTCTGAAAAGTGAAGTGTCCTGGGCCTAAAGCTCACCTGTGGCAGACAGGATAATCGGGAAGGGCCCGCCTGCGTGAGCCTCCTGGTCCTGCCCTCCCTCCTGAGTCCTGGGCTTCGGATGCCAATTGCACAAACTGTCCTCTCCCTTAGACTAAGCTATTTGTTCCCTTGCGTCTTTGCCTGTGCTGCCTGTGTCTTGGCCAAAAATGCTCCATCCCTTCATCTCTCCTCAACTCCTGCCCCAGAAGCAAGTAAAGATCCTCACTGGTCCACATCTCCCAGCATAGGTGTCACCTGGGAACAGAGCAGGGTCTCAGGCTCCCTGCCAAGACCTGATGTATTGGAATGTGCTTAGTGACAAGATCTCCGAGCCATTCATATGGCCCTGCAAGTTTGAAAAGTGCTGTAGACAGCTCCCACACATCCTTAAGTGGTCAGCTCAGGGTCACCTCCTCCAGAGAGCCTGTCCTGACCTTCCCACCCACCCCAGCTGGCTGCTGGGACAATGACAGAGTCAGCACAGCCCCAGTGACATGCACTCCGGTTCATGAGTCTTTCTTGTTCCATGGCTGTGTACTCTGGTCGAGAAAACTTATGACTCTTCTTGGAATCTCCCATGAGGAGCATCATATCAGTTCAACGCAGGTTGTAAATGGGTCACACCTGAGAAGCCCC
Source organism: Cheirogaleus medius (assembly GCA_008086735.1). Taxonomy (NCBI): domain Eukaryota; kingdom Metazoa; phylum Chordata; class Mammalia; order Primates; family Cheirogaleidae; genus Cheirogaleus; species Cheirogaleus medius. Next base: position 108,390,562 of record VBSM01000272.1, on the reverse strand, counting down.
ATCATGCACTGAAGCCCTACCTGTACCTGCCCCTAGAATCCCTGCTGCAGGAACACCTGAGAGGTGAGACCACCTGGTCATGAGCCTCTGGTACTGCAGGAACCAAGTGGAAGTCTAGAGAGACGCGCCTCACACCGCACTCTATTCTGCAGAAAAGGAGGCTCTCGCTGGTGTGATTGATGCACCTACCACCTTGCTGGCTTTTTTTCAGGGTTCCCCTTGCAGAGATTTCACTAAGGCTTACTTAAAGGAGTGACAAACACCACACGGAGTTATCAGAAAACACTTGAGTGTCCTTTACCCCTCTCTCTGTCCCCCACAACTGTCCAAACACAGCCCCAATCTCAGTTCTCCATCTCTGTGATGACCACCCCAAGGCCAGACCCCTGTGAGGCCCATCACCTAAGTCCTGCCCCTCTCCCCACCCCGCATCCCATTCTCTCCTCGGCCTAAAAGATCTACACAGAATACACATCCCTCCATCCCCTTCCCCCAGCCCCACCTCTTCAGGGCTAAGACCCTCCCCTGGGGAGATCACAATGTGCTAATGATCACATCTATGCACCGGGCCCTGCGTACCCTTCCCCCCCTCCTCTGCTCCAGTTCCCCAGGCCCAGAAGCCAAGTTCTAGAGTCTTTCACTATCCACACCCTCTGCCTGGAATATTCTGCCCCCTGACCCTCCTGGGCTGCCTCCTTCTTACCTTTAGAGCTCAGGTTAAATGTCACCTCCTGGGTGTTCTCCCACCACCCCTCTTCTCCCATTGCCCTATCGGTCATGTCTGCAGAGCACCTGCTACCATCATTTGTTTATTGTCCTTGCTATCTGACCTTGCCCCCTCACTAGAATGTAAGCTCCAGGGGTCCACTGGCCTCATTGGGTCATTATCCCATTGCCGAATCCCTAGAACAGTGCCGAAGACACGGTAGAAGCTCAGCGGATATTTACTAAATAAGTGGATGTGAATGGATACAGCAAAACACACACTTACAGTCAAATAAACCCAAGAGCGCTGGTCATTCTCCAAATTCATCCTCCACCCTTTGCGAGCCTGCTCTCTGTCCGGGAGGTGGGTCCCCTGCCTGCACTGCCCAGGCCCTCTGGCTGGTGACTATCCCTGCACCAGCAGTCAACAGGGGACAGGAGCAGAGGGTGGGGGCAGTTTTCCCTGGTCCCTTGGCAGCTCCTCACTGGCTCAGATGACACCACTTCTTCCCTCCCCTCATCTTGGGGCCTGAGAATGGGAACAGTTTTCCCCAGTTGTCACCGTCCCTTGTCAGTTTTCTGTCTCTGCCCATGGCTCAGGAAATTGCCGTCACCAAAGTCTCCTCATCTGCACCATTTGGGATGGACTGTCTCTTACTGGAATCTTGTCCTGTACATCAGGCAACTCTTCTCTTGTGTGTATATAATTTAGGAATCTCTTATGTATGTACAAAATGTGTGTGTGCAAATTTTTATTTTTCCTTTATTTATTTGTAAAATTTTAAGACAATTTGTGTCTCTTAATTTTATATTTTGTTTAGGTGCTGAAATAACAACTAAGAGTGGCTTATATCGCATTGCCGTTGCCATCGGGGAAAACTTTTTCTTTGACTGCATGAAATATAGATAAGTTTAAACAACAAACACTATCTTAAACATAACACAGTTTTTAAAAATTACAAAACAAAAAACAAATTGCAAAGTGTCAGCTCTTCTAAATTAATCTATGAATTGAGAGATAAATTAATAAAAAATATTTTAAAGTTTGAGTGGTGGTGTTGAAACTTCTTTTTTATTGTTTTATAAAATCAATCTAAATTTATTCAGGTGAATATTAAGTTAGATTTCTACTAACAGCTCCTAGCACACAGAAATGGTCTTTATTGTTTCAGTTATATTTATTTATGCCAAACTTCAGTGATGGTTTAAGTAATAGTGAACCATTTATTTAAATTAAAATATAATATTTATTCTATATATTATATTAATAATTCAGGATGGTCTAAAGACATGGAAATAAACTATTCATAAAATTAAATTAAAGAAACTTTATTTGAAAAATACAAACTTCGATGTGACAGTGCTATCTGCTTGAATGAGAGCTATGAAATAACAATAGCAGCCTAAAAAGAAATAAATAAAAATCACTTTCTGAGACAGCACAGGCTCCTGTGTCCTGCTGTGGCTATGTATGTTCAAGGTCCCACTCCACGCCCTCTTCTTGCTTGCATGGTTTCTAGAGAGAAGTCTGATGTAATCTTGCTCTTGCTCCTCCACATGTAAGGCATTTCCCCACACCCTCTGGATTCTTTCAAGATTTTCTCTGTGTCTTTGCTTTTGGTTACATGCCTAGGTATAAATTTTTTGATATCTATTTTGTTTGATGTTCGTTTAGTTTCCTGGATCTATGGTTTGGTATCCCATTAATTTTGGAAAATTCTCAGTCATTATTACTTTAAATATTTTTCTGTTCCTTTCTCTCATTCTTGTCCTTCTGGTATTCCTACTACATGTATATTATACCTTTTGCAATTGTCCTGCAGTTCTTAGATATTTTGCTTCTTTTATTTTTCAGTCTTTTTTCCCTTTGTCTTCCAGTTTGAAAAGTTTCTATCCGTATATCGTTAAGCTCACTGACATGCAGTTTATACAATATTCCCCTGTTACTATCCAAGAGTCCTGTTGATGTGCTGGTCAGGAATTGGGGGAGGGGAAGCATTCTCTTGTCCAATGATTAGGTCTCAGCTTTTGAGTGAGCCTGTGTCCCTGAGCTGTGAACTTTACAAGTGTTTTTCAGTTACCACCTCACCCAATGTTAGGTAAGACAGGAAAGTTCGCTGAGACTGGACTTGGGTGTTTCTCTTTCTCCAGGTGTTCAGCTGGAGGAAGCTGGGGTGGGGACTTCTTTCCAGGAAGATGAGGCCATGCTTCTCCCCTTGTCCACTAAGATGATGGGGTAACAGAGCTTGGTAGATGGCAAGTGGGTTGATTGCACAGATGTTACATTCCCTCCCCTAATAGGTAATCAGAGAGCCACCCTGGCATCCTGCCTCCACCACTTCCCAGCTTTGTGATCTGGAGCAAGTTAGTTATCGTCATTAGAGTTTCCATGTCCTCATCTTGAAGAAGGATAAAGATAGTCATCCCATAGCAGACTGGTGAGGATCAAACCACATGCTGAGGGTGAAATGCCTGCAGCAAATGCCTCCAATGCAACACTGCTTGGCAGATAAACAAGTCTCAACAGGTGGTAAAGGCCATTGTCATTAGCACTATTAGTAATAATAAGGGCTTATTAGAAATGCTATTGGACTTCACTGGGGTGAGGGAGGCAGTTATGGACAGCTCTGTGGGGGGAAGGGGAGCAGAGGGGCTGGTGAAAGCAGCTCAGGCAGCTGGTGGGAGCAGCAGATCTATGGAGAGCCTTCTGGGTACATCCAGTTGCTACCAGCCTGAGTCTGGCCCCAGGCCCATGCCACGGGCACAGTCCCAGGAGTCATGAGCAGGGGCTGTCATCTCAGTCCAGCCACTCACTCACCCCACAGGCGGGCACCCGGAAGCGGGTGCTGCAGCCGTTACACTGTTAGATCCCTGGGGCTGTGAGAGCTGACCACCCTCCAGCCGGTGGAGTGACTTGCCCTCAGGTGGGGTTGAGAGAGGGGAGGGCCAGCCTTTCTCTCCTGTGTGTCTGGGATGAGACAGACAGTATCCTCACCCCAGTCCAGACCTTGCTGCTCAAAGTGTGGGCTGGGGAACAGCAACCCCGGCATCTCCTGGGCAGGCATTAGAGATGCAGATCTCAGGCCCAGTTCCCAGCCTGCTGAGTTAGAATCTGCATTTCACAAGAGCTCCAGGTGATTCCTTTGTATGTAAAGTATAAGACGTGCTGGATAGCATCTTCCTGGCTCATGTGCACACTGAGGAGGAGGAGCCCAGGACTGGGGATCAAGTGGATGAGAGTGTCAGTATTGTCTGGAGGGGAAAGCAGATGGAGCCATGGTAGGAGCTGACGTAGCTGAGTGGAGGATCCAGAGGATCCAGAGACTCCAGGCCCCTGGAAAGTAGGGGTGAGGTGGCGATGACACGAGGTGGATTGTCGAATACTATGCAAGGTGCTGTTAGATCTGTTCAGTCAATACTATCCCTCCTCTGATCCCACTGGAAACTGGAGGGTGACCCTCTGGGAAACTGAGGCATTAACAGCTGGCACCCTCCAGTACAGGAGGAGGGGGTATGAATTCTGCACACTCAGTGGTGGACTTCCAGCCCCTTCCTCTGCCCTGACCCAGGGCAGCCACAGCCAAGCCTATAACCAGCAAGTGGGAAACGGACCATCTCTGAGGACAATGACCCACCCAGAGGAAAGACTCCAGCACTGTGGCCTCCTCTGACATGCTTGTCTCTCCTCCACAGGCACATCCTGCCCTAGCACACATGCGTCTGATTAATTTTTTAGTGCCCCACTCTTAGCCATGAATAGACAGCCAAGGATCGCCAGGCAGGAAGTCCTCCAACACACTAAAAACCAGAAACCAAAGACTGTGGAAAAAGGATCTCAGAGAAAACAGACAATTCAGGGAGTAGAGGAAAGCCCTCCTGGAAAACCCACAATTAAAATCCTCCAGGAAATAAAAGAAGCCATGCCTTTGAGTTCTGGAGTTGAGAAGTCCGGATGAGTCTCACTGCAGTAAAATCACGGTGTGGGCGGGCGGTGCTTCCTTCAGAGGCTCTGGGAGAATCCGCTTCTTGCCTTCTCCAGGATCTAGAGGCTGCCTCGGTCTTTGGGTTTTTGGCTCCTTCCTCCATCTTCAAAGTGAATTGCTCCACCTCTACCTACACAATCATGTCTCTTTATTCCCCAATTGTACCCTCCTCCCTCCCTTTTCTAGGGACCCTCATGAGTATATTTAACAGGCCTGGGTAACCCAGCGTCATCTCAAGCTCCGTACTGGAGTGACATCTCCACGTTCCCTTCTGCCGTGGGGACGGGCGTGTGCACAGGTTCCAGCGGTTAGGACCTGGACGTCCTCGGGGGCGGGGCAGCATTCTGCCCAGCACGAGCACTAAGGTGCTCAACGGGCGGGTCAGGGTCCAGCGAGCCCAAAGAAGCTGCTAACAGCGTGGGTGGCCATTGCCCCGTGGGTACAAGCCGGTGGGGCAGGCAGATCTAAGGGCCAGTCGTTTTCATCATAAGCCTCAGGATATTTTCAACCATGTGCGTGTAATGCTGTGATGAGGAGGAACATGTCATCGTTAGGCCCAGCGCATACCTAAAACATCACGATGTCACTGAAGTCCTGGAGACCTGCCGTGCCGCACGGTAGCTAGCGTTAACAACACCCTGCTGTACACTTGAAGTTTGCGGAGAGGGTGGATCTAAAGTGTCCTCATCACACACGAAAGGTAGCCGTGTGAGCTGGTGGATATGTCAGTTAGCTTGCACACATCAAATAATCGAGTGGTATGCCTTACACACATACACTTTTTTTTTGTTTCAGCATATTATGGGGGTACAGATATTACGGTTACATATATTGCCCATGTCCCCCTTCCCCCCTCTAACACACATACACTTTTATTTTGTCAATTCTGCCTGAATAAAGCTGAAAAAAGTTGCATATTAAAAAAAAAGAAAAAAAAGCTAAGTGGAGCTGTGGACTCCATATTTTTGGTAGATTTTGCCTGTGCCCTCCCAGGCTGTTAGATGCAGAGCTGCCGGGGAACCACTGGGGTCCCCCTCACCCCACGTGACTGCTCCCGGAGTTTACTGCCCACTTACCTCCCTAGCAGGGTGTGAGCGGAGAGGTAGCAGGGCCCATGCTGGGAGTTTCTTTTGGCTGCCTCTTGCCCACATCTGTTTTTTATATTTTCAAATCTTCACCCCAGTGAGTAAATGCTCACAGAATGATACTTGGATGCACAGGAAGTCTCAAAGGGGAGGATTCCGGAAGTTCTACCCCACTGTTCCTCACAAACACAACAAGGTTTGTAGGCTACCAGAGCAGTGGTTTCCCAAGTGTCTGCTTTCTGACTGGTGTTTGTCCATATATTAATAAAAATCTTTTCACTGGTCTGCAAACAAAAGAAGAAAAATAAGAAATGTATAGCAAGTTTGCATAACTCTGTTGAGTTTAGTTGAAAAAACTTTTAAGACAACTTTCTTTACCTTTTTTCTGTTTAAAAAAAAAAAGTCCTTCTATTAAATGATAGCAATAATGAGTATAGATATTTTTGAAATTATTTTTTATTTGGCAAGATGGAAGGTTGAAAACTCAATGTGCTTAACCCCTAAGTTTTTGTTAATTGTTGAAATTGAAGGGTCTTGGAAATTCACAATCTGGGAACCTCTGAATGGAGGCTGGTCACTGAGGTCCACAGCACTTTCTCCTCCCACTGGGGGTGGCCTCATGCCACATGTCCCTGCATGCCAAGGACATGTCCCCGGTCAATCATCTTCCACAGCTTTGGATGATGACTTTTTCTGGTGGTCCTGGGTGCATTAAGTTCTGAGGGACTGGGTGACTGTCAGGAGCTCAGGGTGAGTGCTAGGTGAAAAATAATTTTTGAATGGCATTTAAGAATCCCATTTTCATTTATCTTAGTAGTAAGCCTGGGCCAGAAATCTCTCCAAATCTGCATTTCAAAAAAGGCCCCTGCACTTGGTGGTTCAGGGAAGTTCGATCACTAGACCATTTGGTAGACTTCATGGTTGCATTCCTTGTACTTGGCTTGATTAGATTTGTCCTGTGAACAGGACACAGAAGGACCATGTGCCACAGTCAAGGCTGCGCTGGGAGGTGACCCAGCTCCCTTCTGCAGAGCCATGGAGGAAACTGCCTCATTCTGAGAGGGATTTAGGGGTCAGAGGCTAGCCCTGATCAGGCCCGAGGAGGTGGCAATGCTTCCTCAGGCAACTCTCTAAAGAACCCGTTATTCTCACTAAGCTGGGCCAGGGCTGATGGCTCTAGGGTGAAGGGGCAGCCTGCCAGCCAGGTAGTTCTCATTCCACGTGAGCCTGGTTGACCAGGACCAGGAGAGCCTTAGCATTTCCTAATGGTTCATCACTTTAATACCTGCTAAGTCCAAATGTGTCCCCCAAGATTCATGTGTTGGCAACTTAGTCCCCAGTGTGACAGTGTTAGGGGTAGGGCCTTTTGGAGGTGTTTAGGTGGTCTCTGCCCTCATGATGGGTTAATGCTGTTATACAAGGGCTTCACAGAGGGAGTTCACCCTTTCTGGCCCTCTGCCTTCGGCGGCGGGAGGACACAGCCCTCCTCCCTGCTGAGTTCCCAGCCCTCACCGGACACCACGCCAGCGCCGTGACCTCTGACTTCCGGCCTCCAGACTGTGAGAAACAAAAGGGAAAAATATTCTCTATACATATGGCGCACAGCTAATTATTCTCTGCAAAATGTGAAACATCATAAAATAAAATGATTTGAAAATCAAAATAGAAAATTTCCAAATTGTAGAAAAAATGTACAATAAAATGCAAATTAAGCAAAAATAACTTTCACTCATCATATTTACGAAGTTAAAAATAATGTATTGAATTTTAGTAAGGGTGCTCTGAACTGGGTATTCTTGTCTTGGCGGTAAAAGAGTTAATTTGTATGAACACTCTGGAAATCTTTTGCTAAACTAGGTCAAGAATCTTAAAATGTTCATGCCCTTTGGTGTACTTTTATATAGGAATTCTAGTTATAAGAACACGTCCCAAGAAAATAATATGTACCACACGAGAATATGCATTACAGAATTACTTGTGACAGCAAAAACCTGGAAACCTCACTAAAAATCCAAGAACAGGGAAAAGGTTCAATAAATTCAGAGACAGATTCAGGCTAGTATTTGACTGTGAGGACCAGGGGATAGGAGACAGAGGAGAGCAGCTCATGTGATTAGATGTAGGTTATTCTCAGTAAAACTTATGTTTTCGGAGGTGGATTAGAGGGTGCATATTACATTATTAAAAATGCATGCATATATACATGAAATATACCTGCTCTGAGATACCATATTGAGATTGTGCCCTGAACTGAGGAGTATAAATTGTCCAAGTCTGAGTAATAGAGACCCAAATAGATAAATAAATATAGATATAGATATATAGATGTAGCTGTAGATATACAAACACATATATATGTATTATATCTATGCATATATTTTATATAACATTTAAAAATAAAATTTTTAAAATACTCTTTACAATAGCATCCAAACATATGAAATACATAGAGATAAATTTAACAAAAGATGTGTAAGACCTCTATAGTTAAAACTATAAAATATTGCTGAGAGAAAAGAAAACTGAAATAAAGGGAAATATATACAATATTAATGGATTGGAAGACAATGTTGTTACGATGTCAGTTCTCTCCAAATTTATCTATAGATGCAGTGCCATCCAAATCTAAATCTGACCAGGTTTTTAAAAACAAAAATAAACAAACTGATTCTAAAATTTATATGACAATTCAAAGCACTTAGAATAGCAAAAATAATTTTGAAAAAGAACACATTTGCAGGACTTACACTACTTGACTTCAAACTTTAATATAAAGCTACAGTAATCAAGACAGTACTATACTGGAGTAAGAATAGACACAACAGACCAGTGCAGACAACTGCGCCCACACCTATATGGTCAGATGATATTTTTCAACAAAGATGCCAAAAAACTCAATGACAAAAGAGAAAAACCTGGAAAAGAGAAAAACCATATTTATATGGGGGAAACGGGGGGTGAGAACTTCAATCCCCACCTCACACCATACACAAAAATTATTCCAAGAGGGACCATAGGCCTTATTATAAAACCAAAGCTATAAAACTTCTAGAAGAAAACCTACGGGAATATCTTTATGAATTTGAGGGTGGACACATTTGTTAGCAGAGTCACAGAAGGCACGAATAATAAAATTTTTTTGATAAGTTGGAATTTATCAAACTTTAAAACTTCTGCTCATCAAAAGACACTATTAAGAAATAAAATAGGCAAGCCATTGACTGGGAGAAAATATTCATATATATATGTATATACATGTGTGTGTGCGTGTGTGTGTGTGTGTGGAGGAACTTATGTCAGGAAATACAGATGATCCCCAACTTACTACAGTTCAACTTAATGATATTTTGATTTACGATGGGTTTATCAGGATGTAATCCCATAATAAGTCAAAAAGCATCAGTATATATTTTATAATACTGCTACAATTTAATAATAAAAAGACAAACAACCCAATTTAAAAATGGGCAAAAGACTTAAACAGAAACTTTACCAAATAAGATATATGGCCAATAAGCCACTACACCCCTTTCGTATGGCCACAATGAAAGAGATTGACCCTACCAAGGATGGCAGATGTCACTGAACAACTGGAACTTCTGTTTAACTGGTGAGGGTGTAAAATGATATAACCATTTTGGAAAACAGTTTGGAAGTTTCTCAAAAATTTAAGCATACATCTACCCTACGACTCACAGCTTAGTTTCTAGAGAAATGAAAACACATGTCCACCCAAATCCTTGCACAAAAATGCTCATAGAAGCTCTAGTCATATCGGCCCCAAACTGGAAACGACTCAAATGTTCACAAACTGATGAAGCAATAACAAAATTGTAGTGTACCCACACACCACTCAACAACAAGCGGGACCCCATTCAACAATAAACAGGAGCAACCACTGATGCACATAGCAACATGCATGACTCTGAGAGGCACCCTACTGAGTGAGCGAAGCAGACACAAGAAAGGAACATAGCGCATGACAACATTTATGTTCTGAAACAAGGGAAACTAGCTTGTGATGACAGAAATGAGGACAGGGGTCATTTCTGGAATGGTGGGGCTTGATCAGGAAGGGACACAGAAGGAACTTTCCAGAGTGATGGAAAACATCCATATATTAAAAAGGATGTGAGTTACATAGCTGTATGCATTTGTCAGAACAAATCAAACCAGGTTCTCATGACCTGTTCATTTTACGGTATGTGAATTAAACCTCACTTTTTTAAAAAATGAGAGGGAAAAAAGGCCTTGCCGTTGTGGACTCTGAAAAAATATTACGAAGCCATTAAAAAACAAGTTTTTGAAATCTTTCTAGTAACATGGGAGAATGTTCATAATATAATGTTATTTATTAAAAGATTATACAATTATATATGACGTGATCTTACTTTTACTGAGAAAAAAATTGTATGGGGGCTTTAAAGTATTGAAAAGAAATACAGGAAAATGCTATTAGTAATTGTATTAGTATGCTCAGGCTGCTATAATAAAATATCATAGACTGAGTGACTGAGTGGCCGAAACAACAGAAATTGATTGCTCACAGTTTTGGAGGCTAGAAGCTCAAGATCAAGGTGCCCACCTAATTTGGTTCCTGGTGAGGACTTTCTTCCTGGCTTACAGACAGCTGCCTTCTCCCCTTCTTGCTGGGTCTGAAAGAGAGAGAGAGAGAGAGAGAGAGAGAGAGAATGCAGGTGTAAGTGTCTAATATCTCTTCTTACAAGGCCACTAATCCCATTGGATCAGAGCCCAACCCTTATGGCCTTATTTACCTTAATTACCTCTATAAAGACCCCATCTCCAAATACAGTCACATTGGTGGTTGGGACTTCAACATATGAATTTTGAGGGGACACAATTTAGTTCATTGTGGTAATGATCTCTGTGGTTAGTGAGATTGTAGGTGATTTTAATTTTGTTCTTCATACTTTTTCATGTTATTCTGTTTTCCAAGAATGAATGTGTATTATCAGAAATAAACAATGACATTTTTCTTTTTTTAAAGAATAATATTTTACACCACATACCGTGCTCTTACTGAATTTGCTGGTTTTAGTTTTCTATTGCTGCCATAACAAATGCCCACGAAGTCAGGGGCTGAGAGCAAGACTCATTTATTGTCTGACAGTTGTGTAGGTCGGAAGCCTGGGTCAACTCGACTGGTTTCTCTGCTTTGGGTTCCATAACCCCCCAAGCAAGATGGGGACCAGGTTGGCTCTTATTGGGAAGCTCTGGGAAAAATCCCCAGACAAGCTCAACCACATCGTCAGTAATTCCGTGTGGCTGCAGGACTGAGGCTGCTGTTTCCTTGCTGGCTGTCGGCTGAGAGCCACCCTGAGCTCCTGCAGCTCTTTCTGGTCTTTGCACGTGGCCCCGACATCTCAGAGCCGGCAAGGGCCTGCTGGGGATCTCTCTGGCTCCTCCTTCTGCTGCATCTCTTCTGCTTCCAGCCTAGGAAACGCCTCTGCTTTTAAAGGTTCATGGGATAAGACTCCACCCACCCAGATAATCCAGGATAATCTCCCTATTTTAAGATACCTAAATTTAATTACATCTGCAAAGTCTCTCCCGCCATCTAACAAACATATTCTCCGTTCTCTGGGATTAGGGCATAGACAACTTTGGGGGGGCCCTCATTCTGCTGACCGCACACACTGTGTATGGAATTAGCAAACAGGCACACGGTTTGCACAACCAAGCCAAGGCTTTGCACCTCAGGAGGTTCTTGGCGACATGACTGGAATATGGTTCCTGAATGAACAAGGTGCCGTAGTTGTAGGCATCGCCTTACAACAGTGAAGGCAGCATTATGCCAACATCTCGGCGGAGTTATTCTAAAGTAGGTGATCTTTATGTAGATATAGTTTTAATGTCATTGTCTGGTCAGACAGCTTCTGTTCAAGGAAACCACCAACGTAGTCATTTGCTGTTTCGATATTTCCACAGGGAACCTCCAAAGCGTCAGTAAACTGCTCCAGCCTGCTCATTTCCTTGGAAAGATGTTTGCTAAATGCTAAGTGAGTTTATTTTTTTCATTACATTTTTAAAAATCACCATGGATGGTGTACAGAGTCAGGGAAAAAGGTGACACTGGACATGGGTTCCTTTGATGAAGGTTTATACAGAAAGGGACTGATGACAAAGGTGAGAGTGTAGTAAACCGCGGAGTATAAGGTCGGTACAGTAAGGGCCCAAAGAGTCCTCACAGCAGCAGCAGGACACTGATACACACAGTACCTGGGGCTGCGTGCACTCCAGTTCTTTACCCAGAAGCCTCGGGGGACAAGAGGAAGGAGGAGTTAGAGAAATCCCAAGGGAGACAGCACCATAGTCGGCCCTTCCAGGAGCACAGGCAGAGCCAGCGCAGAGCCACCCCGTCAGAAAGGTGACAGATTAGCCGCCTGGGCTCGCCCTGTCCCCCAGTCTCCTGGAAATCCCCTGGGCTGAAGCCGAAGGGAGGGGGAGGGAGAGGAACCTGTCTGTGGTTGACGCCCTGCAGGTCAGCCGCACACTGCAGGGTGGACAAGGACACAGTGGAAATGGAGGGACAAAGTGACGATGCCGTCAACCAGGCTGTCATGTGACAAGAGCAGCGAGGTGCCCCTGGTGCTGAGTCAGAGGAAGACATACGTCTTTTTGCCCTAAGTCTAAAGTTGACGCCCCATGGTGGTGGCTCCTTTGCTGAGTGTCAGAATCGAGAATGGACTATGAGAAAATGCAGATGTCCAGGGCCCGCCCAAGGGCAATGGAACCAAGGCTCCCAGGAGAGGACCCGGAAGGTGCTTGCGATTGCAATGTGTGCTTCGTCTTTCTTTATTGCAATGTGTGCTTCGTCTCTCTTTATTGCAATGTGTGCTTTGTCTCTTTCCAGTTCCTGGCACTGCAAGTTCATATCTTTACGTTGGATCTTGAGACTCGTGTCTTACTTCACCGTAGAAATGCCCTGGAATCTGAGTCAAACAGATGAGTCATTTGTCCATAGCTCACAAGAACATTGCATCACATGCACTTTGCATTAGAATGGCTCTTGCAGAAAGATTTTCAAGTGTAATATCTTTGGGATCTCCAATAAATTGGAGGGGCCTGAACTTTAAACCGTGCCCGCTTGGCACTCCGGTTATACCACATATCATTCGGCTTTTATTAGGATCTTCCCAAAACTATGGTGGCTTTTAAGAAAGCGGAATCATCTTAACCAAAAATGCGACGTCCCCACGTTGGTTAAATTGGCAAAACAGTGGTGCTTCTTTGCCTATCCGTGACTGTATTGAGACTTGGATTTCCCGCATGCTATTTTCTCATGAGTTTGTCTATTTTAAAAATGTCACTGTTCTCTCTGAAAAGTGTGAACTCAAGCGAGCCATCCACCGTGTGGTCATATAATTTATTGTTATAATAACTGAAGCAATCATACGCGTGAAAAAGGGAGCTGTGAGTCACAACGCCAGGCACAAGCGAAGCTCCAGCCAGGCCTGTCCGGGACCCTTTGGGACGTGTGCTCATCCTAGCTGTGACCCCGAGGTGAGAGACGGTGGCCGGCACGCTCATCACATGCAGGTCGAGGGCTGGCTTCGCACGAGCACGCTCAGGTGTTTGGTGGGGAGTGGGCTCCGGCCGTGTGCTTTGAAGGTGGAATTTATGGGGGTACCTGGTGGGTGAGGACCCAGGACATGTCAGGAGGGAATCCCCGGGGTCTGGGCTGAGCAGGCGAGGGAACATGGGCTACTTGCCCCACGCAGGGGATTCTGGGGGCAAAGTGGGTCCCCCACGGCTGGCTTCTCCAAGGGTGACCCCCAGCCTGTGGTTCCCCACACTCCTCCAGAGCACCTGGTATCCTGAGGACATGTCCTTCCACGGCAGATAGAGTGTTTCAGAGGCTACCTGGGAAGATACACCTGCACAGGGTGTGCGTGGTTCTGCCTTGGGATCCTGCCCTTCCACCTGACAAGTGCGCTCCGAACACTAACCCCACACAGCCGCCCTCCCGGCCGGGCCCTGTGTGCCGTGTGTCTTGGCCTGGGCTGTGCCATCTGCCAGAAACGCACCTGCCCCGACTTCCCCAGCTCCTGCCCTGTAGTCACCTAAAGTTCCTCGCTATCCCACGTCGCCTCTCAGGCAGCGCCTGGGGGTAACCACGGCCTCTGCTTAGTGACAAGATCGCCAGTGAGTCACTACCCCTTTGAGTTTGAAAAGCATTGCAGACAGCTCCTACTCATCCTTAAGTGTGCAGCTCAGGGCCACCTCCTCCAGAGAGCCTGCCCTGACCTCTCACCGGCCCCAGCCGGCTACAGGACAGTTGGAGAGCCAGGCATAGCGCTGGCCACGGGCACCTGCCACATTCACGAGCATTTCTATTTCTATTTTTCCCAGGTCCCCCGTGCTCAGATGACACCACCTCTTTCCTCCCTTTCAGGCGTGGAGGTAAGACCACCTTGCCCCTGCGCCAGCCTCGGGCAGCTCACCAGCCCCAGCCCTGCCACAGCCCAGGAGTCTGCCCTTGCTCAAACTACCCTCATCTGCACCGTTTGGGATGCGGTGTTTCTTGTCGGAATCTTGCTTGACACATTAGGCAACCCTCCTTTGCGTGTACACAGTTTAGGTATCTGTTCTGGATGTGCAAATTGTGTGTGTGCAAATTTTTCTTTTTTCTTTATTAATTGAAACAATTTGTGTCTGTCTTACTTCTGCATTTTCTTCAGATACAGACATAACAACTGAAAGCCCCTTGTCGTTGTGTGTGTGTGTATGTGTGTATAGGTGTACCATCATGAGAAACTCTTTTATAATTATATAAAATTTAGAGATATTTAAACCAAAAACATTATCTTAAACAAAACAATGGTTTAAAAAAAAGAGAAATAGTTGCAAAATGTCGACTCCCCAAAATTAATCTATGAATTTAGCACTAAAGTAATACAAACATTAAGAAATAGTTGCAAAATGTCGACTCCCCAAAATTAATCTATGAATTTAGCACTAAAGTAATACAAACATTAAGTAGTTTGAATGACATGTTGTTCTTGTTTTAGGTTTTTGTTTTTTGCATTGTTTTAAAAAACAATTAAAATTTATTCAGATAAACATTGTTACTTGTATAGGTTCACAATAACAGCTCGTAGCATACAGAAATGGTCTTAATTATTTTAAACATCTCTACCCATCTCAAACTTAGATGATGGTGTAAATCAGGCGTCCTCAAACGTTTTAAACAGGGGGTCAGTTCACTGTCCCTCAGAGCGTTGGAGGGCCAGACTATAGTTTTAAAAAAAATTATGAACAAATTCGTATGCACACTGCACATATCTTATTTTGAAGTAAAAAAACAAAACGGGCAAAAACACCCGGCGGGCCGGATAAATGTCCTCGGCAGGCCACATGCGGCCCGTGGGCCGTAGTTTGAGGACGCCTGGTGTAAATAATAGAAAGATTTTATTTAAACAAAAATACAATACTTACACTATGTAATGTAAAGGATGCAGACATGGGAAAATGTATGCATGAGAATTATATGAACTAATTTATATTTTAAAATACTACCATTAAATTATAATGCTATACCAAAAGTTCAATAGGAGTAAATCGTGGCGTCAATTAAGTAACGGTAGCTGTACTGGAAAGAAGTAAGTCAAAACCGCATTCCCAGGCAGCACCGGCGGCTGTGTCCTGCTGTGGCTGTGGGTGCTCAGGGCTGAGTGGAACCTGCAGGTGACCCTGGACCCCTGAGCCTCACGGGGCCCCCTCCTCCTTCCTGGGGACCTGAGGACCAGGGGACCCCTGGAACTTCCAGGCCTCTGTGGGCTGTTCTTGGCCGGCAGAACCGCCCTCCACTCTCCTGAGCTCTTTCCTCCTAGAAGAGAATCTCCTTTTCATAGAAGGAAGTGGTTCTCCAGCCAATTCTCTGCCCGCATCTTCGACCATGTCCCCGTAGAGGGTGCGAATCCGATGTGTGTAGTTCTCGTGGGGAAGTTTCCTCTCCATCTCTCGCAGCGTGTCTCCGCGTCAGCCGATTTCCTTCCAAGACCTTGAGCGACATGGTCTCAATGCGATTCAGGCGGGATTTGAAGCTTCAGCCGAAGGTTCTGGATCTCACCTGCGAGCCGGGAATTTTCAAACTGCAAAGATGCTTCCTCCCTTGGGAGGCTTTTTCTTTGTCCTGTGAGCTCCTTGCTCGTTGCCTTGTCTTCCCACAGTTGTCTGGCTGCTTCTTGACTCTCACGGGACACATTTAGGTCACCATCACCAACACTCTTCAGATCACCTTCCGGCTGCTAGGTGGGTGGTCTTCATTTTCTGCTTCCTCTCTGGCTCTGGTTCCCAGGGCCACATCACTGTGACCTCAGGGACATCCCACCTCGTGGTGTCCAGCAAGTTCCCAGCCACAAGTTCTGACTGACGCATGGTGTCTTTCACCCCCGGTATCATTCGTACCTTCCAGGCTTCCAGCCTTGCTTTGTCCCCCTTCCTTTCCTGGACTCTCTGCTGCATCTCACGATTTCTCGGTCGAGCACTTCTGGACGTTCTGCAAAATCAGTGGTTTCATTCAAACCATCTGTTATTCTCTCGTAAGTTTTTCTACCTTCTTCTTTGATCCTTTTTTAAGTACGTGTCTTGCATAAGTCACTTGGGGAAATTTAGGAGGCTCACATTTTTGTGCTTTTTCCAGAAATTCCACCATGTCCCACTGGGAGAACTTGCTGAGACTTTCATTACGGGCTGACACGCTGAGGGACTGCATCGCTGGAGGCCTGGCCTCCACTGAGGGTGACGCGAGGACTTCCTGGGCTGTGTCTTTAGTCTCGTGTCCCCTCTGCCTTCCCCAGAGACCTCCTGGGGGAACAACACCTTTTGCTCAGTGGTTTTCCTTTTCATAAGGTGTGTCGTCTCTGCCACCAGAGCACAAACCAGGACCGCCCAGGGACACCCAGGGACTCCTGGGGCTCATCTTAGGCAGTCACCAGCAGGAACGGCTGGAGAGACATTTCAGGGGCAAACAGTAGCCCCTTTGTGGCTTCATAGGGCTCCGCAGTTCTGCCTCCGCTTGCTGGTGGCCACTGCTAACCCCTGGGGACCCTGCAGAGAGCTCCCTCTCTAACACAAGCCAGTGCCCGGCAACCAGGGCAGGCCACAGTGGGGCTGGGGTTGCGGGGCGCGGAGCCAGCCAGGTGCTAGCAACAGTGTTCTCTGCTCACCACACAAATAGAAAGTGATGTCACCTGAACAGTGCACAGGGGACGTGGACAGCCCGACTCAGCCTGAAGCTGGGCGACTCCAGCCCCAGCTGTCCTTGCAGCAGACCCAGAGGGCCATGCAGGGCCACGCCCTGTCCCTCCCGTCCCCAGGAACTGTCAGGGCATGGTGGGGACAGTTGTCCCTGGGGGAGGCTCAGTCTCTTGGCCTCGAGTTTCCTCTGCCCCAGGAAGGCCTGGGCCTGTCCCCCACGGTCCCAGGGACCCTCCTCTGAGCTCCCTCTCTCCTGGGTGTTTGGCCAATATTTCTGATATATTTGGATTAATATCTCTATATTTTTTTTCTGTTTTCTACTAATTGCCCTTCCTTAGTCCTCTGTTTTTTTTTTTTATTTTCCACTCTTTTTCTGTCCTCTCTGATTTTATTTGATTCTTTTATCTGATTCTACTTTGTCCCCTCACTTAGCACATCAATCATACTTGCTAATATTTGTTTAGTGAGTTGCCCTTGAGTTAGCAGGACCTGGTTACAACTGCTCTGCATCCACTCACATGACAGGGCCCAGGGCCCATCTGTGCAGAACTGACTTATTCAGTGTTGAGGCACATGTGGCTTGGACTGTGTCCCTCAGATTCGTCTGTTGAAGTCCTGACTCCAGTGTGAACTTATTTGAAAGTAGGATCATTGCAGCTGCAGCGAGTTAAGATGAGGCTATTAGGGTGGGTCCTAATGCAATACGACGGGAAATTTGGACGCAGACACACGTGGGGGAAAGGCTGTGAAGAGGCACAGAGAGGAGACGGCCACCCCTCAGCCAAGGACAGAGAGGGCAGGAACAGGTCCTTCCCTCCCAGTGCTCAGAAGGAACCAGCTCGACTGACACCTTGATCCTGGACTTCTAGCCTCCAGAACCGTGGGAGAACAAGTTCCTGGTGTTATCGCCACTCGGTTGTTACGGCAGTCCTAGAGAACTGGTGCGGGAGACAGGCATGGCAGGGGGTGGCCGAAGGAGGAGGAGCAGGGACGGACAAGGTGGGACACGCAGAGGATGTCATGTGTGTGTTCGTGTATATGTGTGCATGTGCATGTGAATGCATGTGTGCACATGCGTGAATGTAGCATGTGCACATGCCTGTGTGTGCAGGTGTGTATGAATATGTGAGTATGCGTGTGTGTGGCAGTGTGACTGTGCACATGTACATGTGCAAGTGGGTTGTGGGAACCTCAACGCATCTTCATCCCACCTGCAGGGCTGACTTACAGAGGCACTTTCGTGGACCCCTTCACACCTACGACAGCCTCAGAGAAGGCTGCTTCTTTGCAGCCTCTGGCTGTGATGCCAACTATGACGTGCACCGACCAGGAGAAGCTGCTTATTTTGATTCCAGCCACAGACACAGTTGAAGTGCTGGGCCCCAAGCTTGTCTTTCTGGAGGGCCACACATGCCACTGCCTCTCTCTTCTTGGGCTCCTTCACGAGAAAGCGGCTTCCAGAAAGCATGCACGGCCCGGCCCTAGTTATCTGCAGATTCCCAGGGGCTGGCGGTTAATTCCCAGGGGCTGCACGGCTGGCTGGACGCATACGAAAACGAATGAATGAAAGTTAATTGAACTGCGGGAGCTGTGGCTGGGATCTGTTGTGAGGTCCATATGCAGCTTGAGAGGACAGAGGCCCCAGGGTTATGCAAATTTGATCCAAAATATAACTCCGATTGCTGAGGACCCGAGAAATAGAAACAAGATGATGGGAGAGTAGCGTACAGAGGGTGGGAAGGTGACAGTTACCAGGGCTGGAGGGAAACAAGAGGAGGGTGACAGCCCTTGAGGGGACGTCCAGCCCCTCGGTGAGGAGGCAGCTCCGGGCTCCAGCCCTGCGAGCTCCCCCAGTCCCCAAGCCTCAGTCTGCACCTCAGGCACGATGGATCAGGGACCACCGACGGGCCCGGAAAAGCACCTCCAGTTTCACAGTAGGGTTTTTACCTCTCTAAGCCTCAGTTTCCACATGTGTAAAATGGGAATAATAAAACAGACCTCCCAGGGTCACAGCAAGGTATAAATTGAGGTGACAGATGAAAGGGAGCTTTGAAAACGGTGCCATATTTCAAAATTATTAAGTACATTACATGTTTGCATTGCAATTAAAAAAACGTCTTCCAGCACCAACTGGGGCAGAGTTCACCAGCAGATTGTAAACGTCTTTCTCATCATGGGCTTTACGTGGAGGTGGACCACAGCGGACACACAATCATTTTTGTTTGAGAGCCCATTTTTTATTCACCATTAAAGAATGGCCCCCTGTCACTTCCGCACTCTGTCCTCCAACCATCCCAGCTTCCCTCCGGCCACAGGCGCTCTGGGTCTGTGTTTCTGACCACGCGTAGACACACGTGCATGCCGAGCCTCAGTTCTATGTCTGGAAAGTATGAAGCCACAGACACGGAGACAGCTGGCGGTTCAGGTTTGGCAATCCTGGGCTGTTTTGCCATCTGAGCATGACAAAAAGCGGAGAGGGGGCAGTTACTCACAGCACATGGAACAAAGGCCGTGTCAATTCCAGTTGCAAAGATGTCATCACGCCAGCTGTGATGACCGAAAAATGGTCTTTCCCCTGATGTTAGATTTCGAGCAGAACTCGTGTTCAAACTCCTCCCGGGAGTTACAAAAGAATTGCACAATAAGGGGTTTCCCCTGCGCTGGCTTGGGTCTCACCCTTCTGTTTCGCTCCTACAGAAAAGACAGATTAACATCTGGCCCAGACTGTGGGATTCTTGCATCTGCTCAAGCTAAACTGGCTGCTGCCAGCCGCTGCATAGAGGACTGCGTGTTCTTTGGGTGGGAGGTTCATGGATAATTTAAAATTCAGAGCAAGGGCTGCGGACTCCGTTTAGTGGAAGGAGGACCTGGAAGCTTGGGGGAGCCCCCGCCTAGCATCTGGGGTAGCATTTTTAATGGCTTACTCCAAACACGGCAGGATGATGGTGGCCAGAGAACACCATCGGGAAACAGAAGACCTGGGTTTGAGTCCCGGTTCAGTTAAGTACCAGTTTTGTTTATTACTGACCCCTGCACCTGGGTTTCTTCTTATGACAGTGGAGACATGAATGTCGGGAACCACATTTTCTTTGCAGAGCTCCTGGCTCGACACACCTTCCTCCGTGTGCTCTGCTCACCTTTTCAGTGCCTCCCCCACCACAGGCTGCTGACATCACACAATCTTATACCAACGACAGGTCAATCCACCCACAGCCACCAATGACCCCACGTTTTGGAAGGGAAACTGAGGCAGACAGTGATTATGTTGCATGCCCCGGGTCACATAGGAGTGCATGCCAGAGCTGGTGAGAGTATAATCCAAGGGCTGGCTCCAAAGCTCACTGAACTCTCCTGCCAGCGTGCCTGATGTTTCCAACGAGGGGGTGGCACAGTTTGCTCCCCAGCCCCTGCCCCCATTCCCGCTCTTCCTGCTCGGGCCCCCAAGCCGCCCCTGCCACCTCGATGTGATTAACGTCTGCTGTTTGCAGTTCTCGAGCCCTGTGGGGCAGTCTCGAGGACATTAAGAAAAATGATTCCTCCAGTTACTTATTTCCCTTCCCTTTCCTCTTTTCTTGTCACTTTTTTTAATTGTGACAAATATACATTTTTTTCTAAAAAGGTTTGGAATTGGATTGGAGCGTGGACAGGAGCAAAGACAGGAGGAGGCCAGGAAGAGGGCGTTTGAGATCACCCCGTTTCCCTGTGCGCAGGAGCTTTCAGCATGCAGAGCAGAAGGCGATTCTTTCCGCTTTGAGTGAAACATGCTCCCTCCTTACCCGGCTGTGACAGGTGAGGCTGGCAGCACAGACACTGGATTAGAGAGGGAATGGCGAATTTTCCCCACCTCCCCGCACCCATCCCCAAAGCCCCTTTTGTTCTGGGTGAACCCCTCCTTTCTAGAACAGCTCTGAAAGTGAGGTCCACAGGCTCCTGGGGTCTCTAAGACCCTTTCACGGGGATCCTCAAGGTCAAAACTATTTTTACAATAATACTAATGGATGTTTGCCTCTTTTACTGTGTTGACATTTGCACTTACGGTGCAAAAGCGAAGGTGGGTGAGACTCCTGGTGCCTTGGTGTGAACCAGGGCAGGGGCACTAAGCTGTACTGAGGGTCACCGCATCTTCACCACCATGCACGTGCAGAAAAATAAATTAAAAGAAAAGAAAAAATACTAGTTTTACTCAAGAACGTCCTTGATGAAGCAATACAAACTAATTTTACTAACAGAACACACATCATTTTAATTTTTGTGCAATAAAATGGAAAGTGCATGTGAAGAACTGCCGCTGTACACTGAAGCTTGGCTCGTCCCAAGGAAATGCAGTCGTGCGTCTGAGTTGCAAGCTAAACTATCCACTCCTTGTTCATGAACACCCTAATTACCTGCAAGAACAACTGACAAATTACATTTACTCAGACTCGGGTATTTGGCTGGTATTTCCTCAAAAATAACTGAAACAAGCCTGTCATTTCAAAGTAAACAACCTAGGAATATTTGTTGTCAATGATAAAATTTGAGCTTTCAAGTGAAAATTTGAATTTTTGAAAACTTGTATCCACGTTGAGCTTTATAGCTTCCTAGTACTTTTCTGATGTGATTCGTGGTGACATTCACTGATGCAATTGTTTAATATTATGTATTGAGCTGCGTCAATATTTTGAAGCAATATTTTCCAAATGACCAAAGCATGATGTTACAAAATCACACATGGGTAAATGATCCTTTCAAAGTGCAAGACAGACCAGTGGAATTTAACATAACCATAGAAAAGTTTATTGATAAGGTTTCATAACCCAATTGCAAGGAAGAAATTACCATTTATTAAGTTTTGGCATAGTGTAAAAGAATATCCACAATTATCTGAAATAACTGTTAAATACCCTTCTTGTTTCAATTATAAATCTGTGTTAGGTAGGCCACATTTTCTTCATATATATACTCAATCAAAATATATCAGAACAGACTGAATGCAGAACAGGTAGAAGAATCCCACTCTCTTCTACTAAACTAGACATTGAGATTTGCAAACCTGTGAAACAATACCATGCTAACTTTTTAAAGAGAGAATTCATTTAAGAAAAAATGCTGTTTATGCTAATGTATTTTAAATGAATTAATATTCTAAGACTTGTTTTATATTTCTAATATGGTAACCTTTGATAGCTGTACCCCAGTGGTAAATGTTTAACAACCTCCCCAGGGAATAAACACCCTGATTTGTAGTGTTTGCTGATTCCCGGGGTATTACAACCCATTTTAAGTTACCAACATCACTGATGTGGAGTTGGGAAGAGCCACATGCGGTAAGCCTGTAGGAGCTGGCTCCAGCACCCACTGGGTGCAACCCACATAGGCTTTTTGGCAACCTCACTAACTTTGCAAAGTGTAAAGGAGTTCTGAGAATGAGTTTGAGAACAGGTGTCCTAAGACCATAATTGCCCTCCTCTCTGGTAAGTGACCTCACCAATGTCAGAACTCCATTGAGGGGACTTGGAGGGTTGTGGCCTTAATTACAGAAGTGCTCAAACCTCAAGTCCTTTTATACTTAACATGAGCATCCTAAACTCTCTCCTCAGTCATCTCTGCCAAAGCTCTGGCAAAGACACCCTAATCTTTCTATTATAATCCTTTCTTAAAGGAGCATTTTTTTTTTTTTTGAGAATTCCTTCAGGAAGGGCTGAGAGACGCTTCCAGTGTGGGTACGGTTTCTAGGTAACCCGTGTGTGAAGTCAGTGAAACAGAGATTTGGCTCTCGGTGACGTCAAGTTTCGGGCAGACAAGGGATCTTGTTAAAATACCCCCACTCCACCTCCTCATGCCGGGGGTAGGGGGGAAAAACCAGGAATCTTACAAGGAGTTTATATAAACAAAATACTTTATTATTTGAGAAAGAAAAGGCCAAGTTACAAACATTTTATACTGCAGATCTGTTCATTATCATGCCAAAGGTTTATAAGGACTTCAGTTTCCATAACTATTAGACTGAACCCCATGAAACTGCCATCTTTGTACATAAAAACCCAGTCTGATATTGGCAATTTCATGCAGTTCAACCTCACATAAAATCAGACAATGGCCATGATTTCTTTCGGCTACAAGATGTTCCCAGTCACATGTCTGTTTATATTATAAACAGATGTCCAAGTGATAAATAGGTCCCACTTGAGAAAAACATCCTGTGCTTAAATATACTGGGAACTGTCTTCTGTGGGTATTTTGGCCGAGTCGTCCCAGCCCTGGCTGTGCTCCCCAGCTGGCCCTGCCACCCGATTCCTCAGTCTCCCATCACATGACACTACTTCAGAGACCTCAGCCCAGCCACTGGTCCAAGGCCACACTGCTAGTAAGTAGGAAAGCCTGCATGGCTTTGAAGCCAACTTGACTGGATCATGTATGAAGGCCAGGAATACATGACTCAACTGCACAAGTCTCTAACTCCATCAAAACATTTTCTCCAAAATGAATGACTCCAATGCATTCTTTCCCATCTGCGTACCCTCTCTGTGCCTCTGAGTATTCTATGTCCAAGAAAATAAGGAAAAACAAAAAAAACTCTTGCTGTGACACAGAGCAGAAAGGGGCAGCGTGCTATCCAGACAGTCCAAGACACAACAGGTGAACAAAGACGAGACAAATGGTGCTTTGTTCAAGAGGTTTAATGAAGACCCCGCCCCCACACCCCGTCCTCAGCTCTGTATAATACGTTTTACTTTACATGGAGCTGAGATAAAAATAAAGCTTTCTTACAAATTACATTTTTTTCTCCAGTGAATTACTTTTGCAGTAAAAATAGCTGCTACATAAATCCCTCCTGATCTCTGAAAAGGAGTCGCATATTTCCAAAAATAGTATTCTTATTTTAATCCTACAGAATAACTTGGGGCACAGGAAGGAAATAGCTGGTTGGTCAGGGAGAGGTGAGTTGCTGGGGAAACAGTTAAACTAAAAAATAAAATATGCTTTGTGTACAAACTGGCTTAAAGGCATGCACATAAGTGGAAAACATATGCCATTTGTCAAGAAAAATACTGCTTTATAGCTTTTGCTTTACAATTAAAGAAGAAAGCAGAGAGGCCAGATGTACCCCCCGATAATAACATTAGGTTTCTTGTAAAAATTCCCAAATGTACAAAGAAAGTCCTTGCCAGATAACAAGGCAAAAAACCCACGAAACACAAAAAGCAGGGATTTCCTGTCTTCAACCTTATTCCTGCAGGTATATTAAATGTAAATATACACTTTACTTTTCTTAGTCTGCGCTTGGCAGATTAAATCTTTGTAAAATGCCGTATGTGCTACTGAAAAATGAAATAAAACACTGGATGTCTGCATTCTTATTTCAAATACAGTTATAGAATTATTTTAAATTACAATATACAATATTTGTTAAATAGTACTGTTAGAGGATTTTGAGAACAATTATAAGATTATAATAATATATACAAACTAAATTCTGAAATGGCATGGTTGTTTCCTTCCCATCCTCCTACTCCTCTCAAACAAAGAGGCAGCTTTTGCATTTGCTGTTCTTGGTTGCAAAAGGCAAAAGAAAATTTGCGTATGTCCATGACAGCTCGCTCCTTAGAAAGTCTCCAACAGCCAGCACTGTCCCGCCCCGCGGCCTGCTCGGAGCCAGGATGGCTCCCCAGCGCCGGCTCCTCCACCGTTCTCACTGAAGAGTATCGTGAGCAGCATCTGCGCCTCAGCAGACCCCCGCTCAGCAGCTGTGCTGTCTCTGCCGCGGCGGAGACAGCCTTGTTGAGAGGCAAGGTTTGGGATGAAACAGGCCACGGCTTCTTGGCGACCTCCTGGACATATTCAAACCCGCCTTTCCTGGGTCCTTGGAGCAGTCAGTCAAGATGAGCTTCCCGCTCACAGTCCACGGGCCTGGGGCCGGCTCAGCGTGGTCCCGGAGACCTCAGTCCTCTGTGTCGGGCTGGACGCCCAGGATGGCGTGCAGTTCCTCGGGCGTGAACCCCAGCAAGTTCTGGAGGTCGCACACAAAGCGGTAAACATAGCGCTTCCCTGACGTCTTATGGATGATGTTCTTGTCGTAATAGTAGCGCAAACCCCGGCTGAGTTTCTCGTAGTTCATCTTGGGCTTATTTTTCCTCTTTCCCCACCGGCGGGCCACCTTTGGTCAACACAGATGGAGAAAAGTTAGGTTCAATTTTGACAATGAGGAAAAAGCGAATGACTTTCCCCCCCTGATGCGACTCTGGTGCATGCTCACCCTGGAGGACATGACAACTTACAAAAGGTCCACGGGAGGTTCAACCTGTCTTTTGACACGTTCGCCAGGGACACTGTGTCCCTCGGCTGATTCTCTGCACATGGGAGAGAACTGTGGGGACTGAGGCTCTGCTCCCTGCCTCCAGCTCTGTCTCGGCCAAACCTCCTGGGAGCCAGCGGTTCAGAGCCAGCAGGCTCCCGAGACAAGGGAACTGCGGTGTCACCGACCCTCCTGGGTTCTATTCTAACTACTACAGTTAACAGCTGCCGAGCGGGATTCTGAGCTGTGTGACATAGTCATTCCTCAATGCTTGTTTCTCAAGGGACTTGGGAAGTGACAGATTACACTCCACGGTGCCAGAGACCAAGGGCTTCTCTAGTGCTGTCCTGGAGTGGCTGCTATCTAATCCGCCCTCAGCCTTCCCCTCCCGCCAAGGCCTCCGGGGCTGGTGCTGGCTCTGCCGAGCTCAGCAGAGGAGCAGTGCGTCAGCGGGTGGCTGGCTGGGGGCTACTAGGAGGCTCACCCCCTAAACAGACAGTGGCAAACTTTCTAAGGCACTTTCAGATGGTCGGAGAGAACCTTCGTTGGTAGCTTGGGCTTTCTGATCAGACAAGAGACCAAGACAGGGACGGACGTCTGTGTGAAGCCCATGCATGTGGGGTACATTTATCAGCAAAGCAATGCCTCTACCTCCACTTTCCCAACGATCATGTAGAAAGATTCTCGCTGGACTCAGGAATCCCTTCTTGTACCCACAGAACAGAATTTTTGAACCCAACGAGATGAGTCAGGTTTTGGAGCCCAGAGATCCCCCAGGGCTCTGGCCGTACCTCGTCGGGGTCAGCCAGCTTGAACTCCCATCCGTCCCCCGTCCAGCTAATGAATGACTGGCAAGACTTGTCTGAGAGCAACTCCAGGAGAAACTGCCACAGCTGAATAGGTCCACTTCCTGCAGGGACATGGAGACAGGTTATACCTTTCCATAGACTTAAAATACAAAAGCAAGGCTTTACAGTCCTAGTTACGCAAGCTGACTTAAGAATGTAGACCCCACTCTCTCTCTGTAAGGGGTTTCGACGTGAAGGTGGAGCTAAGGTGTCGGCGACACTGCTAAATGCTCTCAGGGGCTGAGGCTGGACTTCCTCCATACCTCCCACGCCTGGAAAAGAGGGTCGCTCGGCCAAGGCACTCTTTCCCTCCACTGCTGGGTTTGTTCTTTCTGGAAGAAAGTTTGGGGGCCACCAACCCTTGGCATTAAAATTCCTCATCCTGTTTAATCGCTCCTCATGTGAAAACCTTCACGACTTATTTCTAGAAACACCCAGTGGGGCGGGATGGGGCCAGCTGAAGGGGCATTTCATCACAGAAAGAAAGAGGCACGTCAGCCGTGGGATCCATGCTGGCACTTCCCTGCCAAGTGACTGTGTGTGAATTGCCTAATGGCCCAGTTTACTCAAGAGCCACATGGGGCAAGACCCGTTGCCTCACAGCCTCTGCCTGGTAAAGCGCCTGCCAAGTGCTTGCTTCTCATGGGCCTTTTCTTGATTGGTATTTAGAGCGGCCACCGTGTGAGGCAAGTATCGTCGCAGCCCTGTTTTCAAGATGAGGAAGATGCGACTCAGAGGGACAGGTGCCTGGTCCTGGATCACACGCCCATCCCTGTGAAGGGGCGAAAAGCCTGGATCTTCCGACTCTAAGCCCAATCTCTTTCCACCAAATAGCTCTTCCCTCAAAACGCAACGGCTGTCACCTACGTAGCTTTGCCCCAACGCACAAAGCACAGGCATTCCGGAACCAGAGCCCTGTGACCACAGAAGGCTGCCTATCTCTGAGCCAATTCCTCATCTGTAAAATAGGTTCACATCACCCCATGCCGGGCTGTCCCAGGGACTACAGACCATACACCGAGTTAACCACGCAGAGCTGGCGGCCAGAAGGGGCAAATAACATTACTGTTAAAATGGAAACACCAATGCTACGGCCGTTTGTTTCCTTAGCAGGCCCGGAACTTCTGCGTATGAGAACTATAATAGTTTTCACACACTCATGTGTATTTGAATACATTAACACAGGTTTTTTTAGACAGAAAAAAAAAGATGAATACCTAAGCATCCTATTTCAACCTATCAGATTTTTTAAAGTAGTTATATTTTTTTAATCCACAGTGGCTCCATATGGTCAGATTATGGGACCAAAAAAAAAAAAGCACATTTAAGGACACAAAAGGCAATGAAAACAGAGTCTCGGTATTTGTGCCAAAGGCCTGGAAGTATCTGGTTCTAAAAACAGCTTTAATATTTGTCCCCTGCCTAGAATAGCTCTCACCCAAACCTTAAAAATAAGAGTATATGGATTTTAGAAGCTAGAAAAGGTAAACAGTGCTCGTATTATTAGAGGCCGGCTCTGCGGCCCCTCCCCGCGCCAAATGGCATTCTTTGACATTCCTGGAGTGGGTGAGTCAGGGCTGAAGACTCCCTGGGCCATGTCCTCTGTGCCGCCTCCTCTTCAGAACACCCAGGTGGAGGAGCAGCCTGTCTATCTCATCGGTCCGCCGGGCTCTGTGTACGTGACAATTCCTGCAAGGTTGGCCCTTTTAGAATTCAGGGGTACAGCGAGCCACATATAAAATGTGGAGTGTGGACACAACATGCCTCACCTAGAAACACCCTCGGTAAACATGGTGCTGTGGCCAGGCATGAAACAGGGGACAGGAGACCGGGTGGCCAGGCTCCCGGCGTGGGACACTTACCCGTGAAGCCGGCCAGCACGGCTGCAGGAATAACTGGTTTGCCTTGCTCCACTGGGTCGCTCCTCTCTTGGATGTAATCCTTGAAGGACATGGTAGGTTTATTGAGGCAGAGAGACTGGCTGCAGTCGTCTTCGAAGCTCTCAAAGGAAGGCACCCTCTGCACATCCAGCAAGGACGACTGGCTGTTCCAGGACTGCAGCAGCGAGTCCGAGCTCTCAAAGCTGTCGGCGCCGTTCTCAGAGGAGTCGTGGTCTTTGGGCTTCCCTGGCAAAGACAACCAGGCACATGCTGTGACTGCCCCAGGCATGGAAACAGGCCAGTGCTGCTGAGCACTAATCGCAGGGTGGTCTTGGGCTCGACCTTGGTATGCCCACCGACCGCCCCCAGTGCCCGCAGATGAATGTCAGACGTAACGATGAGCAAATGACAAACCCAAAAGAAAACACGCTGCAGTTCCCATCTACATGACGTTCAGGAGCAACAAAAACTAATCCACGAAGATACAAGTCAGAATGGTTTTCTTTTGGGGTGGGGATGCTACTGACAGGAAAAAGGGATGCAGGAGCCTCTGGACTGCTAGAAAGTTCTCCATGTCCACCTACATGACTCTTACACTGCTGGACATACATGCACAAGTCCAACCAGTTGTACGGCCTGAGATTTATTTGTGTACTGTATGTATATATGTCACCACTCTATAAAAGGAAATCTGTCACACTCCACAGTCTCCAAAAAATACCCCATTGGGTGGAGGAACCTGGCCCCAAGAACAAGGCCGTGCCTTGTTTACTCAACATCTGCAGGGCCCGGACCAGTGCGAGAAACACGCTAGGTGTGTGCTTGTTGGAAAGGCGCTTGGAACATAGGCCAGTGCCTTGACCTCCTCCCAGGCCTGAGAACAGGACACGTTGATTAAAAAGTTCATTATCCCCGTCCCAACAGCTGAAAGATGCTTCCTATCTTACCGGAATTGTTGGCGAGCAAGTTCAAGTTGCTGGCCGGGAAGTCCTGCCTGAGGGAGCAGTAGCTGATGCTGACAGCGTCGAGCCGAGATTTGGGGAACACCTGAAACTCCTGCTCGGAGCTGAGCATGCTGGGCGCTGACGCCGGACACATGCCGTCCAGGAGGCTGCCTTTAGGGTAATTCTGCGTCTGCACACCGTACGGCGCCTGGTCCACGCCAAAACCTGGAACACACAATTGGACAGCAGAGTTCTTCAAGTCAGTATTAACATGATAATCAACCCCTCGGAGCCAATCACAGGTGACCACTCTGCACGCACGCACGCTCCAGCCCTCTGCAGAGCCTCGGGGAGGACGTGGGCGGTTTGTCACTAAGTCTAAGTGCAGACTCGATGGGACTGACCTAATGTATTACTGTTAATCCAGTGAGGAACCGAGTTGAGGTGTGAATTTTCTTCATATTGGTCTTCTGTCTTTTCTTGGTTTTCTGAAAAAAAGACACAGGAGTCATAAGATGGCAAAGCTAGATAAAAACTACTTATAAGAAAACACTTGCTTTCTGAATTACTGTTATCTGGTTACTTCCGAGTGACTAAATGCGTTTAGTGGTCCACATCCCTAGTATGTCTTTTTCAAAGAACTAGAGACAGCATCACATTCTTCCAGTAACCAGAATAAATTTTCGAAAATGAATGACATCATTGGTAGAGTTAAATTTTCTATCACAAAATGTGGAAGCTCTTGATTGTGTGTTTAATTCATTCATGTATTCAAGAAGTAGTTAAATACGAAGCCTCTGTGTCAGAGACTGGGATTCAGGGGATTAATAAAATGGACACTGTTCCTGCCCCATGAGGCTTCAGGGCCCACTGCTTCCAGCCCCGACGGTTTGCCCAGGGTGAAGGCTTCAGTGTGGGGAGTCTGCCACGGTGGACACGTGCCCGCGGACTCTGAGAGGGAAAAGGCTGTGCTCTGTGCAAGCGCGCCTACCGTGAACACGCCACAGACCACGCGCAGACCCAACATCCACGCACACAGACTCACATGCCCAAGGAATGGCAAAACAGGCCCAATGTGGCAATAAATGGATTCACCAGAAACTTGTTAAATAAGACTTGTCCAAGTTCAGGGAAAATTTGGGGGTCTTTAAAAGTAAGTTTCTCTGGCCCTCAGAAGCCATCACTAAAATGCTGGCAGTTGAACTCTGGGTCTTTCTGAGATTCTGGGTCTATAGGAGATGTTGAGACTATGTGTGTTTAAAATCAATTAAGGAAGGAACATTTCCCTGAACTCAACAAACAAGCTAATTTTCTCATATTTTTTAACTTAAATGATCCTCACTGAAACTTTATTTTTTAACTCAATGTATTTTTAAACACTGGTCTCACTGCTCTTTTAAGTTCTGAATCAAGACTTTCTCTACCTTTGGTGAAATTTTTATTGATCAATGGCCAGTTTCTGTATATGTCAGTGTGTAAATATATATCGATTAATTACTTGCTTGTTTAAAAACACAAGTCCCCCCCCAAAATTCTCTTTGTTGGATTTCTTTTGGGCTTAGGAAAATTTACCATAAAATTCACAGTTTATCTGAGTAAAGGCTCCCTTTCATTAAAGCTGACTTATTTCTTTTGTTTCTACAAGGTGAACTCACAAAACATAGAAATTCCTGCTGGCCTACATATCTGAGTCAACATGGACTCCCATGACAAACACAGTCTGGCAATAGCGAACGATTCAGTGACTAAGGCTACTGCCTTGTGGCTCTACTTGATGCTAAACACACACACACACACACACACACACACGAACTTAAGTGGAATACAAATCTATAAACACCACCACGTATCTGACTCACTTGAGTGGCATTTTGAGGCAATTTACTCTGTACCATTGGAAATGCCAACCCTGAGGTTGAAGAACAATCATTACTTTTCCCTGCCACGGCTCACCCTGGACAAGGGCGCAAGTCACACAGCTGGTACCTTTGATCATCTGCTCCAGATGTTCCCAGAGAATGTCGCCCACGAAGTCAGGTGCCAGCTCCAGAAAGCGCTCCTTGCCAAGGTTACACAACACCTGGCCATTCATGCCGAACCTCTGGAGATTGACATTCACCAGGCTGAACTCGTTGGTTGCCCAGAGAAGCCACTGGCAAACTTGCTGCTCGCTCCACAGCCAAGGGTCTGGCAGGAGGCAAGGAAAGACGGAGCACACGGTGAAAACCACGGAAAGGCAGTGGGACCCGAGTCACCCCTAATTTATTCACTAAGTCCAGGCAAAGCAGAACCAATGAAATGAGCAAGACACCATCATGATACAATCCAGACAAACCCTAAGACACTAACAACTCCTTCTACTATAGACACAACAAGCGCTAGATGAAGTCGTCAGCTGACTGGGTTGAAACAGAAACTAGCTCAGGTTAACTACACGGATGCTACTCTTTGTAAGATACTCCAAGCAAAAGTTTAAAAGATCAGTCAAGATCAGACAAGTGCAGTCACATTCGTTTCTCTAGTCCTACGCAGGCTCACGGGAGCAGCACTTACTCTTTGGAATGCCAAGGCGACGCTGCTCCTTTTTGAAGCCACTGAAGGTAGCTTTTAAGGCCTGACTCATCACAGCCTTGCTGCACGGAGTTAACAAAGGCAATTCACAGTTGGTCGAGTCTGCAAAGAAACCCATGGGTGCATTAGCACTTCAAGCTGACAATATCAGGTAGGGACTGGGGAGAGAAATCCTAGTTTTGGGGAAAGAATAATTTTGATCCCAAACCACATCATGAATCCTTAAAAGAAAATAAATAAGTTGTATTTATATATAATTATATAAAATGTATAAATATGAAAAACTTTTTTTGACTAAAATTGAGAAATTATATATCTCAGAATTATGCTTATGAAAAAAATTTATATAAAACTCTATTTTGCAAGGCTTCATAAAGCAGTTATACATAGGAAAATTTTTAAGTCTATTTTAAAATTTTAGACAATGAAAGGAATTGCATGGTTTTTAGTCAAAAGGCTTAAAGGCATTGTAAACGTATCATCTGGAAGTTACTTCCATTAAACCGAGCAGCAGGCAGAGACCTGAGTACAAGAACCTACAGCACTGTAAAGTAGCACACCTTCACTTTTTATTGAAAAATAATCTCTAGATACCCTCAGCAATTTCAAGAATGATAAATGACTGTCACAGGATGTTGTGCTTATGCAAGCATGTGTGTTTTAATTAATTTTTCTGGGCTATATTTTCTAGCACCTACTTCATATGACAAAGTAATCTTTGGAATGTTTTCAAGTAATAACTCTACCACAGTAATTGCAGAGACATTATCTGATGCGCTATTCCTTTAAAAAGAATAAACAATGACATTAAGAATTACAGAAATAAATACAGATGGGTAAAGATTACAAAGAATGTGTTGTCCCAAAACTCTGGGCAGGGGAGATGATTTAACTAATGATGTGAACCCAGAATTAAAAGTTGGGGTGCATTTGAATGTCCATTGTTTTCTGTCTGTTTTGCAAGAGTAGAGCAGGGAGATGTTTGCTAAAGTTGAAAACACCCACGATGGAAATCTCAGGGGTTCCCCGCAGTTACTAACAGCAGCTCACTGGGGTGCGTCTGGCACTGGAGACAGAATCACCATTGTCACACAAGCAGAAAACTGCCTTCTCCCAGGTCCAGGGCATCTATCTGACTCTTCAGACCACAGATTCAAGATGTCAACATTCATCCCTGAGAACCGTCATTTCTTTATTAACTAAACTACTTAGGGAAATCACGCACAATTTGTCAAGTCTAAGGAACAAATTACCATGAGAAATGGAATCCAAGCCTGTTGGCACTTCCTGGAGTGTTTGCTCTTCATTTAGTGAGGGGAAAACAGCAAAAAGGGACCCATCGAAAGTGTCAAAGGCTGGCTGGCGCTGCAAAAACAGATGCAAAAGTAAACAAACATAACATTAAAACATATTTAATTACCCATATTTAAAGTGATCCATGGGTAATCTTACTGACATACCCTGACTAAACTGGCAATTAGGAAGCAACACACGGAATCAACCACTGAGTACTCAAAACAGACTTCTAAAATGGTCAAAGTGACCAAAATTATTCCATTTTACTCTGGATTATTTAAGTAACTTCACAGTCAGAATGACTGGGAATTTATTTTAGTGGCCTAATCCACTTAAATCAATAAATTAAATAAACAAATCTAAAAATAGCAGAATCTTAGAACAGTGCTGGAAGGAACCTCAGATGAGACCCCTTCTTCAAATGCCTGGTCCTCCTGTCACACAGGAGAAAAATTCAATCAGGCTGTGTGTAAGAAAAATGACCCTGACAAGGCAGCAGTCTGAGTGCAACGCAGTTAAAACAAAAGGCAACTGATGGGATAAAAATTGAAAATCAAATGATGACATAAACCACTTTATCTTTGGAAGCATTTATTCTGAAATGTTTATTATAAAACAACTTGACTGAAACTAGAGATGCTTTTCCTCATCAATTCCAGGGGTTCAGAAAACAGTAATACATGAAAAAATTCCTTAACAAGTTTCATTTTATAGAAAGTGTATTAAAAGGAAGCCCCCAAATTACCTACTAAGAGGAAAGATTTCCAAAGCAAATAGGTTTAAAGTTAAACTATCTACAATTGAGGGGAAAGAAAAGGTGATAAAAATATAAGGACAAAACCTTATACTATGTCGATTTCTCATCACCTCACATAACATTTATGAAAGGAATAGCGTTTAATGTGAGGCTCATTTAATTAACAGATAACATCTTGATTCATCAATCCTGAATTTGTTGAGGACAATGTGGAGGAAGGTTTTATTTTTCCAACATAAGCTGGAAATCCCATGTTATGTGTAATACAGTGACCCATCTGTTGACTCACCAATAAAAAAATGTGTAACACATCTACAAATAAAATTGGTTTGTGCGCTTTCTTTTTTAGAACTGCAGAACAATGACTGACGCACTACAAGAGGGCAGGCCTCAGTTGGAGCCCAGCCCAAGAAACCCAAGACAATGATGGCCACTGCCTGGGATCCGGGAGGGGGACCCATCAAGCAATCAAGTGCAGAATACTCATCTGAATTCATAAACTACTTTACTGCAGAGCTAATTTTGGCAAAACATCTCATAAACTTTAAAAATTCCCACCAGCATTGCCCATGCAACTAAGAAATGCCTTTCCAGACTGTAACTTTTTTAAAAAAAAAAAAACCAGGAAGCCAAAGAACAATACAAATCTGTGCTTTGTATTTCCACACATCAATCTGAGCAATGACTATTTCTTCTCCATATCCAGAAATCGCATAGGCAGCATTAAATACATTGAATTCACAGAAGGATTTTTCTTAAGGGTGTGGTTTCAACTTAATACTATAAGTTCTTATACTGTTTCTGCCACACTTAAAATGTCTGGCCAAATCAAACAAGAAAACTCGCTAGCCTGAAGTTTGGTGACCTTTATCAAATGCCAGAAAGGTGTGTGCCAAGTTTTGGCTCTTTGGGCTACATCAGACAAATAATCTCAGTAATGATTTACAAAGGAAAATATAACAGACCAGAGACAGAACACCAGTGTGCAAGACGCTAAGGAGGCCATGTTTATTTATTTATTTTTAAAAAGTCTCACTCTGTTGCTCTGGCTAGAGTGCCGTGGCATCAGCCTAGCTCACAGCAACCTCAAACTCCTGGGCTCAAGCGATCCTCCTGCCTCAGCCTCCCGAGTAGCTGGGACTACAGGCATGTGCCAACATACCCGGCTAATTTTTTATATATATATTTTTAGTTGTCCAGCTAATTTCTTTCTATTTTTTTAGTAGAGATGGGGGTCTTGCTCTTGCTCAGGCTGGTTTTGAACTCCTGACCTTGAGTGATCCACCAGCCTCGGCCTCCCAGAGTGCTAGGATTACAGGCCTGAGCCGCCACGCCCGGCCAGGAGGCCAATCTTAAATCACTGCTTCTGAAACATGTTCACTACATAACGCTGAAAACAATCAAATTCTGCCATCACAAGTGGAGAAGGCAAATGGGAAATTACCAGTTTGTGCTACTAAAGAATGTTCCCGAAAGGAATTATGATAGAAGCTACATAAAATTTGTTTATGCAGCAGAGAAGGCTCTTTCATCTTTAAACTGTTTCTATGGTTTACATAAACAGGCCCGCTTGTTCTCTGCACAGTGAGAACAGGCTACTAACAACACCACGCCACGGGCACTGGCCCTTCTGATGGAAGCGGCAGCAGCCGCGGGGTCTGTCTGCCTCTTCTAAGCACTTTCATTTCAGTTCTTAAACAGCCTTCTCATCATTTGAGGAAACCCCTGGGTGGATAGGAAAGGCAGTACAGATAGCCTCACCAGCTGTTTTATAGAGAAACACATGATTTTCACCTTGGAAGGAGCCTCAGAAATAAACTACACAGGCCTCGCTATGTATGAATTAAATAGTTCCGTATCTTGGAGCACAAGAGAACAACCAAGATGCCCACCCTACAGATTAGAAAACCGAGGCCCAGAGCAAGAAAGCAAATGGTCTAGAGTCAAACAGCCAGCAAATTAAAAAGCCAGAGCTAGAACCAGCTTCTGGGAGCCAACCCATTGTTTATTCTCCTACAGATCAAGTTTTCCATTTTTTAAAAAACCTTTTAAGACTCACTCACTCACCTTGAGGGTCCCCCGGTAACCGTTAGCCACAGGGGCCACTTGGTCCATGTTCTTGATCCCAAAATCATTCATCTTAAAAAAGAAAAAGGAAGGAAGAGTCAAAGAAGCAACAAATTAAGCACATTTTAAAGAAGCCATCATTGCTGGCATCAAGACTGAGGTTTACAGCTAACAGGTAATTCAAAGCTGAATGCCAGGGAATTCTTATTTAAAAGGCTTTCTTCCCAGAGGTCTCTGGAGGAAGGCATTTCTCAGTAGAACAAAGGGGTATGCAATTTAGGTAATTAAATAATAATGCTGATTCCCCACAGAATTCCATTTGGATGTGAGATACACAGATAAAGTCACTTTCTGGCTGGCTGCTCAGGGCCTCCCAGCTGGGTTCCAGAATCACAGAAGCCCCCCTCTCCTCTCCAAGCTGGGAGAGGCACAGACCCAGGGAGGGAATCAAAGGGAGAACTTAAGACCAAACTCTGCTGCCTGGTTCCAGATCCCCCTGCTCTGAGTACAGAGCTCAAAATATTTCTGGCCTTGTGTGTTGCTTAGCTGTGTACTTCTTCAAGAGGAAGTGATTCCAAGTACAGATCTGTCTTGAGACCTGCGCTGACCAGTGTGGTAGCCAGTGGTAGCCAGTCACATGTGCCCAAAAAAAGCTTGCTAAGTGGCTAGTTAGCGTGAACCGACAAATACACACTAGCTTTCAAAGATTTAGTAGAGAAAATACCTCAATAATTTTTAAATTTACTATATGTTTATATGATATTTTGAATATATTAGGTTAATTTGAAATATACTCAAACTAATTTCATCAGTTTCACTATTTTTAACATGACTATTAGAAAATTTAAAATCACATGTCATGTGGCTTGCAATTGGGACAATTGCTATAATAGACTGAAAAATTATTTGGGGCCCTAAAATGTAACTGTTTGGCTAGGTAGGCTTATATATTAACAAGTAAGAAAGGTATTTGTATAATGGCACCAGATTTTTAAAATTTTTTTAAAACTCACTTTCAAATAACCTGGGTTAGCACAGATAAGAGTAACGTTCACCTTGAGGCCCCGAGCCCTAGCAGCTTCAGGGCTACAGAACTCCAGGCCTAAATGTGACAAAGCTCCAGGGGGTACCTCTAGGCCCAGGCTGTGCTCCCAACCTGTTTGTTACAACCAAGAACTTTGAGGAATTAAAACACTGTTCAACTGACAGAACTTACTGGAAGTGGCAAATACCACATTCTCAGGGAACTATTTGTGTTTGTGCTTTCTTGTTTTCTCTTTATGATCAGCATTATGGCTGAACCAGACCTTCCAATAACCCTACCACCCAAACACACACACGCACCCTTGGCTAAAAGGCAGCAGGGGAGGAAAGAGGCATCAGAAATGGCTGTTAAAACCCTCAGAGTGCAGGTAAGGCTCAGGGTAGTCAACAGAGGATGATAAGCACTGCCAATAATAGTCCTATGGAGGACAGAACAGAGGCTGTCTTGGATCAAAGGTGGCCACATTTGTTCAGAATCTCCACTTGGTAGATTATGTCACCCACACTCACCAGAGAATCAATATTCCCTCCTACTGATGGCTGCCACTGCCAGAATGCCTAGTCACTAAGGCTAGCCAGCCCCGTGCTGGGGATCACATACTCCCACCTCATCGAATCTTCCTTCATCCTTGAGGATAGATGTTACACCCTCTTACAGTGAGGCAACATGGAGTAACCTGCCCAGGATCACAAAGCTACCACGGGGGCCACTGCGAGGCAAGGGGGAGATCAAATCCCAGTTGAGCATGGTCCCAAATCCTCAGTTCCCGCACTGTGCCGGGAGAACACAAATGGATAGAAATCGATTCTTCCCTGCCACATCGTGATGGAGCCGAGAGCAACAATTATCACTAGACCAGATGCTACCGTCTGCGATGCAAGATGCTCTTTAGCTTAAAGCTTCCAGATTGGCACATATCTGGGTGAAATAAGTCCTGTCACTTGTTGATTAAATAAATAAACAAGCTTCAAACAGAAGGCTAAAATGATAGACATCTTGGGTGTTGCCAATCATCTATCCAGATCGGGATGGGTCAGCTCTTTTTCTTCCTTCGGTTTGCAAACTGCTTGCTGACTTTATTCTGCTTTTCAGCTTCTCAGAGATGGGCAGAGAATGGATGCGGAAGGCAATGGAAAAGCTTCGCCCGCTTTTGTGTACAAATACCAGGAGAAAAGGCAGCCTACCACTCCCACATAAAGGGCTGTAATTACTAGCTACAGAATAGAATTCTTTTGTTGTCCAGCTTTTAATGAGTTTTGTAAAAACCACGTAGAATTAAAATGCTCTACTAAATGGTTTCAGGCAGACACACAACTAACCAAATTTAAGTTTCTTATTTTACTCAACATGGCTTGTTAGGTGGTAGACAAGCCAAGTTTTTCCACATAAATCAATTTCAAGTTTAGGTCCTTTCCCTGTTGCCGACTGAGCACCGCTTTTGAAAAATGGCAGAAATGTTAAGAGCTGAGAATGGTTAAATTGTAAAACAAGGAGAATTTGCCTGACAACAGTACCCTTATTGGAACAAGTAATCACTTATGTAAGATCAGAGCTCAGGTTTTTATTTAGGTAAATTTGGAAAAAAAAAAAAAC
>VBSM01000272.1:108289153-108352190 GCA_008086735.1 Cheirogaleus medius | reverse complement strand
CTATTTTTTTTTTTTTTAACCGTAGCAGAAAATACTGACTCATCTGGGCTGCAATTTCAGCTAATATAGGGTCTTTTTCTCTCGGGCTACTCACACAGCCCTTGCTAGTGTCCGAGAAGCTGGGTGCAGACAGCCTTTCCCAGAAGCTCAGTTGCCCAAAGCAGCTGCCTTGTGCCAGAGTACCAGCTGTCCTACCTGCCTGGCTCGCTGCTAGATGCTTAGGGGTGCTAGATGCTAGATGCCCCTAAGCATCTAGCACCCAGACATCTTTTCTCCTTGCAGGGCTGGCAAAGGCTGGGGGCTGGGAGCTCTTTGCTTATGCCGGGCTGTTTCTAACCTAGATGAGCTGCAAGATATCCACATAGGAGCACAGGGGTTTGAAGACAACCCATGTGCCTGACAACAGAGCCTTCCTCTCTTCCCTAACCTTAGGCCTCCTCTGTAGAGTAAGGGGTGACTGTGGAACCTGTGTCATTCAGCCTGTGGTTAGACATAGAACCAAATCTGTAAAGGATTATCAGAATGTTGAGCACATGGCAGAGAGGGGCTCAAAATAATATAGCCATTAAGTTTCTTTTTCTGAGCTCCCCTCTGGGAGCTTTTTATGGAACTCTTTGAAAAAAACTATCATATACATGAAAAAAAAAATCCCTACTGTCTCAGGTTTAAATGTGGGAAACCCTATGGAAAATGATCATGGCTCAAAGTCCAAATGGCAGAGCTGAGAGGGGTGGGAGGCCTCTGGCTGATGTGCTGCAGTCACTGTGAGTCTGGACTCCCACTCCGGCCCTTTTCCTCCCCCTTCCTCTTCCGAGGAGGCCTGGCCTCGCCCAGGCAGCCCCCTGCCCTGGGTGCTGTTCTGTGGCCAACTCATTTCTACATGTGTGCAGTGACACGCTCATAATGAAAGGGCTTATCCTGGTTCTGCGACCCTATCAGAGTTTCTTACACTTTTTTTCCCCCTGTTATTGGTTGATTTCCTAGTTACTCGGCAGAGTTAAAACCCAGCCTGGCTAAAGCCTGTGATTATTCATTGACTATTATGGCGCGATTCACAGGGAACACTGAGCTTTACAGTAAATTAAACCCAATAAAAGCACAGCCCTTGTGGTTCGAGATCAAAAGTCGAAGGTGTTAGAAGGAAATTAAAAGTCAGGAGGCACAGGGGTGGGGTGATAAGCTGCACTATGGCAGACTGAGTTTAAGAGCAATTTTAACTCTTTTCCCTTAAGAAAGAGAGAAGCTCACAGAAGAGGGGAGGAAAAGGAGGTGATAGTAGGCTATATGTGTCAGAAATACGAACTATCTGGAGAGCAAAATGCGGATAAAGAGTCATTTAGAATCCAGACATAATTATGAAAAACGATTAGCTTAGCAAGTCATCCTTAAAAAAAACACAAAAACATCTCCTTAGAAACACGTCTGTATTTACCTTGAAATCCAAATCAATAGTCGACATACAGTCTGTGGTGGTTTCCAGTTGCAAGTTAAATAGACGTCATTTAGTCTGGGGCATGTCATTTATTCGGTTAGCAAACTCTGGTGCTGAGAGGACAGAGGTGAGTAAAGCTGAGTCCCTGCCCTTAAAGTAAAAATGAAGTGCACAGGACTGTACACACTCACGCTCGCGGTGAGACTTTGGCAGTTGTGCGTGTGGGCAGCGGGAGAGGAAAGGAGTCACTTAGAGACGGGAATCATCTCATTCAGGGATAAGCTGTGCCTGTGTTTGCCATGCTGACCGTTCACGGGCGGTGTCTGGCAGGGCAGCTGTTCCACTGGTACACGTTGAGGTTGAGGGATTCATAAAGTCAAGCTTTACAACGCCGCCTACCCCTACCTGTAAATCTGACCAACCTTGCCCATTTGCAGGTGGCACAGGTATCAGCAGTCCCCGGCCAATGTGGGGCCATCGAGCTGCCTGTCATCAGGGTGGTCCCCAACTATGCAGGTGCAGGCAGTGTGCAGTCTCTTCTTTAAGACTCCTCAGAATGCAGATATGGTACTCTCTGGGGGTGGGTTGGTGTCAAAAACTTTTCCTAATGTTTCTTTATAATTTCCTCCGCTTGTTGGCAGCCTCTTTGGTCCCTTGGGTTCCCTGTGGCATGAAAACATGATAACCAGATAGATCCTGCTATCTTAACCTCTGAAAGGCAGCCGTGGGACCAGGCTGCCTGGGGCCAGACCTCAGCCCAGCCTTCCGTAGCAGCCACCTCCACGCCCCTTGGGGCCTCCTCGGTTTGCTAAGTGCTTAGAACAAGGCTGGCACATAATTAAGTCTCCGGTGTGATGGATAAGCAGTAGGTCCCCTGACCCCGGGCAGGCTTCCTCCTGCATCCCCTGCGGTCATCCTTGGTCACTGCCTGCCCCAAACTCTAAGCAAGGTTATGGTTCACAACAAGGAATAAGGTCAAGTGCTGTCAGGTGGAGCAATGGTTTCTTTGACTATAATTTTCTTGCCTTTGGGCATAAGAAACCAGAGAATGAAACACTGAACTTTAAAACTGGAAAAAAATTTTGGGAGTGTCTGAGACCAAGCCCTGTTTTTAAAGATAAGGAAACTGAGGCCCAAGGTGGATCAACTCCTTGCCCAGAGTCATGTGGCTATTTCCTGACGAGGCTGGGACCACACTCTAGGCCTCCTGTCCCCTCGTCCACCGCACAGCGACCCCAACACAGTCATCTTTCCTTATAAGGCAGTTCTCTTGGAGTATATAAACCACTTTGAAAATCCACCATGATATTAAACTGCACGGTGACGTGCTTTGGGCAAGTCTGAACAGCCAAATAGTAAGAGGGACCCGTTGTATGCTGTGAAATTGATAATCCCTAAATAAATGTGTCTGAACTGAGTCAGACCTGTGCAGGTATATGATTTCGTAGTGGTGTTTTTTCTGAATCACAAGATGATTCCCACAGTAGGCACTGAACTGAATAATGCTCGGAGGATTGTCTTGACTATTTATTTTGCAAACTGGAAAACAGAACCACTAGTCTTTGAACAAACTAAGAGTTAGTCATTATTGTGCCAGTCAGTCTAGCAAATGATTAAGTAAGGTTAACTCACATGCCACTTTTGGTGACAGAATAAAAGCTGGATTAAAGTGTTAAGGAGAAATAATGTAACAGACAGACTTAAGCAGGTATGTAAATAGGTCATTCAGAAATTGGAGTATTTAAGTGACATCGATTCTTTGGAGGAAAGGCTTTCCAATTGCTGCAAGACTCTTCTCCTGCTTCTTCACATTTGCAGTTTTTGGTCTATGTCTATTTCAGACCAGCTGGGATATCAGCACGTCTCGTCTATAGCTGTGATGGGAAGCCCCCTGGCCTCATGTGCTCTGGTCTAGGCTAACACTGTCTTTACCGCTAAATGCTGAACCTCACCCCCTCGGACATGCCCATTTGGTGCAGATTGAGGAGTGGGAAGAGTGCCAGCGTCCCACTCTTGACTGTCAAGGTGGAGGACCACCAACCCTCATCTTCTGGAAGATTCTCACAGACTGCTATGGGAGTTGCTCCAGTTTTCCTAGCAAAGAAACACGCCTCAGAGCATAAGCGCTTGGTTCAGTGCTCTGCTGTGGCCGTCTTGGAAGTGATAGTAAGTTATGCACGAGAGGGCCATTTGCATTTTGCACCGGGCCTCACAAACTCTGCGGTTGGTCCTGGGCCTGGGCGGGGTATTGCTCCATGTGCAGGGAGCCCGCAGCTCTGCCCACGCTCCGCACATCCACGACTGTGAGTCGTCAGCCCCCGGGCCGTGGTGTCAGGCTCATTCTGTCTGGGTCTCTTCACACGATCCTTTCTTCTTTGACAGTGGGAGTTGGCAGTGCATGTTTAAAAGGCTCTCTTGGCTGGGTTTAAATACTTCTAGTTGTGATCATTAACATTTCTTAGAAGTCACAGAAGAACATTGTGTTTGTGTTTGTGTATACATGTGTATTTATGTGTAACACACACATGTATAAACACCTTTATTGCGAGATAGCCCATGTATTGTTAACAGCAAGTGTTACAGCGGGTGATCCCAAGGACAAACCGAGCAGCACAGTATTCACTATTCACCGGTGGGCTCAGAGGGGTCTCGCCACCAAATTCTGAGCCCCGTCTATCAGATTTTTCCCACTTTTATTAAGTTGGGGTGGTCCAAGGGGCGGGGTCTCAGGTGGCTAAGGAGCCAGGTAATAGGTTAGTTGATGTGTCAGGTAATAGGTTAGTATTATGTTGATGTCCCAGGTAATAGATTAGTTGATGTGCCAGGTAATAGGTTAGTTGATGGGCCAGGTAATAGGTTAATATTATGCTGATGCAGGTCTTCCATGAGGGGTGGGGGACTCAGGTGGCTGATGCACCAAGTAACAGATGGGGTTTTCCTTATCAGTATTAGTTCATTCCTGCTGTTACAACAAATACCTTAGACTGGGTAATTTATAAAGAACAGAAATTTGTTTACAGTTGTGGAGGCTGTGGGGGAGTCCCAGGTCAAGGCACCAGCATATTTGGTGTCCGGTGACGTCTCTCTGCTTCTTGCTGCGTCCTCATGCCTTAGAGGGCAAAAAGGCTCCCTCAGGCCTGTTTATAAGGGCACTAATCCCATCTGTGATGGCTCCATCCTCCTGACCTAGTCACCTCCCAAAGGCCCCGACTTCTGATACCGTCACCTTGGGTATAAGGTTTCGGCATGTGAATTTTGGAGGGGGGCACAAGTATATAATTAGCTCCATGAAAAAACACAAAATGACACCCCCATATATGTTTTCCCTGTAGCTTTCTTACGCTTTAGATTCCCAGGCCAGCTGGGCTCAATGACCAGAACATTATAATCTTTCTGTTTAACTAGCACTTTTACCTTTTGAGTTGTCTCCTAGGAATGGCAGACTCTTCCCGGGATAACAACACCAAGACCCACCATCCATCCCCAACCTGTGACTTTGGAATTAGATCTCCTGCACACATTGCTTTCAACACAACCTGTACCAATACACACAGTCACCTTCCTGAGCCCCTTATAAGGCCTCCTACGCTCAGTTAGTCGGGGAGATGGATTCCAGGCAGTTTTCTCATCTTCCATCTGTAATAATTTACCTTTCTTCATGGGCAGTCCTCCTTGTCTCAGTAATTGGCTTTCTGTGTGGTGAGCAATCGGACC
This sequence comes from Cheirogaleus medius, assembly GCA_008086735.1. Lineage (NCBI taxonomy): Eukaryota > Metazoa > Chordata > Mammalia > Primates > Cheirogaleidae > Cheirogaleus > Cheirogaleus medius. Next base: position 108,347,044 of record VBSM01000272.1, on the reverse strand, counting down.
CAGGCCAGAACCCCCTTGTGAGTTCGGTGATGCAAGCATCAGACCATGGCAACCGGTTTAAAGTATATAATTCAATGTTTTTTGAATATTTATGGATAAATGCGACCATCATCCCAGTAAATTTTAGAACATTTTTATCAACTCAACTGGTAAGGAAAACCCCCATCTATTACCTGGTGCATCAGGCACCTGAGACCCCCACCCCTCACGGAAGACACGCATCAGCATAATATTAACCTATTATTACCTGGTGCATCTGCATAACACTAAACCTATTACCTGACACATCAACTAACCTACACCTGATACCCCACCCCTCGGACTACCCCAACTTAATAAAAGTGGGAAAAATAGGGTAGACGGGGCTCAGAATTTGGTGGTGAGGCCCCTCTGAGCCTGCCAGCGAGAATAAACTTCGATTCTCCATGTGCCGCTGGGTTTGTCCTCGGGACCCTCCGCTGTAACACTTGCTGTAACAAACAAGAACCTGTTCCTATCAGCTATCCGCCCACTATCCCTCTCTCTCCTTCTTTTATCCGGCTTCTTTTACTGAGCATGGTATCATCAGGGCTCATCCACATTGTAGCATGTATCAGTGCTTCCGTCCTTTTTATGGTTCATATACTATTTTAGAATTTTTATTATACCCAAACCCTCGATGTTCTTTCCCAGGACCTGGGCCTGGGCAGTAGAGGACGAGGCAAAGCCACAGAGGGCAGCAGGGGCCTGGGTGGCGCTGGACAGGCCATCACAGGCTTCTCTTGGGTCCCACCTGTCCTACCGCGGCCCTGCAGCCCCCCAGCTCCCCAGCTCTGGGGCAGTTGGCTGCTCCTGAAATAGCCGGACTCCCAGGGAGGGGGAGAGACAAAGGTGGCCCCTTCCCTGCTGTAAGCTGGAACATGTGTGTTTCTTGGCAGCAAAAAGAACTTTTGACTAAACTTAGCAATTTAGTGCCTCCTTGTTTCTTTATTTTCATCCTACTCTTTGGCGTTTGTGTAGAAAAATGAGTGAACTATTTCTCTGCAAGAACCACCTGCTCTAGTTTAGGGGGGAAAGTAGGCATTTGACATTTTAAAAATGACTTTTCAGTGTGACTTGTGAATTCAAGTATTTATACTCTTAAGACTTCTAAATGTTATGTCTATTCTCAACACAGCAGCCAGAGGAACCCTGTTAAAACACCGGTCAGCCTGTCCTTTCTTAGCTAAAACCTTCCAACAGTCCCTGTGTGACTCAGAGGAAAATCTCCAGTCCTGCCAGACCCAGAGAGGCCCACCACCTGCTGCCTCCACTTCCCTGGCTTCTCCACCTTCCTGTTCCCCTCTGGGCACCAGCACCAGGCAGGCTCCTTCCCGATGCCGTCCCCTTTCCTGAGAAAGCTCTTCTCTGAATTTGCAGTGACACTTGCCTTCACTTCTGCCAGGTCTTCACTAAATAGTTACCTTTGGTGCCTGGCTGCCCCTATCCAAAATCTCAACAACTCCCTCTGACACAGCATGAGTTTTTTCCTTAAGCCCTTAGCATTATTTAACATTCTTTATTTTTTACTTTTTTACTTTGCAAATACTCTTGTCTCCCTGCATGAATTCCACCCCCTTAGGGCAAAACTTGTATCTGCTTTGTTCGCTACATTTCTGCAACACTGAGAACATTTCCCGACACCCAGCACTCAGTAAATATCTGTTGAATAAATTATACTAATTAATTTTAAGGATGAATTTTCATCATCTTGCAAAAGAAAATATAAAATGTTTGTAAGTACTAATGCATATGTTAAAAGTTTTATCAATAAAAAGATGTAAATATATTGGGTGATGTCTTTTATATTATTTTGCTGAAATTATAAAACTAATAGTGATAGAATCTCACCTTTATATGGTACGTTACACCTTTCCTAGGCGTTCCCCTCTATGACAGTACTTATATTGGATAGCATTACTGTCTTCAGTTGAAGTGACTTGCTCTAAGTCACAGAGCAAACTTCTAGAGGATTCAGGAGTAAAATCTTCTGAATTTTTTTCTAGAGTGTTTACCCACCAAAAAAAAAAAACAAGTAGAACGCACTCTGCATGTGTGTAGCCCTTCGCAACTTAGAAATGGTTCCCCAGATATCAGCTCCCTTGCCCCTTGCCCTGTGATTAGCAGAGCAGGCACTGTTATCCGGGTTGACCGCTGAGGACACAGTGACTCAGCCTGGCCTCATGGCCTGGTTGGCTACGCTGAGGGCCAGCCCTAGATCTCTGCTCTTTGTACCAACTTGATAGTAGACAGTGAATAACGACATCCCACTTCAAGCATACGACTTCCTTGTGCTTTGCAGAAGGGGGAACATCTTGACCCTTGGCATTTTTGAGGCTGCAATGTCGGTTGGTTTCATATTTAAGAGCAGTCCTGAAACCCCACATGTTTTACAACTTGGCTGAAACACATCTTAGTTGTTGTGGCCACGTGGCTAGCAAGGGAGCCTTACCCCTTCCCCAGCTCGTATTTCACCTTAATGTGGTTGGAGCTCCCTTCTCGCAGCCTGCGTGGTAGCTCTCTACAAGGGATAATGGTGTGTCCCTGAAGTGGGTTGAATGGCGCCACCCCCCACAAAAATATATGTATCCTAACTCCTAGAACCTATGAATGTGACCTTATTTGGAAAAAAGGTTTTGCAGATGTAGTAAGTGAAGGATCAAGATGAGATCATCCTGGGTCCTCCTGGTGGGCCCTAAATCAAATGGCATGTGTGGTTACGAGAGATACACAGAGAAGAGACACAGGGAGACGAGGAGATGGCCACGTCAGGACGGAGGCAGAGGTTGGGCAGATGCAGCCACAAGCCAAGGCGTGTCGGGGACCACCAGAAGCTGGCAGAGGCGAGGGATGGTCCTCCTCTGGAGCCCGCAGAGAGAGTGTGGCCCCTGCTGACACCTTGCTTTCAGACTTCTGCCCTGAAAGAGTAAGTTTCAGGGCAGAAACAGCCACGAAAGAGTATGTTTCTCTTGCTTAAGCCACCACGTTTGTGGCAATTTGTCACAGCAGCCCAGGAGACTAGTGCAATGTCATCGTGAGCAGTGACTCTTCCGTAAGGGGAGAGAGAAAGCTGGCCACTGGGGTGGACGCGAGTTGCAAAGCATCCGAGGAACGTGGGGAGTCTTAGAGCGAGAGAGCGTTAGGTAAAGAGTAAACGTTGACTCAGGTTAGTCATTTGGATCTTTGACATTCTGTACATGATGAACATGAGAAAAAGGGTTTATCAAATGGCCTCAGCCGGTGGGGGCAGCATGCGTCACACGGTGGCATGTCCATGTCGAAACGTTCAGCACAATCCCTGGGGAGGAGCCACTGTCTGCAATTCAGACAGAAAGAGAATCGTCGAAAAGAATAAGAGCTTACAAACTGAGATCAGTTACATGTTAACAATGGGGGGAGGTGTCCTCAACCAGAAAATCAGAAGGAAGCAGCAGGTCATCTTTGGCTCTCCAGCTCCTGTTCCTGCCTAGTTTCTCAGAGTCAGGTCCTCCGGGACCCCTCAAATTTGAGTCGGACCCGGTCCCTGTTCCTGCGTTGGCAAAGAAAAGCTGGCCCTGTGGACTCCTAGATGGGAACCAAAGTGCACCTACAGCCAGCCCCTGGGTCTGGTAGACATTGAATTGTGCCTTGGCCAGCCTAGGGTCACTTCTGTGTCCCAAGAATCCCCGGTCTCCACTCTCCTTCCCTTGACCCTGGTCTTCTGGATGGGCTTCTGCTTTGGTCTCATTCCTTTAGCTCAGACATCTCCCTTGCTGGTATCCTTGTTCCTCTCCCAGGCCAGGGACTTGCCCAAGTCCCGCTGTGCAAGGATGGTCCCAGACAGTGCCCACCTGCGTGTCTGTTACCTGCATGTGAACCACACTGGGGTTTCCTTCCAACCCACCTGTTAGCTGCTGGGAGCACTGATGTCGACTGGACATAATCAATCCCAGACCACGGGGAGGAATGGGAGCTGAGTGGCCCGCCAGGTGACCGCAGTGGGAGTACAGGTAAGTGACAGGGCTGGCTTGGACCAGCGAGTTACTAGTGAAGATGGAGAAAAGGGCTTTCAGTCTCTGGAACTGCCAGCACTGCACGCCAGTTGCTACAGCCAGAGCCCTGGGAAGCATCCTTGATTTCTCTTCTTCCTTCCCCCCCACCCCCCGTGAGCCCTCTGCGGATCCTGTGGACGCTGCCTCCATCACACGCACACATCTCTAAACTCAGCCCCCTCTCTAGTGCCCTGGGCACCACCGTCACACCCCTGGGCCACAACGCGATGTCCCCATTGCAGCACGCCCCGGCTCACCTCCTGTGACTCACACTCCACAGGCCACCACTCTCCTCAAAATCTTTTGGAGGTTCTCACCCCACAGAGAACACAGAATCCAAACTCCTTCTACACCCTCCATGACCTGGTCCCTGCCACACCCCTGTGCTTCCCGGAACAGCCCAGCCCACACCCCACTCAGGGCCAGCGCTTGCTGTTCCCTGGAACGAATGCACTTTCCGCCTGTCTCTGCAAGCCTGGCTCCTTCTACTCACTGAGGCAACTGTCACCTGCCCAGGCCAGCCCTTTCTGAAGGAGCCTGACCTTCCCACTGCTGCCATGCTGTGCCGGTAATACTCTTCCCGGCAGTATCTCCACAAAACGTTCTTATTAACTTATCTTCTTGTTTTACTTTATTGTCTTTCTCCACATACTCAAACACAAGCTCAGTGGGAGTGGGACCCTTGTCATCTCGGGGTGTCCCAGCACCTGCAGCAGCATCTGGCATGTTCTAGATGCTGAAGAACGCATGCTCACTGAAGGAACGGGGGATGGATGGGTGGATGGGATGATGAAACTGTCTAGACTCAGTGCATCATTCCAGTCTCTCGAGATCTTTATGACCCTTTGACTTTGTTATCCAAAGAATCTTCGGTTATTATCAGCTTTGGGCCACCTATAACCCTGATAAGCAAGTCATTGAATAAATAATGACTCAGGCAAAGCCCATGGTATGTCACTAGGACTCTTCCTCTGCGGTGACATCACCTGGGGATGGTTAGCCGTTTTAGGATAACTACCCATGAAGATGCAAGACATTGCACAAAACATCCCAATCTGCCGCCTTTGCCTTATCTGCTTCTCCAAGAAACCTGGCAGGAAATCCTGGTGACCCTGGGGACTTCATTCAGGAGGGCTTGTCTCCGGGCTCACTCCCGACAGCAGATGTGGAGGGGCCCCCACTGCCCCGTCACACACTGCATGTCCACATGGCCTCTGTCCCTGGGCTGCTGTGTGCTGAGGACACCTCCCAGGTGTTGTTGGTGTCACAAATACATACAAGCCTATGAGCAGAGAAGGGTGGCTTTGAGAGCCCTTGATTCAGAGACGCAGTCTCTCAAGTACCGGCCACTTAAAACACAACAGAAGCAAACTGTTCTGCCCTCATGTAGTGTGATACTTGGGAATAACACACAGCAACAAGAGAGCATAGATACAGGGGCTTAAATGAGATAACTCCCATAATGCTTAGGGAAGGTGGCCCGAGGCTGGTCTGGTGGCTCAGTAATGTTGGGACCCAGGCTCCTTCTGTCATGTTCTGCCCTTGTCCACCTGGCTGGAGACGGCTCACTACCACACCCGCACTGCACCCTGGGAAAGGAGGAAGGAGAAGCAGAGACAAGTCCTCCTATGGGCACTGGTGGGAATTGCATGTGGCAGCCCCATTGGTCTGGATGTTCGGTCACATGACTTCATCTTGTTGCAAGGCAGGCTGGGAAATGTTGTCCTTGGCTGGACAAGGCTGTGCTGGGAATGGATCCCCTCGGGACAAGCAGGGGGCCCAGCACCTCCATCCCTGAAATACACCCCCTCCTCCTGGGTTACCTCCCAGTCACCCAGGGACAATCCTCAGACTCCGCCATCTCTTGTTCACTTTGAATTACTCTGGAAAGGGGGCCTGTGGATTCTAGCTCCTGAATTTCTTTAATAATCAATCTTTCTATTCTCACTGACCTCACAGGGACAGGCACTGTAGTGTCTGGCAGTGGTTTTCCAATCAGATAGCCACCCCCTGGTGTCTTCCTTTCAGCCCATACTACGCCAGGCAGCCAGATGTGCTTCCTAACACAGGCATACCTCGTTTTATTTCACCTCACTGTGTTGTATTTTATTGTATTTTTTGCACATTGAAGGTTTGTGGCAACCCTGTGTCGAGCAAGTCCATCAGTGCCATTTTTCCAAAAGCAGGTCCTCACCGTGTGTCTCTGTGTCACGTGTTTGTAATTCTCACACTATTTCACACTTTTCCATTATTGTTATATCTGTTACGATGATTTGTGACTAGGGATCTTAGGTGTTACCATTGGAATTATTTTGGGGCACCACAAACTGTGTGCATATAAGACAGCTAACTTAATTGATAAATGTTGCGTGTGTCCTTACTGCTCTACCCATGAGCCCATGCTCATCTCTCTCCCTCTCCTCAGGCCTCTCGATTCCCTGAGGCACAACAATATTGAAATTAGACCAATTAATAATCCTACAATGGCCTCTAAGTATTCAAGTGAAAGGAAGAGTCACACATCTCTCACTCTAAATCAAAAGCCAGGCATGGTTAAGCGTAGTGAGGAAGGCATGTTGAAAGTTGAGATAGGCTGAAAGCTAGGCCTCTTGCACCAAATGGTTAGGCAAGTTGTGAATGCAAAGGAAAAGTTCTTGAAGGAAATGAGAAATGTTACTCTAGTGAATACATGAACAGTAAGAAAGCAAAACAGCCTTATTGCTGACATGGAGAACGTTTTAGCAGTCTGGATAGAACATTAAACCACCCACATCATTGCCTTAGACCAGGGCCCAGTGCAGAACAAGACCTTAACTCTCCTCAGTTCTATGAAAGCTAAGAGAGGTGAGAAGCTGCAGAAGAAAAATTGGAAGCTAGCAGAAATTGGTTCATGATGTGTAAGGAAAGAAGCCATTGCCATAGCATGAAAGTGCAAGGTGACTCATGCTGCAAATGCTGACACAGAAGCTGCAGCAAGTTACCCTGAAGCTCTGGCTAGGACTGTTGATGAAGGTGGCTACACTACACAACAGATTTTCAATGTAGAAAAAAACAGCCTTCTATTGGAAGAAGATGCCATCTAGGATGTTCATAGCCAGAGAGAAGTCAATGGCTGGCTTCAGAGCTTTAAAGGATAGTCTGGCTGTCTTGTTAGGGGCTAATGCAGCTAGTGACTTTAAGTTAAAGCAAATGCCCATTTACCATTGTAAAATTTCCAGGGCCCTTGAGAATGATGCTAAATTGACTTTGCCTGTGCTCCAGAAATGGAACAATAACGCCTGGATGACAGCACATCTGTTTACAGCATGGTTTACTGCATATTTTAAGTCCACTGCTGAAACCCACTGCTCAGAAAAAAAGATTCCTTTCAAAATATTATTGTTCGTCGACAATGTACCTCCTCACCCAAGAGCTCTGATGGAGATGTACGAGGAGATGAATGTTGTTTTCATGCCTGCTAACACAACATCCATTCTGCAGCCCATGAATCAAAGAGTAATGTCAACGTTCAAGTCTTATTATTTCAGAAATACATTTTGTGAGGCATGGCTGCCATAGAGGGTGATTTGTCTGTTGGATCTAGGCAAAGTAAATTGAAAACATTTTGAAAATAATTCACTATTTTAGATGCTATTAAGAGCATTTATGATTCATGGGAGGAGGTCAAAACACCAACATTAACAGGAGTTTGGAAGAAGTTGATTCTAACACTCATGAATGACTGAGTGGCCCAAGACTTCAGTGGAGGAAGTCACTCCAGATGTGGCGGAAATAGCAAAAGAACTAGTAGTAGAAGTGGAGCCTGAAGATGTGGCTGAATTGCTGCAACCTCATGAGCAAACTTGAACAGATGAGGAATTGCTTCTTAGGAATGAGCAAAGAAAGCATCTCTTGAGATGTAATCTATCCTGGTGAAGATGCTGGGAACATTGTTGAAATGAGAACAAAGGATTTAAAATATTACATAAACTCAGTTTATTAAGCAGTGGCAAGGTTTGGGAGGACTGACTTCAATTTTGAAAGAAGTTCTACTGTGAGTAAAATGTTATCAAGCAACATCGCATGCTAGAGAAATGTATCTTGAAAGGAAGAGTCAAGCCACATGCCAAACCTCACTGTTCTATTTTGAGAAATTGCTGCGGCCACCCCAGCCTGCAGCAGCCACCACCCTGATCAGTCAGCAGCCATCAACCTCAGGGCAAGACCCTCCACCAGCAAAAAAGATTATGACTTGCTGAAGGCTCAGGTGATGATTAGAATTTTTTAGTAATAAAATGTCTTTAATTAGATACATACATTGCTTCTTAGATGTAGTATTATTGCATACTAGATAGACTACAGTATGGCGTAAACGTAAGTTTTACATGCACTGGGAAACCAAAAAAAAATTTGTGTGACTCACTTTATTGCCATATTCACTTAATTGCACCGTCTGGAACTGAACCTGTAATATCCCTGGGGTATGCCTGTACGTTCCTTTCATTATGTTATTCCCCTGCTGAAAAACACCCAGAGTTGCTGCATTGTTCTTCAACTAGAATGCAAACAGCTTGGCTTTCATGTGCACGGCCAGCCTCTTCTCCCAGTACTCCCCTCCCCACCCCCTTCACCAGGAGCCCCCAAATCCAGCCAAGGGAACGGCACGAGAGTCAGCAGAAAAGAGAACATGTGTCCATTGCAGTGTACTGGGTGCCCAGCTGTGTCCCTGATCCCACAGTCACCTCCACACCCTCCGAACCCACTCCCCGGTCTTATCCCTTGGGCTACAGTGCTCAGTTTTGCCTGCTTCTCCCTGGAGACTCTAAGATTCCTAAGGCCCAAAAGAATCTTCTTTCGCCAAGACCTTGCGTGTCCAGGCAGAAGGAAGCACAGAGATCTTTTGGAGGAGTTGCAAGGTGGTGACTTCCAGGCTGGGGGTGGCGACGGGAGAGGCTGAGATTGAAAGAGGTTGCCCAGGCTCAGCCTCGTCGGGGGCTGAGCATAAAACTCCCTCTTCGCTCCCAGAGGTTTCCGGAAGAGGCAGCAAGGCCTGGTCTGTGCTCACGGTTACTTACTGGGCTTATCAGAGCAAAAGCCACATGCACCCCGCAGAGGACACACCTGGCCCTCGACTGACTCCGATGCCTGTGTCCGTTCACAGACCCAGAGACCCTTGAACGAAGTGCTGGACCCTTGAGGGAGGACCCAGCCTTCTGACACCCACGCCCATTCCAGCCTTCCTGCTAATCTCTTCCAAAGGGACCTGAGGTCATTTATCAGGAACTTGTACACTGTGGAAGGAGCGTCCCCAAACCTTTCAGGGTCCACTGGACACAGGTTCTCTGCTAATACCAACTGCAGGGGACTCAGATACCCCCTGGCTCCACCAGAGGGGAAGGGGCTGCCTTATGAGGGTCAGATAACAGGGTCATGTGACAACGGGAGCTATGACCAGAACCCTGGCTTTGCCACCTGCCTCCTGAGCCTATGCAGGGCCCTCCATTCCTGGTGTCCCCTCTCTTCTGCAAAACAGAGGTAGTGCCACGTGCTCTGTCGATTGCACAGACGCTGAAAGACCCGTGCCCTCCCCCTCCCCTCTCCTTCCCTCCCATCCGCATTGATCGAGTGACTGCTACATGCCGGGTTCTCGGCAGCCTGGGTTGCGCTGATGGACGGAACAGACAGACATCTCAGTCCTCGCGGAGCTTGTGTGGGGAGAGGGGCCACACATGGTAAACGACAAGCATGGTAAATGAGAAAAGGACTTTGAAATGTCAATAAGTGCGAGATGATTAAAAAGAGGAAAAAAAAAAACGCTGGAACGAAGAGAGGGAGATCCAAACCACAGAATGTCAAAGGGCCCTTAAAGGTGATCTGGCGCAGTGGTCACCAGATGTTTTGGTCTCAGTCTCCCTTTATAACTCTTAAAAAATGTTGAGGATCCCAAAAAGCTCTTGTCTATGTGATTCTACCAATTTTTGCCATGTTAGGAACCAAAATTGAAAAGTGCTTCAAATATTTGTTTATTTAAAAGTAACAACCATAAACCTATTCTATAATCATATGAATAACTTTTTTAATGGAAAGTAGCATGTTCTCAAACAATAACAAAAAAAACTCGTGTGAAGCATGGCATTGTTTTTCATTTTTGCAAATGTTCTTACTTTCTGGCTTAACAGAAGGCAGCTGGTTCTCATATCTGCCTCTGAATTTGACCCCTTGCAGTATCACATGTCAGGAAGCCTCTGGAAAACTCCACTGTTCGTGCATGAGACAGCAAGAGTGCAAAAGGCAAATCACACCTGTGCAAGCTGTTTCGACCTTACAGATTCCCAGACAGAGGGATCCTTAGGGCCATACTTTGAGAACCATTGCTCTGGTGTATTCCTACCTCCTTGTTTTTCTCAGGTGAGATGCTGAGGTCCCGAGTGGGACAGTGAGAATCTGAGGTCTCCCGGCCTGTCCCGTAGCACAGACAGGGCCAGACCCGTGACTTCTTACCTTAGCTGAGGTTCTCTCCCCAGGGAGGTGTTTATTTGTTGCTTTATTATTTCAACACACATCAGAGGTCCAAGTATTTCATTTCGCTCATGAAGAAACAGAAATTTTTGAGATAAGTGAGGTGCAAGTTCAACGGCCACGGCGCCACCAAAGGTGGGTCTCGGCCCTGCGGAGCACGCGGCTGTTCCTGGCGAGTCTGCTCCATCATCCAACTCGCAGGGTGGCGGTTTGCACAATGCCCCTTTGTGCTTTCTGAAAGGCCTTTGTGTTTCAGGTGTAGCCTTGTGTACGGTGAGAGGAGTCATTACAACAGCAGTAAATACTCCTCTTTGATGAGCGGAACAAAGGTTATTTAAACTAGATCTGGACGGGAAGGTGGGGTGCGCAGTGGCCTACTCAGGGCCAGCCGGTCACACTTGGAAGAGCATCTGGCCTTTGGAAGGGGAGCCTTCAACACACGTTGACCTCCAGTGCTGGGGCCGCCCGATGAGTCTGTGTTCCAGGAGGCACTAGGTCGGCTCCATTGAGGGCTGACTACTGTGAGCGGGTCCACTGCTCTGCCTCAGGGACCACAGAGATGGAGCTGCGAATGGTCGCCACCAACTTTTGGTTTCCATTCCAGGAAGGGCTGGCCCCTGGAATGAGTGTGGCCTGAACAAACTGTGCCTTCCTCGAGCTCGCCAGGTGTCGCAGGCATGAGTCATGTAGATGTTATCAAGAGGGAGAAAGTCCTGACAGGGACACCGGTGAGTCATTGGGCCCATCAAAGACCTGTGAGACACACAGAAACAGAGTAGAATAGAAAAATCGATAGGATGATTGTGCAAGCGATGATGATCGCACCTCCGGGAGGGGCGGGCAGTGGGGGATGGTGGGGTGAGTCAGTGGGAGTCTCTCAGGGGAGCCCGTGGTATAGCCCACTGTTAACATGCCAGTCCTCCATGGTGGTCCTCCTCTTAAAAAAGTAAAAACGTAAAGCCAGATGCAAGGGGAGGAGCTGAGGGGCTTCTGGAAGTTGCAAGAGAAGGCAGGTGGGCTGCTCGCAGAACGAGGAAGGCTGACCTCAGAGAATGCAAATCTTCTCTCTCAACAGACAGCTTTAAACTGATAACTTATATTTTAAGATTTTAGTTCCTCCTTTTTTTTAAAGACATTTTGACATCATAAAATAATTTGGCTGATAAGGCTTTTATGGCTGTTGTAAATGTGAATTATTAAATACTTACCATGTTTATTGAGACTCTGGGGTGAGTTTAGGGGAGCTCTACTGTACTCTATACAGTACAATTAAAAATTCATTTTCCTGCTTCCCTTTTCAGATTTTCAACGATTTAATTGATCTTGTTTGTAAAACAGCACTATCATTAAATATAGATGGGAAAAAATCTGAGCCTGTGACGAATGTCTCATTTTAGGGCTCCATACTAATGCCAACTTACAAAGATAAGCTGTTGCTTTAAAATCTAGAGAAATTACATAGACAAGAATTAGAATATTTAAATTATTTTACACTGTACTTAATGCTGATAGTAAATAAATTGTTTAAAGAACCATAGACTTATTTCTCGTGAAATAACACTTAAACACCCCATCTCTCTCACAATAAGAATTAGACATTCCTATCAGCGACATTCACTAATCTAGCGCAGAGATGTCAAGTTCTCTGTATCGGTCAGTATTGCGGGCGGAGGTGTAAGATGAGAATCTTGGCTTTTATGTTTGTCTGACCAAGTTAGTGCCTGTCTTTCCATGTATCACGAGGACTTGGACCCCTTGCTCAATTCACCGTATTCATAAGAACATTCCAGATCAACCCGGATCAGGTACACTGTGTTTTTCTCTGCGCTGTGATATGGTGAATAGACAATACAGACTTCCTAAAGATGCACATTACTCGTCATGTTGGTAGGTGCTCAGTGTTTGCTGAATGGATGCCAGAATCCAGAAACAGAGCGCAAAAGGAAAAATAAAAATGATTATGGTGCCATGAGACCATAAATTTTACAAGAAAATTCCTAATTAGATAGAGAGCACTTTTAAAAAAATATGTACAGCCACTTTGTGGTGGTCTCAGAGTTGTCAGGGTCTGCAGGAATTTCAGGAAGAAGTTCAGAAAAGTTAGAAAGTCAGAGTGAGATACAGTCATGAGGCTGCAAGCCTGCAGTGCGCCCTGGCATTCGGCTGTGGCCTTTGTAGAAAAAGATTTTGGAAGCAACCCTTTTCCTGCCCAGAATCTTCATCGCCCCTGCCTACAGGGCCAAGGAAAACATTATCTCCAAACTGCCAAAGCTGGGATTAGAAACCAACAAAAACTTAATGCTAGGACACTATCTTAAAAGAAATAGTTGGCTAAAAAAGCAGCCACATTTGGACTAATATACAGTATGCAGGTCTATTTTTTATTTTTATTTTTTTGCAACTGGATATTTTAGTTTGTATCACACTAGGGTATAATTCAATGCAGCAGCAACCCAGCAGGATTACATGTTCACTATACAAAATGTGAGTTCTGTTTTGGATGTATTTTGAGAGGCAGCCAGGCAGCGTGGAATCGGATCTTGGCTCTGCCATTCATAAGCTGTGTGACGTTAGGTGAGGTATTTGGAGTCTCTGGGCCTCAGCTGTAACCAGGGGATCAGAGCACCTCCCACAGTGGTGTTGTGAGGATCAATAGCCACCTTGACAACCTGACAACCTTTCCCTCCCTCTCATCTACCAATTACACAGTCTATAGACCAGGTCACATTGGCACAATCTATGCTGGGAACACAAATGCTGTCACTGGCCACACTGCATCCAGAAAGGATGCAATTTTTTGCTTTTGTGTAAATTAAGTTTGTTTTCTTCTCTAATTGGAGAACCTATTAGAATGATGGAACTTTGTGAATCTACTAAAACATAGTAAGAACAGAAAACTGAATAGAAATGGAAGGTATTATTTTCTTATTTTTGCTTTGTTGCACTTCTGTGTGATAGAATAGAAATGACTTTGTAAAGTTCAGTTTAATTACGCCAGATAATGGAATGAATCAACTTTCTGGTAAGTAGGAGCCTACTGCCGCCAGACTGGGTAGCCACTTAAGCACACAGCTGGTTTCTTACTCTAAAACATGGAAGTCTGGAGGTCGAACCTCTCGGTAGGGTTTTGGGGAGGATTAATGAGACAATGTTTGCTCAGAGCCCGCAGCAAAGTCTGTTTCTTCCTTCTCCAAAGACCTTCTCTAAGTTATGCAAATAGAGATTATTCTGATTTCAATAGAACCTGATGCTTGGTTAACAATGAGCGATTTTTCTGGTGAGCCCAAAGTAAATCGTGGGTGAAAATGAGGTACAGCCTGAAAACCTGCCTCTGTGACAGGGACTTGGGCATGCCTGCCTTTGCGTCTCTGCCAGACACAGTGACAGTGGCTCCCTCTCTACAGCAAGTTCGGGATGAATCGCCTCTGCCTGTTCTCCTTTGGGTGGTCTTTGTTTATTTCTATATTTGTTTCCTGTTTTTGGTTATTTTAACCACAGTTTTCACTTGTTTCTTAGCCAGTGACTGCAGAGTACACCTTCTTGTCAATGTTACCAAGAATATTTGCCAATGCCGTACATATACACGAAGGCTAAAACACAAGCCTCGACCAGTTTCAGATGATGGATAAATTACAGACCACATTTTTTCTAGCCACGATGCTATTAGAAACCCATGGGATTGGCCTTTAAGAAACACAATTATAAATGATATATGGATATATGGACTAAAGATGGTATAATTAGTTTGCTAGGGCTGCCACAACAAAGAATCAGAGACTGGGTGGCTTAAACATCAGAAATTGATTTTCTCACAGTTCTGGAGGCCAGAGGTCCAAGATCGAGGTGTGGGCAGGTTTGATTCTTTCTGAGACGTCTCTCCTTGGCTTGCACGTGGCTGCCTTCTCTGTGTGTGCTCACGTGGCTTCTGTCTGTGCCTCTGTGTCGGAATCTCCTCTTCTTATAAGGAAACCAGTCCTATTGGATTAAGACCAACCCTAAAGACCTCATTTTGACTTAATTACCTTTTTGAAGGCCCTATCTCCAAAAAGAGTCACATTCTGAGGTTCTAGGGAGCTTCAACATATGAATTTTCAGAGGACACAATTCAGCCCAAAAGGAATGGTCAGGAATTTTTTCCCACTTTTCCCATCCAGAGGCAGGGCCTGTCCCTTCCGATGAACCTGGGAGGTCTTTGTGTGCTGCTTTGAGTATCAGAATATGGCGGAAGTGGTGCTTTGTCAGCTTCCAGGTTCAGACCTCAGACTGGCAGGTTCTTTCCTCTTGAAGCACTCTCTCTGGGAATCCTGAGCTTCCTTAAGTTGGTGCAACTATTTTGAGACCACCATGCTACAGTGGTCATGTGTGTATACACTGTGTCCAACAGTCCCCAGCTGAAGATCACTAGTTACCTTAGTTAACATCTAGAAGAGCAGAAGAATCGTCCAGCTGAAACCTGTCCAAATTCATGACCAGAAAATCATGATATAAAATGAAATAATCGTTGTTTTCAGCTATTTTTCAATGCAGTAATAGATAACCAAAGCAGAAGATCAAAGGAGAAATCATAATGGAAATATAAAAATATTTACAAGTGAAAGATTAGGAAAATGCTAAATATTAGAACTTAGGGTGTGCAGCTAAAGCTGAACTTAGAAGTACATTTGTAGCTTTAAATACTTATGTGTATTGGGGAAAAAAAGGAAGGCTGAAAATTAATGAGATAAGAATTAATATGCAAGAAAAAGAACATAAAAGTAAATAAACTTGCAAATCCAAGCTTGTAGACTAGATCTTCCAGAAGTCTGTGGGCCCTCTGAAATGATAAACTTCTGTGTGCACGTGAAGGACGGAGTCCACACATCCCAACAGATCCACAACATTTCTGTCCTGTCTCTCATGAAGATGCTTGTGATTACACTGCAGGACCACCTGGTAATCCAGGACGACCTCCCCATCTCAAGGTCGTTCCCTTAGTCACACCTGCAGAGTCCCTTCAGCCCTGTGAGGTAGCATGTTCACAGCTTTCAGGGATTAGGACTTGGATGCCTTTAGGGGGATGTTATTCTACCCACCCTCCCAGACTGGTTCTCACTCTTCCTCTGCCTGAGCCCTCCTCCTCTTTACTCCCCAGTGGAAGTTTCCACTCCAACCAAGCCGGTTGGCTCACAGCCCCACACTCCTCCTGGCTGCCAGGATTCTCTCACAGTGTCCCCACTCCTCTCCTGACTCTCCCAAGTTCTCAGCATCTTTCAGGGCCCCTTGAAGCCCACCTCCTTTGGGAAGCCCCCACCACCACCATTGGAGCTCATGTGGTCCTCCACCTCGGGTCCCTCTCATTCATTGTAACGTGTAGCAGGATCCTGTTAACCTTGTAATGTGTCTCTCTCATCTTGCTGAGGGCAGAGCCTGAGCCTCAGCCTGCCTAAGGTAGAGCTGGGTCATAGCCAGGAACAGTTGGGCGTATTTGATAAATTTGAGAGCAATGCATTGTTTTACCTAGAGAGAAAAGGGTGGTGGGGAATTAATATGGTGTCAGCAACCGACTAAATGCAGACACACAGTGTGTCTCCTCAGGGAGAAGGAGGAAGAGGAGCAAGACATGGCCCAGCAGTGGGCTGAGACTGGTGTTCAAACGGAGGCCCCAGGGCCCTGAGTTTGGAGTTGCGGAATGACTAGGTTTGGCTGTGGAGTTTCATGCTTGGCTGCATTTAGGAAAAGGAACAGACTGTCCCTCAAGGATGACCTGTCACAGCTATGCACAGAATCAGGGAATGAACTGAGCAACCCTTTCAGTTTGCTTTCACTCTGGGAATCTAATGTGCATCAGCCCCAAAGCGAGCATCTCACACTGCTCTCACTCCCTGCTTCCTTTCTCTCCCCAAACTCCATTCTTTGAGACTGATTTTAAACTACACACTCGATTAGAAAAACATCAGAAAACAGATCACTCAAAAGCACCCTGCTTGGTGGTGTCTATCTATTCTTCCCAGAAACTGGATGTATGAGTCAGGATAATAAATGTTAGCTGCTGTAACAAACAATCTCCATATCTGTGTCCGAACACAGCAAAGATGTGTTTCTACTCATCCACAGACTGACGCAGCCCAGGCAGATCTCCTGGGTTCTCTTCCACATGGTAGCTCTGGGATCTAGTCTCCTTACACCTAGTGATAGTGTAGAAGAGTGAAGTGTAGAAGATAGTGATAGTGTAGTGTAGTGTAGAAGTGATAGTGTAGAAGATAGTGAAGCCACTATCTTCAATATGTGACCTGCAGGCTCATCACAGAAGAGGAAGAGAGTGTGTCACAGATCATTCAGGGCACTTTACGGCCAAGTCTATGAAAACTCCTGTGACTTCTTCACATATTCTACCCCTCGAACCCAGGGAGATGGAAGAGAGGCTGGGAAATGTAGTCCTCCTGTGTGTCCAGGCAAAGAACGTGGGACTGCCTGTCTCTGTTACACCACGTCTACAAACACCGAGCATCGCTTACGGCCTCATCTGGATGTTTGATTAAATGTCTGATTTCATCCTAATAGTCATAGACAGCTGGTAGCGTGGAGACCAAACTTTCAGATCACTGACTGATTCTCGCATTTGCTTGCAATTTCTGATGATTTGCCCCGCCTCTGCGCACGATTGAGGGGTAATTTCTTATCAGTAATGATGCTCAAGTTTGGGAAGAGTATAACATGCCCCTGAGGAGATTCGTGATGGGGGATTTGTTTTGACTTTCTTTTCGGATCCTTTGAGAAAGGACCGAGTTCCAGATCATTTGGCTTCATGACAAATGACAAGAAATCTAGGCTTTTCAACCTTCAACTTCAGCCGGCTGGTGTGCCAGAGGAGGCCTCACACCAGCCCTCTCCCCGCCCCCCACCCACCCTGGGGCCTGCACCTTGCATCCTGGGACACCCTAGCTGGGACCTGGAGGTCCCGGCCTTCTAGCCGCCACCCCCCAACTTGGTTTGAGGAGCTTCCCAAGCAACTGCAGTTTCCTCCCCTTCCCAGAGAAAGCTCAGCTCTTCTGGCAAAGGCCGGAAGGTCTTTGCCCCACCCGCCCAGGAGGGCAGAGCCGCTCTGGCAGGCTGGGGCGGAATTGTTTTACCATATAAAGGGTGGTATGGCCAAAACGTGTACTTGCCTTCCGTCTCTAATTCCTGTGAGGTTTTAAATTCTTTATTGCATCTCTCACATTCAAGGAGGGATTCTACGTGAAAATGCTTTCTGGCACGGTGCCCGACACGAACAACGTGATTTTCCCTATTTATAAACGACCCTTTCTGCCTGGGTCTAGCTTTCCTGCTAATGGCAGCGAGAAGGTCCCTCCCACGGAGATGCAGAGATTCCTTTGTCATCTTTCAGATTTCAGGTGCTTGCTCAGAGAAAATGAGATGCAGGCCTGTTCCCACTAAGGACCACGGTCCCAGGGCTGCCTCTTGCTCCAGAATCCAGCCAGCTTCTAGTTTCTTCTCTCACTGACTTCGAGCCTGACTGACCCCAAATTCCAGTGACTTATTTCCCAATGCCTCCCACCTAATACTCTCTGAAATAATATTCTCAGGAGGTCTGAGTAGAGGAGCCTTCAAATACATCGACGAATGCTCTGGGAATGTGTGAGTAGGAGACGGCATCATGGCCCAGGCCTCCCGAGCCGCGCTGGGTGGGCGAGTGGCCGCCCTCCCGGCCCTGTGCGGCTCACACACCTGCTGCCCACAGCACACATGCCTGTTCGTTGGGAAACACAATGTCCTCTCTTCCACCCCGCACTGGCATAGCCCAGCGAAGATTCACCTATTGGGAAAGAAACAAAAGCCAAGATGTCTTTGAACTTAATTGTTTTATGTGTTTTCTTAACATTTTGGTCCGGGACATCTGTCTTTGCTTAAAAGCACATCTATTTATATCCACAGCCGTTTACATCAAGTCCTTGGAGACTGATTCATGCAGATGTTGCCCGATGTGAGTTTCTCTTACAATTCACTGTGAAAAAATGTGGACTTCATTTCTAGCCCGCTCCCTCCCCAATAAAGTTAAATCCCAGAAATCTGCAAACCGTGTAGTTCTGCGTACACGAAATGCATCCTCTTAGCTTTCCATAACATGTGACTCACGCTATTGTTGTGATGGATGGGATGGACTAATGAATCATTTTGTACCGCGAGGGCTGAAGGCTGCAGTCCCCAGGGAGCCGGCTGGTTCAGGAGGTTGGTAATGGGATTACTCATCCAAACGGAGACCAGCACGAAGGCTGGGAGCCCCGCGCACACAGCCATGTTTGTACGACCGCGGCCTTGGCTCGGAGCGAGGGTAGGAGCAATTGGCAGTGGGTGGGGAATATGGGGAGGTGGGCTTCTGGAGCAAATCCATGCCCAGGAATCAGGCATGGACGGCGAGTCAGAGGAAGAGAGGCTGAGGGTGAAGCCAGGCTCCATTTGCGTCTGGAAGTCGCTCAGGCAACGACCTTCGTGCACAAGGCAGACTCTGGCCATGTGATCAGCAGGGCTCTGGCCCACCTGCTGCAGGGCTCCGCTGGCGTGTGGGGGGAGGGTCTCCTGGTCTCAGGGCCCCCAGGCAGTTTGGCACCGCCTTTGAGGGAAGCAGGTGCACAAACGGATTCCTGTTCTCTTTCCATTTGTTTGATTCTTCTCTTTGCTTTCTCTTCTCTCTCTCTTCCTTCTCTCTCCATCCCATTCCATGGTGGCACACAGGCAATTTAACCCTGCCCAACATGTTTTTATCTTGTGTTTGTGCCTAAAGAAAGTTCACACAGATGGAATACAACTTGCAAAGCCCTTTCTCCACTATTCTGCAAAATGACAAACATAAGTTTATATACACATGAACCTCTTTTTCTGGAGGGTAATTTATACTGGGTGGAGTCCGCTTAAAGCGAATTTACTGAAAACGGGGAACACGATGCCATAGAACCTGGGAGGGGAGAAAGTGCGACAGCTAGAACTTCATCTTGAAAAAATAAAATGACGAAAATAAGCGTTTTGGGTTTTTGTTAATGAACTTTAGGTTATAATTGTGACATCAGCCTTCACTGCACACGGAACAATCCCAATAGCTCCTTCATCACTTTCCTTAACTTTCGGGAAACTCATGTCCTGGGAAAGATTTGGAGGCGTCACTTTGTCATCAGCTTGCACTGTGTTTGCACAGTGTTCTCAGTCTTTGTGTGTAAACAAGCCTGGTAGAGACACTGACCCAACAGACTACTGCCATCAAGGCTAGTGTTGGGTGTAGGGGGTTTGAATGTCAGCTACTTCTCTAAATGGTCAGTTCATTAGAGAATATTTAAGAATTATGGTTACGTTGGCTTTGCTATGCAATACTATCATAATGTTTAATTTCAGGAGAAATGCTCAGATAAAAAAAAAGACATCCTTCCCTTTGGCACATATTGTTATTTATAATGGGTAAGCCACTGTATCTCCATTAATTAATTTAAGCCTCACAATGACCCAACAATTTAAGTATGACTGCCCAGTTTTATGGATGCAGAAGATCAGAGGCTCAGAGAAGTTAGGTAACATGCCCAAAGTCACACAGCGGACAAAAGAGGAGCTGAGATCCATAATCGGGTATGCCCGATATCAAAATCTGTGGCTCTAACCTCTACACGTTTCGTCCAAGTCAACTCTGCTGGGTGGCCAAATATTTAGAGGTCACTTCTGTCCATGGACGGCATCCAGCTCTTGCTTTTCTAAACCTCCCAGCCTCTGACCTCGACTACAAGGAGCTCCTTGCAATTCGGTTGAAAGGTCAGGCCAATGAGTGGGATCCAGTTAAGGCCACACCTGAAACAAAACATCATTTCAATCCCATTTTCTACCGATTCTCCATCACTGTCAGGCACATCTAAATCTGCCTGTCAGAGCATCAGAAACATATTCCCACGAGGAATAGTTTGCTGAAAATAATAAAAAACCCTGCCCTGGAGATGACTGTCACTATAGGTCATTTGCTTTTTGCTCCTGGATTTGAACGAGTGGATATTGACTCAGGTTGAAGGCACCGCAAGCACATTGCAGCCACAGCGGTTTCCGGACGAACTCTACAACATTTTGCTGCAACTGTGCAGTAAACCAGCGAAGGCAGCCTGTGCACAGCGCTGAGGACAGCTTGTGTTTGCTCTTCTGTGTCCTGTGAAAGAGCCTGGGAATAATTTCAAATCCTTCATGGCATCTAGCGTACAGTGTGGACTCCAAATGGGCAGGTGGAGGCTGCGTCACCGCCGCTTGTTACGGTGGCCCTGGTTGGCTGCTGGGTCGGGTTGCCCTGCCACGTGGCGTGATGGTTTAGCCGAGGCAGTCAGATCTCCAGGACACGCCAGGCACCTGCAGGCGAAATCTCAAGCAGGCGATCCTTAAGCCCAGCTCTGCCCCTAGGAGCTCTTGTGCCGGTCAGATCGCCTTTCAGATCCGATTTCCTCACCTCTCATGTGGAAAAAACAGCAACGCCAGGCTCTTGGAGGTGTTGGAGAATCAGGCGAGATTTAGCTGAATGAGAACGTGAGAGTGTATTGTCAGCTGATTTCTAGGGAAGGGCTATTTGTTTGTTTTTACATAAGATGAGTGCTTCTTAAATGATAAAATCATTTTGCCACATCAGAAGATAACTTTCTTCGGAAGAAGATACTGGGAATACAAACCCAAAAGAAAATCAAAATCAGCACATCGCAACTTAGAGCTGTAAGGAAACAAGACTTTGGTGAACTTGACAACTGCTGTAAGAATTTTTCTAAGACTGGTGGTGGGCTGTGTCCTAAAGGACTCTAATGAACAACTCTCTCTGCCATCATCTTCATCAGAAAAATAATTTACATGATATGTTTCAGCTTGATAGGCACCAACCTCCCAGGGCCAGCCCCTGTTTAGTGAACTAGATTCCAAGCCCTGTTAATCATTCATGTAGGGTGTATATTTGGATGTGACGTATCTGCAATTAGGCTTAATTAAAACCACCCACTTCGAGCATGCTGAAAGACTAGCATTTAAAAATAGGAGCTGAATAATTAGGGTCATTAATAGGAACTGATTATTTCGTTTATGATAGCTTAAACACAAATAGGGATCGGCAGTTTTCTCGTTTCTAATGAAAACACAGGGAGCAAAGCAAAGTTTATTTAGAGGGAACCCCTCATTATACCTCTGGGAACGGCCATCGTTCTTCATCTTCCCCTGATTTTCTGTTCACCAAAGCATTCGCACCAGGTTGCCGTAAGTTGATACCGCGTCCCTGTGAGGGTTAGAAGAAAAATGCTCTACCGGAACCCAGCAAGGCGGGCCAGGTGCAGACTGGATTCTGCCTCCCCCAGACCCTGGGAGGGGCCTTTGTGCTCTGCCTGGACTGCACACCGTGGGTGGTGGCCCTCCTGGGCAGAAGCCTCCTGCAACGAATTCTTTGTCATCTCTAGGACTGTGGTTACTGTGTGGACTTTTCCGAGGCCACAGAGAATCTATTGATGCAACTGCGGGATCACCCACAGTCTGTTGCTGCCTGTCTTAGATAAACAGTTTATGTACACGGTGCCGTGCCGGTGGAGATGTTTCACATTCTTTTGCCTTACTGGTGGGCTTAAAGAGCTTCCCATTCACTGAGACAATGGTAACTTTCAAAGCAGGTGTGAAGTAATGAGACACCAACCCCTACAAGCGCCCCCAGCTGATCTCAGGAGGGTAGGAGCCAAGGCTGTCGCTGGTTCAGGTGGGGGTGTGATAGGAACAGGCTGGGAAAGCGAGAGGCTGGGCTCAGTAGTGCACCAGACACTAAGATGCATTGCCTGGGACCAAGTGAATAAAGAAAGATTTTTCTGGCCATGCTTTTTTTCCCCCAGGCTTGAGCTGGATTTTGTTCACAAGAATCCAGCGTGTGTGTGTGTGTATGTGTGTGTGTATGTCTTATTAGCAACTAACCACATGAGACCTGAGTTCCTATTCTTTTCCTTTAGGATGGAAATAATTGTAACCTTGTTCTCCACGCTCAGAACGTCATTTCCAAGCTCTGAGTAGGTACATTGTGAGGCCTAGGATAGTGACTGGATTAGTCGTACGAGCCTTGGCTCCACCCTGCCGTGTCTGAAGTCATCTCTTGCCTGTCTGGAAGGCCTGTTATGTGTTTCGGGTGCTAGTGTTTATCCTTACTTCATAGTTTTACCTGCGGAGTCAGTTTCATCCAAAATTTTCACTCCTACCTCCCCTTTTTGGGTAGCGAGAGTGATACGGGGGTTTAAGTCAGATTTGTTTAGATTCACAAGAAAATGATGCGATCTGTGTTTCTGATGTGTTCATGGCGTTGATTCAATAGGATTTTGAATCCATTATGAGGTAAAAGCAATCTTTTCAGGAAAGCTATGACAAAGACACAGGGTTTCTCAGCCTTGGTGCTACTGACATTTGGGGCCCGGGCGGTCTTTGCCTTGGGGCTGTCCTGTGCACTGAAGGATGTTAGCAGCTTCCCCGGCCTCCGCCACTAACACCCGGAACCCCCAACCCCCCAGCTGTGGCAATCAGAGATGTTTCCAGACGATGCTAAATGTGCCCGGAGGTGGAGACAAAATCGCCCCCCATCAAGAAGCTCTGATATAATACGATTCATCCGTCTGGGGAAAGTTAAGTTTGCCCTTCTTAGTGTCTGAAATAGCTTGAAGAAATTTTGTTTTTCTGAGACATTCAAGGAATGACTGAGTCTCCAGATCGTTTATCCTCTGAAAGGAGATAAAGTCTTCTTTCTTAATTGCTTTTTTTTTGTCTTTTGATTTTCTTTATCTCCAACAATTTTAAGATTTAGGTATTAAGTGGCATGTTAGCCATCCTTGCACTATTTAAATGAGGTCTCTCCTCTGCCTGACTCAAGACAAAAACATATAATTTCCACTGGTTTGTCAACTCCTTCCCATATCGACAAAATTTGGAATCGCACATAATTATTGACGCTTCATGAGGCTTCTCTAATGATCACTTTCTCTGAGTCACGGAAGAGACGCTTCACACATTTATGGTGACAAACTTCAGCTTTCAGATTGGCTGATGGTTGTGTACGCGTCTCTTCACGATTCCCCCAAACTCTATTGATATCTGGCCTTTGTGGTTTGCCAAATTAATGTGCTGCAAATTGCACCCATAGCAACAGGTGGTTTATTCCGCCAACGCACATTGTATATTCATAACCACCCACAAGTCCTGCAGGGTATTCTAAAATTGAATCAAAATTACTTTCCGACGTAAATCAGTATTCATTGTTATGGAAAGAAGCCCCTGATGAACGAATGAGTAAAAAAACAAGTCACCAAACACCGTGGTTTTAAAATAAGATGAGATGAAGTGAAACAATGTATGGGCGGTGGGGAAAGTGCTTCTACGTCTGCTTACCCCGTGTCAAACACAGCTGTCTCTCCGGCGTCCCCAGTGTGCAGGCTTGGGAGCGGGTGGGGTGACGGCAGACCCACTTCTAGCTCTACCTTTTATGCTTCTATACAGTTTTAACTTTTTGAAACAGCATATACTACTTTTATAGTTTAAATAAGTGAAACTTCATTTCCCTTTCTTTCTGTTTGTCAGCACACCAGTGACACTTTTTTGTTTTCACTTCTGCCCTTCTTTCCTCCCGCTGATGACGCTGTCTTTCGGTTTCGGTACGAGTAGGGCGCCAGTCTTCACTGGCCTTTGGCTGCGTCTCAAATGACACCAGTCGATAGTGTCACTTTGCCTCACGCAGCCTGCCCAGCACGTGCAGTTGCATTTCAGGGGTAGGCTTGGCATCGTTTCCTAAATATGTCACCATTCCTGCTGTGTGGCAGTGGGGGCACTGGGCAGAGAGAGGCCTCCCCACCTGTTCCTCAGCCCTGAGGGCTCAGGAGCTGCGGGTCCGCAGACCTAACCCCTGGGCAGGTGGAGACCCACGGGGAACAGGTGGGCAGAGGGAAGCGCTGGAAGAATTTAGCCTATTAGAGATGTGAGGGCTGACCAGGAGCGAACACACAAACACTCACGACCGACTGGGCTTAAAAAGCAGTTACTCTCAATAAGACCCTGTCCCCACATACAGTCTGACTCTGAGGTACTGGGGGTTAGGACTTCAGCATATGAATTTTGGGGGACACAGTTCAGCCCATCACATCTGGACGGATAACCCGTCAGAGACCAGGTTTCCTCACCTGCAGCATCTACACCATAACAACACCAGGCTCTTGGGCTGTCTGACAATTGTGCTAGCGTCCGCTGGATAGAGTGTGCGAGAGTGTGTCGCTCTACGACCAAGCCCCGAGCACAGCTCAGTTATTATTTCTGCAGGTGGAGGACCAGGTCTTCGTCTCAGGCCTCCATGTTATACGTCGTTCGATTTTATTGAAGCAGTAAGTTCCTAGAACCATTCTCCACTTTTCAGCAGAAACCACATTAGCAGAGTTTTATCTTAAAATGTTTTCCCATGACACCATCTCGTGATGTGCTGTTTTGATCTGATCGAGCCAAATCATTCGGGTTGGCAGAGTCTTCTCCATCTGCGTGTGACTGAAGCGTCTGTTGGGGTCAGTTCGGTCGAGCACAGGTTAAGGACGGAGACGTTTGTCCCTGAAGTTCCTTCTCCCCACCACCCTTCTTAAGACGCCTTTATCCAAAGAAAAATGGGCTTTCTACTTAACAGAAACAGAAGCACACATGAAAGTTGGAACCTCTTTGCAAGTTTGAAACAAGGGCTGCTAGCTTTATTTTTGTCAAACTTGGCATTTCGTTGTGGGCCCTGAGAGAGGCCCCTTTTCTTAGAAAGGAGAAGCCCTTCCTGCTTGGCCTCCGCGGCCTCCTGTGGGACGTGGTGTTTAACGATGAGTTATTAGAGAGTCATAAGCATTTGCGGGGTGTGTGGGCGTGCAGAGCATGCTCGGATGAGGATTGAGTCTAAGTCTGTTGGCATTGCAGACGGGGCTGTGTTTACACACAAACTTGAAACCTGACCAGGAATACGGAGCGAAACTCTCCAAGGCCTCAGCCTCACATGTCGTTTTCCTGAACAGCATCCAGCCAGTATCAGATGAGTAGGAACTGCTGTTAGGAAAGTTCCAGAAACTATTGACCCAGTAGACAGACACTGCCCAAGGGTTGGAGGGGCTTTCAGAAACTTCAAGAAACTTCCAGAAATTGCTTGTTGGGGACATTAAATTAATGGAGACATCCTGGAAAGATTTTCTCTGGTTTAACCATATTGTGTCAGTCATGCATAGCTGTGTTTGGCCTTGTGGGTGCACAAAGGTGAGACAGACATCGACACTATTATCAGGGGTTCACAGTCGGGTGTGTGTGAAAAGCATCCGGAAGAGAGGATGGTAGAGGTGTTCCTTTTGATCATAACACAAGGCAAGGTGGGATGTATAATTCTGCTGGATACCATTCTCCCACCCCCATCCCCTTTCCCGACCAACTGTTACCCTTTATTTTGCTTTATCTTTCTTCAGGGCACACCCAACATTATGTTACATTCTACATCCTTTTGTTTGTCAGGCTGCTGGTTTCTTGCCCCAACCAGACTGTAAATTCCACCAGGGTACAGACTTTTCCTTATTCCCAGCACTTAGCCCTGTGCCTGGCATTTATGAGGCACCATCAATATGTGTGCAGCCAGAGAATGCTGGGTAGGGGGGCAAGCACAAGTGTGAATCCCCACAAGGCAGGGGACGAGGATTCCCCGAGCCTGAGCCCTTGCAGGGTGGGGGATGGGAGAATCTGGCTCCTCCAAACATGGGGAGGTCTGGGCTGGCAAGACAACGAAACGTGCGGATCTTTATTTCACATATGATATAAATAAAATATTGCAGTATCTAAAGACTGTTTCCCGAATCTTTATTGGATAAGTGATATAGGCACACGGAAGATGTTGAACGGGCAGGGCACACGGGCAAAAGAGGAAATGCGTTTGCAGACAGAGGGGATTTGCTTAAAAATCCTGAGGACTGTTTAATCTCTTCCAACACAAAATAAGTATGGCTATAAATAGCTTTAAATATAATAGAACCTTCTAAATGTGAGAATTCAACAACGTGAGTATTTAATGCTAAGACATAAGAAATTACATCTGTAGGGAGCAGTGAGCTCAATTCCACTGACGCCTTTACCTGCTCCACTGACTCGGGCTCTTCAGATTTTTCTTTAAAACAGTGTAGAATTGAATAGTGGGCAATGGTATCCATATAGTTTTTAAAACCAAAATATTCAGTTATACATTTAATTAGAAGCAGGCCTTAGGAAACTGTAAGAGAGAGAAATCTGTCATTTTGAAAACACCAAAAATCCTGAACAAGTTAAAAACAGAACAAAACAGGCAATGCAGTTAGTAACTAGTTAATGAGAAATATTCAGTTAGTTCCAGCAACTAAAGAAAGCAAATTTAGGCCAAAGAAATTCCAATTCAAAGAAATGGAAATTTAAGGAAAAAAACGGTCTTCATCTGTGAAATTCACGATAGCAACGACAACAAGAAAGCAATGCTATTCCCCAATACTGGCAAGGACACGGCAGAGAAAATATTAACTACTGAAAGGAGAGAAACTAAGGTATTAATGTTGGTTGTTTTATGATGGTGGAATTACGGGTGATGTTTCTCTTTGTTTGGAATTTTAAGAATTGTTTCATTTTCTATGCACACGCACATAGGTACAAACACATGCAACATACCACCCATGCTTTATAAGAATTCCAGTTCGGGCTGTAGCAGGGCAAGACAGCTGCTTCCCACACAGGTGAGCACAGTGGTTTAAAGGAATAATGAAAGCATGGAAGCTTGTGAAAACCTCCTGACAACTTCCACCACCTCAAAAAAAAAAAAAAAAAGGCTTAGGATATAGCTAAAGATGAGACAGAGATTTCTGTGACTCGTGGAATCGGCCATTATTTGGGGGGCATTCTTAGACCCTGTGCTTCTTAAACTTAGTCACGAGCTTGCGAGAGCATTTATGAAGAGAGAATGTTATCACACAATTGAAACAGAGACTATGAGGGTGTACCTAATAGTGATACCAACCATAGGGAAAGTACTATAATGCTTGTAAATGCAGAGGAAAGTGGTTGAAGAAAACCAGATCCCAAGATATTGGGTGGAGGGAGATGGGGAGGGAGTGTTTGCTACAGTTCCCTGTCTGCATTAACCAAAGAAGATTAACCATTAAAAATGAAGACTGTCCTCACCATGCCCACCCAGACAGACTTTGCATCTCTCTTCTTCTATAGAGTCATGTAGATTCCATCTGCCTAACAGGACCACCATTGTTCACGGTGCGGTTCTACCCTTCACTTTCCCATAACTTGTCCCCACCTCCCCTATCGCCCATAGGAACTTTGTCCCAGGCTCTTGTCTGTTCTTTGGGACCATTCATCTTCCCTAAAAACAGGTTGTCTTCCTCTAAAATTGCCTACACCTCCGCTCCCCTCTCCCCTGTGAAGAGGTTATTTAAACTTCAGCCATCTGGCCTCTCTTTGGGTTCCACACTTTGTGTGACTCCCTGCACCTGCCTGTGTGCTTTCTCCGATGTGACTCTACTGTCAGCTCATTTCAGCAGACTCAAGCACTGAACCTGCACACGGGGGAGGGAAAGTTCCTTCTTCCCCTTCGGGGTTGATGGCATGTTGCACAGGGCTCATGTTTCTGGCTATTTAGGGAAGTCCAGTTTCAGTTTGGCTCCCAATTCAGAACAACTGTTTTAGCCAGAAGGGTAGACTTGTCACTACAGCTTGGCAGAGAGACCAGGCTCAGGATTCTTCAATTTAAGGACAAGCTCTTTCTCTTACCATGTTTCCCCAAGAATAAGACAGGGTCTTATATTTATTTTTCCTCAAGAAGACACCCTAGGGCTTATTTTCAGGGGATGTGTTATTTTCCCCTCAAAGCCTCAGCTTGCAGCACGCACAGTATGGCCGGGACCTGACAGGGGGAGCCGACCTTGTTGGTGGGGCTGCCCGCACCTTTCCGGTCACCTCTGGGATAGCAGCTGTCACCATGGGGCAGATGAGAAGGGCTGCTCGTCTTCTTTACCGCTCCGCGACGAAATGCATGGGTTGTGCAGATACGCTGTGTAGCCACGCCCATCACTAGGGCTTATTTTCGGGGTAGGGCTTATATTGCGCAAGTGCTTAGAAATCCTGCTAGGGCTTATTTTATGGGTAGGTCTTATTTTCGGGGAAACACGGTATTTGCAGACTATATTGAAAAGAACAAACCTTCATGCAAATCGATTGCTGAGCCCTTAGTCATCCGAGTCAATGGTGAGCAATTACATTAGCAGAGTCCAAAACTGATCTGTAGATAGCCAAGAGCCCTGAAGCAGAAGAGCAAGCAATGCCAGCGCAAATCAGCGTGGGGCCAGGAGAATGCGGGGAAAGCAAAGAAAAGCCAAAGAGGATGGAAAGAGAGCTGTGAACCTGGAAGAAGCAGAATCACGTTTGGGCCAACACTAGACCATTCCTGCAACCTTACTGGTGAGGAGTCCCGTGAGTCCCAATAAAGCAGCACCTGGAAGGTCCATCTCAACCCGGCAGTGCAATTTTACAGCTGCCCACGTCTATCCTCAAGTTGATGAGCAGAAAAATGTGCGGAATGCTTATTTCAGAACATGAACTCTGCCATCAACACACTATTTTGCCGCCAAAACTCACAGGCACACGCGCACACACACATACACACACACATGGAGATACACATGCACATGCACATACACACGCACACACACGCGCACACACACATACATGCGTGCACCCATACATCAGGGCTGGGGTAGGAGGGAGGAGTTTTATGTCATCACAGTGGGCAAGGTTTTTCAGGAAAGACAGAGGATTTGGCGAAAATTGTTTTAAAAAATCTTGAAGGCATTAAAAAGCCAATGGAATAATAAAGAATTACCAGGCCAGGGGCGGGGAGGAGGAAAGCCCAAGGCTGTAAGCCCAGTCTCAGGCTGCTTTTTCTTCTGATTCCTGCAGGAGCATCTAAAACTTTGACAGGATGAGCTTTAAGGTTGAAAGTGTGGACCCCAGGACCTGCTAAGAGAGGAACAGAAATATTAAAGATGAGAGCAGAAATTAATGGGTGTGTAATATGTCTACATAACAAGCATTTAATAGAGAAAATTTACAAAGCTAAAATGTAGTCCTTTGAAAAAACTTATGAAATTGATAGATTCCTCGTAAAACAGATGAAGGAAATAAAAAAGAAAGAAGAAAGACAACTGAACTGATACCAAGAATCAGAAAGGAGATAATAATAACACTACAGTTTCTATGGTAAGAGGAGATTGTGGCTAACTTTCTTGCAAACCATTTAAATTAAGATAATAATGGGAAAATTTGTAGAAAATACAATCTACCAAAATAACATTTAAAGAAAAGAAAATCAGAATAATACTGTAACTATTAAAATAATTGAATCCAGAATTTAACACTGCTCCCCTCCACCCCCACAATCCCTGGGATCAGATGGCCTCACTGGCAAATCTAACGAACATTTAAGGAACATCACTAAAACCATACAACAGTTTTGTAGAGTAGAAAAAGAGAACCTTTCTCAACTGTCACAAGAGCGTATCCCTGACAAAGACATTACAAGAAAAGAAAATTTAGGCCAATCTCATGAATGAACATAAATGTAAACATCCAAAATCAAATCTTAACAAATCCTATCCAGCAATATAGAAATAGGATAGCACATCATGACTAAGTCGGGTTCAATCCAGGAATACAAGGTCGTCTGAAAAATCAACCATTGTAAATTTACCACATTAACAGAATAAAGAAGAAAAATAATACAGTCTTCTTAGCAGATGCAAGCAAAGCATTTTATAAAATTCAACATACGTGCATGAGAAAAAGTCTTAGCACACTGGAAATGGACAGGAACTTCCTTGGTGTGTTAATGGCTATCTACAGAAAACCTGACATGAACCTCATCTTTAACAGTGAAATCTCAAAAGCTTTACCTTTGAGATCAGCAAAAAGCCAAGGACTTTGTTATCACGATTCTATTCCCCACTGCATTGGAAGTACTAGGCAGTGCATTAAGGCAAGAGAAAAAAACCACAAGGTATAAGATTTGCAAAGGAAGGAATAAAACTTTTAGTATTTACAAATAATATAATTGCTTATAAAGAGAATTAAAAAAAGAATTAGGATGCAGGTAAATTATTCATAGAAATAAATTAGTTTAGTAAGCTTCCTTGATATGAGGCCTATATACAAAACTCAAATCACCTAATAGACAAATGGATGACACTTGAAGATGCTGGACAAACAAGGATATTCAAACGGCCAATAAATACAGGGAAAGATGCCCAGCCTCATTAATCATCAGAAAAATGCAAATTACAAGCATATTGAGATTCCACAACACAGTCATCAGAGTGGCTAAAATTAAAGAGAGTGTCCATGTGAAGAACTGAGGAAGACGAGAGTGAGGGACACTCTCCCTCGTGCACTTGGTTTGGGATTATCTACCAATGCCTACCCCTCTTTTACAGTCATGCCACCCCTATGTAGATATCCAGCAGGAAAGCATGTCTATTTTTGCCAAGAGGCCTGCACAAGATGTTCCCAGCAGCATTGTGCATAGCAGCCTTAAAGCTGGAAATAATCCAACTAACTGCCCATCAACAGTGGAATATATTCATGAAAATATTTTATGTAATGAATTACGATACTGCAGTGAAAATAACTAAACTACAGTTACATGAACGTGAATGACACTCACAAACATAAGGATAAGCAAAAGAAGCCGGATATTGGTGAAAATATTTTGTAGATTTCCATTTGTATAGATTTAAAAACAAACAAAAGTAAACTATAGTGTTAAGGGACCCATGTTTAGGTGCTAAAATTGAGAAGAGCAAGGAAATAGACGTGCTATGCATTGAGCTGGACATTTCTGATTTGCACAATTTTCTGTATGTGCACTATATTTCACAATAAAAGTGGTTAAAATAACCAATCTCTATGGATTTTTAAGACACAAAAGTTATTTGGGTCCATTATTGGCAATATTTGGGTGTGGCTAGTGAGCTGAACTAGATAAACTATCTCAAGTGCTTTGATGAGGTTGGGTTCCACCCGTGTGTGCTGGCTGTTATGTAACCATGGTAACGAAGAACGCATTTCATTGGTTAGAACAGAGGAAGACTAACCAATCGTCACAATCCTCATGTCTGCACTGCAGGGTTTTTTTTTTGTTTTTTTTTTTCAATGAATAGAAGAGGAAGGTCAGAGATAAGAGATAAAATGTTTCCAAAGTGTTTAAAAATTTGGTCTAAAGAAAAAGCAGTGTTGCTGTACCACAACAGGAAGCAGCTGAGAGATCCCGTTAGAGAATAGATTTTGAGTGCTGATAGCTGCTGCCAAGGCTAAAAGGTGAAAGATGTACACTTTGTGAGTCATTGAATCCACACAGTGTGAAGCTAATATACAAACACTGTGGCAAATGCGGAGTCTACATTCAGGGCAAATTTGTGCAGGGTTTTTTTGCACGTAGGATGGTCATCAGGCCCCAGGGAGAGCAAGTACTCCTGTTACGGTGTTGGTGATGATAGACTATGCGGATCAAGTAGACCAGAGTTGCAGACAGCACAGTCCTCTGCTCCACGGGGGTCATGGACCCAAGACCTATGTTTTATTGCAATAGTAAGAATAGTCTAAATATGCATGGTCCTAGTTTATGACATTTGTTTGCCTATATCAGCATCACTCTCTTTTTAACTTGGTTGTGCAGGTAGATCAGCTACTACTACTATCAAATGCCACAGAAGTAAGCCAAGACTCAGGGAAATTAAGTGGTGGTGTTTAGGGTTACACAGCTGGTACAGGTTAAACATCCTAAATCCGAAAATCCAAAATCTGAAATGTCCTGATATCTGAAACTTTCTGAGTGCCAACATGATGCTCAAAGGAAATGCTCATTAGAGCATTCCAGACTTCAGGTTTCCGGATTTGGGATGTTCGACCCATAAATATAATTTAAATATTCCAAAATCCAAAAGAATCTGAAATCCAAAACACTTCTGGCCCCAAGTATTTTGGATAAGACACACTCAACCTGCACTAGGATCAAGTCTGCAGTACTTCAGTCTAGTACTTACCTGCCTTACATGGGGGGTTCTCAATTGCTCGTCCTTGGAATTACTCCTAGAGCTTCAGGAACCTATAACAGTGATTAAATAATATCTGATGCACTTGTGGACCCCCACTTTTACGTGTATGTATTTATTGCATGCAACAAGACAAAATCTTTTCATGTTGTTGATGAATTCATAATGAATTCATTTTGTCATTACATTTCTTTTTTTTTTTTAATTTCAGAATATTATGGGGGTACAAATGTTTTGGCTACATGAATTGCTTTTGTACAATTTGAGCCAAAGTTATAAGTGTGTCCATCACACTTAACCATTAGGTGTGATTTTACCAATCCCTTCCTCCCCTTTCTCACCTGCTTGCTTTCTGTTGAGTTTTACTTCCATATATGCACGTGAGTGTTGATGGATTAGTTCCAATGGTGAGTGCATGTGGTGGTTGTTTTTCCATTCTTGCAATACTTCACTTAGGAGAATGGTCTCCAGTTTAACCAGGTTGTTACAAAATGTATTAGTTCACCATTTTTTATGGCTGGGTAGTACTCCATGATATACATATACCACATTTTATAAATCCACTCATGAATTGATGGGCACTTGGTTTGATTCCACATCTTTGTGATTGTGACTCATGCAGCAATAAACAAAATTAAAAAGCTTCTACACGCCAAGGAAATTATCAATGGAGCAAATAGACAACCTACAGAATGGGAGAAAATATTTGTATGCTATGCATTTGATAAAGGGCTAATAACAAGAATCTACAAAGAACTCAAGCAAATCAGCAAGAAAAGTCAAACAAGCCCATAGAAAAAGTGGACAAAAGACATGAACAGAAACTTTTCAAAGAAGATAGACTAATGGCCACTAAACACATGAAAAAATGCTCATCTCTAATCATCAGGGAAATGCAAATAGAAACCACAATGAGATACATTTCCTAATGAGTAGCGCCATGAATACGTACTGAGCACCTAGTGTGTGTCACATGCCTTTCTGGAAGCCTAGGCTACAGAAGTGAACAAGACAGAAAAAGTCCCTGCCCTCTTGGAGTTTATATTCTTATTAGGAGAGGAAGACAATAAATGAGTCAAACGATAATATATTAATTCTTGAGTGAGTATTAAGTGATGTGAAGAAGGTGAAGCAACTCTAGGGGAGTAGAGATGGGGATGTTGGAGACACTCCTTCCCCAGGGGGCTGGGAATGCCCCAGCACCTCACAGAGCTTGCCCAGGGGCAAGAGGTGCAGGAATAACATTTTATCAAAGTCAACATCCGTTCACAAGACCTTGGATCTGCACAAATCCTAGATGGCAGGAGGGAGGCATCTTTGGGAAAACCACTTTGTTAATGAAAGACCATAAAGAAAGTCATTACAGAGGACTTCTTTTTCTTGATTCAGCTGGAACCAAGTCTGAAAAGATTGTGATATACATTTAGTAAAATAGAGGCAGTTTATGGAATAATACCATCAAAATGCTTTTAAAGTATAGATGGATCTCAAAACCATGGTCTTGGGCGTTGTTAAAAGATTGCTGATTTTGGAGACAAAATGTTCTAAGGAGTTCTAAATTTAGAACAAACATTCTACATTTAAGACTTTGAGTGAGCTTTACAAAAAACCTACTTAACAAAACATCAGCACTTGAAATGTTTGATTTTCTTGCCCAAGGAGCTCTCACAGTGTTTCATGATGATGATTACCCAGGCGAAAACCAACTTGGCAAGTTGCGCGAGGCAGCCCAGAAGAGGTTCTGCCTGTCACTGAGATAGCATCAAAGAAACAGATACATTTTAATTTTGTTTAAGAACAATTAAGTATGGATCATCTTTGCTTTCAGCTAAAGATTTCTCCTAGCCAGAATTTTCTTCAGTTACGTAACAAATAAAGGATGCCTCATACTTGAGATTGTTTCCACATTTATTTTACAAGCTATAGCTTGTCTTCTAAACGTAAAGCACATTCAGTTGTCAAATGAAGGCCAGGGAACGGAATGTTCTCTGCACTTGGAAACTCCATGTACTTTGCCTTCTTCTTTCTTCTTTTTTAATATTATAGAGCTTGTCTAAACAAATTTAGCCCTGTCTGTAACTAATCCTAATTAAGACAAGAAAATGATTATATACCATATATTAAATAGACTTGAGAGAAAGAGAGAGATGACTTCACGTTGTTAGCAAAATCAACTTGATTTTTCCCCCAAAGTTTTCAGAAATGTGTGTCCATTGTGTGCCATGGGGGTAAAGGATTGTTATAGGAACCATGGAGTCCACTGTGGCCCGCTGCATGTTGAATTGTTGGGCATGGTTTTCTGTTTCGCCCAGGAGGCCAAGTTTTCCGTGGGCCTCAGAGAAAGTGCCTCCTCCTGGGGGGCGGTGGGGTGTGTCCAGGCCTGGTTTCCTCTCATCAGCTGTGTCCTGGAGAATCAGGCAGAGACATCCTTCCAGCCCTCACTGGGGTGACAGCAGGGATGCGGAGGAGACTGCTGGGGAGGAAGGAGAGCCCCCACACGGGGAGTGCGTCTCCCTGCCAGGCCCACGCACGTGCGGGGTCTATCTGCTTATCCCATGGGACCCTCACAATGACACTGATTTGCATGTTATCCTCACACATTAGACAGGAGGAAAGTGAGGTTCTCAGTGTGGCTTCCCGGTCATAGGGAGAAGAAGGGGACCCCACACATGCCATCTGTGTCCGGAGCTGCACTCCCAGCCACTAATGCCCTGGGGCACATATGGGTGTGATGTACCTGGTTCTGATTGGGGGCCCTCTCTCCTCTCCCACCCCTTTGGCTTTGGGAAAGGCCCTACCACAGTGTCCAGCCATGGAAGGTGCTGGAAAATGCGATTTCCTACTCTTCCTACCTTCTCCTAAACATCCCTCCTTTTGCAGGTGGCCATCTGTAAGCTGGAGAGAGGCCGCAGGAGAAACCAAACCCGCCGACGCATCCGTCTTGGACTGTCAGCCTCCCCAGCTTTGAGGAAATACACTTGTCTGAGCTGCCCGGCCTGTGGCACTTTGCTACGTCAGCCCGGGGAACTCACGTGCTGTCGCTCATTTTGCTCCAACTACTCTGGCGTCTTTGCTGTTCCTCAGATGTCCCAGCACACGCCTGCCTCAGGACCTTGGCACTGGCTATTCCCTTTGCCTGGGGCGCTCTTCCCCAGCCTGCGCAGCGCTCACACCCTTGCCTGCTTCTGGTCTTCCCCCGGATGCCACCTGGCATGCCTTCCCTGGTCCCTCCTGGTCCCCTGCCCCACTTCACTTCTTTCCGTGACACTCATCACTCCAAACACACCGCAGCTTCTCCGTCTCCTGTGTATCCCTCACTAGGGTGAGCTCCGCAGGCCATGGGTTCTGTCCCCAGTTCTGTCCCAGCGGCTACCGTGGTGCCTGACGCGGTTGTTGCCGCATCACTTCTTTTTTGAATGAACGAATGTACAGCGCACTCTCCATGTGCCGTGTATTGACTCAGCCCTCGAAGCAGGCACTTTTATCTCCATTTGAGAACAGAAAGGATAAGTAAGCTCCCCGAGGCCACATCACTTTTCTTTGGCAGGAGAATGGGGATTTGAATCCAGGCGGTCTTGGCCTCCGAACCTTTCTGCCTTGGACAAAGCGCCTGGGCAGGCGGAAGCACAGCTGGGGGCGGTCACAGGCAGAGGCTGGAAATGCACTTCCAGCTGTGACTGTTTTGGGGACCACCTACGGATGAGCAAGGGGCCCAGGACAAGATAGGACGGTGGTATCTCTCTTTAAACATTTTAAAATGCAGCCACATCTCACATGCCATACATGGGTATTGGCCATAAAATAATTTGAAAGAATTTTTGTACATTTGTTTAAAAACACAAATTGTGTTATGTTTGGCTATGATGTCTAGCCAGTCAACCTGTCTACTTAGGAATGCTTTCCAAGTCATATTACTTAACAATAGAATAGGATTTCTCTGGACACCAAATGTAGTTATTTTTACAGTTAATAAATATTATGTTGTATACACACTTAAAAGGATTGATTTTGTTTTTGCTGATTTCATATCCTGGAGACTATATATATTTTTCCTTCTCCAAATTTTAAATATTTTTTTGAAGGTTCATGAGTAGCTTGTGACCCTGGGCCCAGTGGCTAAACTGACCCCAGGCAGGGGCCACAGAGGTGCAGCCGATCAGAGAGGTCAGGCCTGCCGGTTTGGAAGCCAGAACCCCTGGGTCTGAAGCCCACTCTGCCACTCTCTGGTGGCCCGAGCAAGAGACCTACTGTGCCTGTGCCTCAGTTTCCCCTGCAAAATGGGAGTGACACTACTAGTACCACGCTCCCCATGGGAGCCTGCGAGGCTGGGGGTAAAATGAGTGAGGAGCAGGCACATGCTCAATGCACGTTAGTGCTTGTTGCCATGGAATCGAAGGGTCCTAGGATAGCCTGGGAAGTGCCAATGTTTCAGGGGCTTCAGGAGGAAGTGGAGGCAGGAAAGGAGGCAGAGAGGTGGGGAGGCCATGCTGTGGGGGTGTGAGGAAGCACAGCGTGGGAGAAGGGTCACTTCTGGAGATGGACACCAGGCAAGGCACGCGGACAGGTGGAAACCACCCGGGTACCGGAGGGGCACGCTTCCATCTCGCACTGTGAGCCGATTGGAGGAAATGAGCACATTCCGCGTGTACAGGGCTTTGGCGTACACGGCGTTTGCACATCGCAGCGGGACCATGAAGATGATGGTGCAGCTGAAACTGGACAAAGCGACCTTATTAATCAAAGGGAGATCATGATGGTTCTGTGACCTTTAAAACATTCTGTCAAAACATTAAAAGTTGTCTCAGTGTCAGTTACAAACATACAGTATAGGGGACATAAAAAATTGTAAAACTCATGTTTATTTCGTATGCTATGATTTAAATGTTCCAGACATCAAGGATTAAAGTGTTTTATTTCTTTGTAAAGAACTCGCCAAGAGTAGTTGGAACAGCGCTGGCCTCTTATCATCAAATTATTTGCACCGATACTGAATGAGCATCTCTCCTGTGCCTGGGTGACCTGTCGCGCTCCTTTCTGAGTCTGGGTCAGCTCCCAGCTGAAATTTGTACCGACGGGACCAAAGCGAGGGCTGCATGCATTTGCTTTCTAATGCTGGCCGTAGGCGTTAATGACATTGCTTTTTGAAATACGGTGATTACCTGGGGTTCCCAGGGCTGTTCCTATCTACTGAAGAAGAGGGTTTAAGTTCCTATGAGTGGAATGAGAGGTTTGAGTTCAGGCTCAGCCACTCGATGGCTGTGTGACATGGGCATGCTCCCAACTCTCTGTGCCTCGGTTTCCTCTTTTGTAACTTGGGGGTGGAATTAATAACGTCTACTCACAACGTCACCATGAGGGTTAAATGAGCTAATACACATTAAACACAGCAGTGTCTGGTGCATAGTAGAAGCTATTAATATAAATGTGTGAACTGTTATTTTTATTCTTTAAAATAGCTAACATTGGGCATTTCCTGAGTGCCAGGGCAATGCTGATTAAACTACAAACATTGCCTTATTGAAGCCCCATAACAGTCCTAAAAGGTGGTTCTATAATGTGCATTTTGCAGATGAGGAGACTGAAGTTTAGAGAGGTAATTAACGTGCCCATGGCCACACTGGACCCAAGTTCATCTGGCTCCATAGGTGAAGCTTTTTGACCATTTGTTATACTTCTCCAACCATCAACCTCTGGGAACATCTGGCTAAGAACTGTTCCTATATATCATTAAACGTACATGTACAATAGGTCTATATTATATCTAGATTGTTTATTGCACAATGTGTCAGGTTATATCTAGACCCACAATTATGTTGTTATCACATAAGATCATGAGAACTTTTCTGTACCTATCTTATAAAGTAGATTTCCACCACCTTGTTTACTCTTTACTCTTCATTTTTTCTTTTCTTCTTTTTTTTTTGAGACAGAGTTATTCTCTGTCGCACCAGCTACAGTATAGTGGTGTCATCATAACTCACTGCAACCTCAAACTCCTGGGCTCATGTGATCCTCCGGCCTCAGCCTCCTGACTAGCTGGGACTACAGGTGCGTGACACCATGCCCAGCTATTTTTTTTCTATTTTTGGTAGAGATGGAGTCTCGGTCAGGCTGGTCTCGAACTCCTGACCTCAAGCGATCCTGCCACCTCCACCTCCCAGAGTGCTAGGATTATAGGCGTTAGCCACTGCACCCAGCCCCCTCATGTATTCTTTAAGGTTTATATAAATTTAGGTGATAAACTGGATCTTCTTATCACAAAGTCATGGGCTTACCGCCCTAAAATGATGGAAATAATTTAGGTCTGTAATAATTTCCGGGCAGCTTCATATTAAATTTCTTTCGATCTACTTTGAGGTGTAAATATTTCTCCTGGGGAATCGTCGGGTTCAGCTTTCTAATTTGATTTGGAAAAAGAGGAAGTGAAGTCTGTCTGCTTCATACAGAGCAAGGCGTTTCAGTGCATTTGGGAGATGTTCAGATATCTGTGTAGGTGTTTTTAATAAGTTAGTTCATCTAATTGTATTTCCTCTCCACTAAATAAGAAAAGTCCTACCCTAATGGGCTTAATCTTTCTAAATTATTTTCTGGTTTTAATTGTGCTGGTTCCCACAAGCACCTAATTTAATTATACGATTGTGAAGCTTTTCTGCGGAAAGCTCGCTTGCACGTTAGGAAGGCTGGGATTCAAATGTCTGGGTGCGGGGGGAGTGTGCTTATTCACTTTCTCAAGAGTGAGCAGGAAAATGCCCACAGGCTCACCTGCCTCCATTGTTCAGGTCTCTGGAAGGTGCGGAACACAGCAGAGTCAGACCCAGGCAGGTGCTGAGAAAGCCCCAGCCCTGTCCTGGGGGGCTTCCAGGCACAGGCTGGAGACTCACACTCCAAAGGCTGCGATCCGTCCTCCCTTGCCAGGATGACGCTTTGCTGCAAAACCCAGTTGCCTTTGCTGAAATGGTAGTAAATCAACTGAACCCGTCCCCTTGCTGTGGCTTCAGGAAATGTGTGTCCCACTGAACAATTAGTGTCCTGGAGTCACGTGTCCAGCTGGTTATTTTTGCAACGTCTTTTAAAAACATTATGCTACATGCAAAACAAGGAAGAAGGAGAAGAAGAGGAAGCCCAGTTTTGCTGTATTGTCGTGGGGAAAATGATGGATCCTTTTACAGTGGGAAGGTTTTAGCTTCCAGGAGATTCACTCTCAGAGAGCGGCTTCCAGCCTTTGAGGTGGCCAGGTAGGCAGGAAGCTCACGCCAGCTTGCCTCAGTGGCTCCAGCGCGCCTCTGGTCAGGCTGCAATACCCGTGCCTAGGGATCCACTTTGGGTTGGCCCAAGATGGGGGCTGGGGGCTGGAGGTGGGGTGGGCACCTTGGGCTTCTTAGGGGGAGGAAGATAGAGGGCAGGTTCCTCCCATGGCTTGTCCAGTGTATGCGTCAAAACTTGACTTTGGAAAATAAATAGCAAAGAAAGAAGACCAGAGGAAAGAAAGATGGCGACATTTTAACTGGGAGGATTACCAATAATTTTTTTTCTTCTCTGTGTTTTCTAATTCTAAGATAATTTTTAATGATTATGACCATGCATCATTGTGTGTGAGAGAGAGAGAGAGAGAGAGAGAGAGAGAGAGGGACAGAGAGACAGAGACAGAAAAAGAAGAGAGGAAAGAGAGAAACAACAGCAAGACATCTATCTTGACTGATGATAATGATGACATTCCATGTTTAAGTACATTTTAGAAGGAAAAAGTTCCTTAAAAGAGAAAAAATACAAGATAGAATAACGGATTCCGGGTTCTTCCGTATCAAGTGGAGAAACTGGACAACTTACAGTTTTGTTGTCATTTTCCCTAAAGCAGCCTTCCTTAGAAGCATGCTTTCGTTCTTAGAACATAATCTGAAGATGTGTTCCATGAAGAAAATTATGAGAGAAGTGTGAAAAATTACCACCCACTGGTGAATTCTTTCTTTTTTTCTTTAATACATATTTATTGAGATCTTACTATGCTTGAGACACCATTCAGGACATGGGTACTTAAGAAGATACAGTCAAAGCTGCTGGCTGCTGGTGGCTCAGGGCGCAGTCCCTCCGAGAGGGTGTGGTTGCGCAGGGTGACCCAGGAGAGCCACCAGCAAAAGGCCTCTGTGTCCGAAGTGTCTGGTACAAGCCAGTGGGGTGAAAGGTCGACCCCAGAGCACACGTTGGAGAAAGGCAGCCTCCTCGGGCTCCCAATATCCCGCTTTTCCAGAACTATCATGAAAGAACAGGAGGGGACTTGGGGAGACTCTGGCCCAATTTGTCTTTTTTTTTTTTTTCAAGTGTGGAATTGGAGGCCTGAGGGGTGTAGGGTTTTCCTCCTCGTCACCAAGGTCAGGACCATGGGCCTCCTTGAGCCTTGAGGTTCCAGCAGCACCTCATCACTCCGTTCCTTGGGGTCTAGATGCGTCTCCTAAAAACTCGTTCTGAGGCGCATCATGCTCAAACCTGTTGGAACATGTCAGTTTTAATTTTTATATCTGGAAGGGGGGAGAGAGGAGGGCAGAAAGAAAGAAAGAGAGAGAAGGGGAGAGAGGGGAAGGGAGGGAGGGGAAGAAAGAAAAGAAAAGAAAGAAGGAAGGAAGGAAGGAAGGAAGGAAGGAAGGAAGGTAGGTAGGTGGTTGGGAAGGAGAGGAGAGGAGAGGGAGAGGGAGAGGGAGAGGAGACTTACTGGCATCTCACCACAATCATCCCTGATTTGCAGAGCAGAAATAGTTTTCAATATACCTGCAGTTTCCTGGGCAGATCCTCACCTGCAGACCACATACAGAGAGAAGGAAATAGTTACACTTTCCTACTTTCTGGTAAGGCTGGAAGACAAAAGCTATCCCTGGGTATAATTTTAAAGGCTAGAGGGAAGGCGATTTTAGGGGGAAGAAAGCTTCTCTGATTGATGCAGTGGGATGAACTCCAATGGGTTCCTTTTAGAAATCGCTATTCTGCGCAGCTGTGGGGTGGCCAGTGTGATTGGATGAAATGAAGAGGCAAACAGAAGCAAGAGGGGAGCCAGGTGGGAACGG
This sequence comes from Cheirogaleus medius, assembly GCA_008086735.1. Taxonomy (NCBI): domain Eukaryota; kingdom Metazoa; phylum Chordata; class Mammalia; order Primates; family Cheirogaleidae; genus Cheirogaleus; species Cheirogaleus medius. The sequence continues at coordinate 108,305,329 of VBSM01000272.1, read as the reverse complement.
TTTATGTCAAGGTTCTGCTGAGCCAGTGAGGGCGTGTCCTGCTTTCAAAGACTTGGGTGGGTTTTAGTTCTAAAAAGCTCATTGCTTGAATGGGGCAGCTCATGTTAGTGTTATTGCTGGCACAGGGAATGGGTAAGGCTGTCCTAGAATCTCTCACAAACTCAGTTGCCAGGCTCCACTCCCCATTACTGTCCAAGCCCCCGAGACTTTCTAGAAGAACCCTCTGTGCTCCCTGTTTACCTCTTCGAAAGGACGCTTTGTCCTGGGTTGACATTGGATGGTTCAACATATTCCTGATGTCCTGTTTCCTTAGATCGAAACATCTGTAGACTCTTTTGTTTTGTTTTTTAACCTCAAACTCCTGGACTGGGTAGACATTTCAAAAAGGATTTGCCAAATGCTTTTAAACCTTAGAACAGCGGCTGGCACGGAATGGAAGATGCCCAGTAAATACCTGCTGAGTGAAGACATTGGAATGTCAGTCAATGGGGGTAAGTGCTCTTGGTCATGACGACCTTCCATAGTGCCGAGTTCTCAGGCTGATCCGTGGCAGTTTTTTTTTTTGAAGCCTTTGACATGCTTCGCTTAAGACATTAAATTGAGTGTATTTTTAAACGAAGAACTATCTTTTCCACTTTTCTGTTCAAATTCTTAACTTTGATGTTCAAAGAAAACAGAAAATGAAATAAACCTTGGAATTTTGTGGGGCTTTATGATCCCTAAATCAGTGGAAGTCTGTCTTCATCCCCTACTCAGTAATTTTCTTCTCCACGGTGCCGTTTCCAGATATTTAAAAGATATTTGAAAGAAACAATATTTTAGAAAAAAATCAAAACCACAAAAATTTAGTATTTTTCAGATGCTATTTTGGGCTACATAAAGACTAAATCCATAATAGGTATGAATTATGTGATCTAAAATAAACACCATACTTTGTCAAATTATTTGTCTGACAAAATTAAATTATTTAAATAGGATCTTTTTCCCCCTGATTTCAAAGTGATGTGTACATGAAGAGAAAGTATAGCCTGGTGGTTCAGAGCACTCTGGAGTCAGAAGGCTGCTTTGGAATCCAGGCTACCCACCTATTAATACTAAGGGTACAGCTACAGGCAACTTACTTATTCTCACTCTTCCTTGTTTTCCCATCTGTAAAATGGGAACAGTAACACCACCTAAATAAATTAATTCACATCGCTATGGTTTCAATGTGTCTCATCCAAAATTCATGTTAAAGATAATCCCCATTGTAATGGTACTGAGAGGTGGGGCCGTTGGGAAGTGATTAAATCTCAATGGATCAGAATGGATTAGGGCTTATTAAGGGCTGGAGGGAACTAGCTTAGGCCTTTTCTGCCTTTCCATTCCTTCCACAATCCCTTCTGACACCGGGCTCGTCTCCTCCAAAGGACTCAGCAACCAGGCACCATCTTGGGAGCACAGGAGCAGCCCTAACTAGACACCAAACCCGCTAGTGCCTTGGCCTTGGACTTCCCGGCCTTCAGAACTGTGAGAAATAAATTTCTGTTTTTTATCAATTACTCAGCCTGTGGTATTTGGGTATAGCAGCTCAAATGGACTAAGATACACATCAAACACTTAAGAGTGCTTTGCTTTGCACAAAGTAAGTGCTCAATTAACCTTGTGGAAAATTTGGCAAGTCTGTAAAAGCATAACAAAGAAAATAAAAGCAACCCACTTTCTACCCCTCACAATGCCACAAATACCATTTTAGCATTTTTTCAGTCTTTTCCTATCCATTTTGTAATCTGAGAGTTTACTATTTATGAAAATATTTTGTGCACAGCGAAGCAATAATACCTTTTGTTTCACTTAACGCACCACAAGCACTTATTTATGTCATTTAAATTATTTTTAAACATCTCCTGCCCCTTTCATAATTTTCTTAACCATTTCCCTATTGTTGGACATTTAGGTTGTTTCCAAGGACATCAAGGCATATTTTAAAAATATGAATAGTTCTATCCTTATTACATGGAACTTATCCAAACCATAGAGCCATTCTACTCTTCTAGCTTGGAGAATAACATACAGTTCTGAAAATCCCACAGAACATGTTGTTTACAGACATGGCTGTTGAAACCTGATGAAAATGAAGCTCTTTATGTGTGTTGAGAAAAAAGTGATCAGATATAAGAAATAATAATATAGTAAAATACATTGGGCACTTTATATTTCCTGAACATAGAACTTCTAAATACTTTACATACATTAACTCACACCCCACAGCCATTGTGGGAAGCAATTTTATTATCTCCATTTTATGGATTAGGAAATGGAGACTCCGCAAGGTTAAACGACTTGGCCAAGGTCACCACGCTAGTAAATTGCAGAGCTGGGCTTTGGACCCAGGACATCTGCCCCCAGAAACAGTATTCTCTGCCACTTAATCTGCACTGTCTTTTTATGTATGGTGTTTATTTGGGGTATTTAACCAGAAATACCCTACTGCTGATTTCCTTTCATTATTCTCTGTTGGGAAGAAAATAGAAAGATCAAGCAAATTTTGGTAAACTGATACATTCTCTGGATATAATGGCCAAAGCTTGGACAGGCTTTCGCAAAAGGAACTATTTAGACATCTGGTTTTCTGGACTCTAATTTAGAGTTGGATCAGAATTTCAGTGGGTTGCTTTCCACCCTGTTTTAAATTGGCTTATGGTATAACTTTGGGAAGAATGACTACATTGTTTCAGAAATAAACCTTTCTTTTTTTACAGACCAGCACTATTTCACTGAAGTCTACATCTATGATGAAGAAGGCGGGCAGCTGGAAAAGATAGAGGGTCGACTGTTATTTTCTGTGTAAATGTTTTCCAACTGGCTGCCTGGGACACATTTGAGCAACATGCTTTCCATTTTTCTGCCCTTTTCCAAATTGCAGAATTAATAGATAACAATCCAACTTCCACATACTCTCTGGGGGACTGTGGGAAAGTGGAGCGAGGGAAGAGAATCCATGTGCACATGTATTTAACGGGTGTTTGTGAGGGAGTCCTAGCTTTTCATTCTATTTGGAATGAGACGAGACCTGTCTTCTCCCCGGGCAGCGACCTCTTATGTCTTGGAAAAGGAAGTCACAGAGAATTTTTTCAGGGACTGATACAAAATGAAACAGAAAAATAGAAAATGAAATGACAGAGAACCCTGTTCTCTTCTCTAGCTGCAAAGTCTAAGTCTGTTTTGGACTTGAGCATCACTGGGAAAAGTGTGTGATATTATTCTGCTGGTTGCTTCTTGGGTCGACCTCATAAAAAATGCTTCCCCTCCCCCCTCTGGATCTGCTGTCCCTCGTCCTTTTCATTATTCTTCTTTATTACTTGGTTGTGAGTCACAACCTTCTCCCTGTCTTACCCCAAATTTTCAGGAAACCGACTGAGGTTTTTATAATTATCACTCTTGTAAGAGATTACTTAAAATTGAAAATGAATCCAAATGTGCACGTCTCTAGATCCTTTATTTTATGAACTACCATAAAGGGTGGGAATGCAGAATATTAAAGACTAGGTGTTTTCCTTTTACCATTTCACATTTCAGGAACATTCCATTTGTAGAAGCCTTTCCTTGAAAAATGTGCAGACATAAGCAAAATGCACTTAGCCTAGTTTTTTAGGAGAACGTCCTTCCTTAGATTGAACTTTTGCCTGCTATTTCAAGTTTATTTAAATAAAGGTGATAATTACCTGCATTTAGACAGTGATCCAAAGGAGAGAAGATCTTTTTATTTGCAAAAGGTCGTCATAATTTTGTAAAGTAATAAGACACGGGGGTGTGTGTGTGTGTGTGTGTGTGCAATCACCCAGAGTTCATTTGCATATGAAAAGAGAACAGACCCTACCGGAAAAGCTTTCTCATTAAATCGCAAGGGCAGAAGGAGGGAAAATTGCAACTGATGCATCACAATGCGGCTCGCTGGGGTTTGGTTTTGTTGCCTGCCTCTCTTTCTCCCGTGTAGGGGCAGAGCCTGCGGGAGGCTGCAGCGCTGCGCGGGGGCCGCCCTGCGTCCACAAGGGCCGGGCCTTGTCGCGCGGTCCTTTCCGTGTCCCGGCTGCTCGGACACTTTCTCCTAAGCGATGGCCGGACGTCCCTGTCGTGCACCCCACTGCTTTCGGGCCCTTTCATTCCGCTGCGTGCGGGGCCCTGCGCAGGCAGCACAGCCTGGCCCGGCGGGGTTTTCGAGATGCTTCTATGCTTCCTTCCCTTCCCCCCAGTGCGCTCCGGCGAGGCCTCGACGTTTCCGAACGGTGTCACGTCCGTTTCTGATGAACCGGCTCCTGCTCTTGCGGCATCGTCAGGGCCGGCGCGTCCCGGGGCCGGTTCGCGGCATCGTTTGCCTCGAGCGCCACCGCCTGGCCCGAACGGGAACGACCTCCGCCTGTCACGGAGGGGAGAAGACGCCCGCGGTGGAATTTCTGGTTTTTGCTCCATCCTCATCCTTTCCCATTTTCTGTAACGTGACTATGAGAGATATTTTCGCTCACTAATGCAAGTAGTTCTCTTATGAATAAATACATACATTTCTCTTGCAATCACTTAGGTTTAAAGATACTGGGATCCATCCTATACCCTCAACTAAAAATTATGTAAATTGTATTCTTTATAAATGGGCTAGAGATCATATGCTTTGGCGATATAAAAAATGCACTGTCAAGACCAGGCAGGAAATGCTCTTTTCCCGCCTATTTTCTCTCCTCTAGCATTCTCTCCATTCATATCCTTGTTCGGCAGGTGTTGCCCTCCCCTCCCCCACCCCGCAGGTGCCCAAGCACCCCACACCCCGCACCCTCCTCGCTCCCCCATCGCCAAGTCAGAGCACTGACGCTACAGACCCTGGGTCCAGGACAGACTGGATGGGAAGGTTCCATCCAAGATGTGTGTGCACACTGTTGACCTCAAAGGAAGAGGCCGAAGCACAAAATGTGATTTGAAGAGTTTACTTGAGTCGAAATAAGGACAACTGCCTGGAAGACTCAGACTCAAGTGACCTTGTTACAGGCAGGTTTTTAAAGGCAAAGAGAGCAGGGACAGGGAGTGGGCTGACACAGAGTTCTGTCTGGGATTCTCGCTGGTTTACCGAAATAGCATTGATCAGCGATTGGCTATACATCGTTAAGTTATAGGATGCGGGATATCGTGCTGAGACATCATTAGGTTAATTCATAGCCACCTGTGGCAATGGAAAGCAGGTTCAAGAGATGAATACACAGCTCCAAGGGAGGTGTAAGATGTGGTTGCTGACTCATTTTAATGCCTCTGTGGGCCCGATAATTTGAAAGGGCTCATATTCCTCAGATGAAAGTTCTTTTCTTTCCCCAATACTTCAGGGCGGGGGGTGTATGTACCTGTGTGCGCCCACCCCGAAAGCAGTCCCCTTGGCGCCCTGAAAGAAAATGTTAGGATTTCTACCCAACCTTATTCTTGGTCGCAAAATTCAACATTTCTATTTTTATAATGCACGTAAAATGATTAGAGCAGTTGTATCTCAGTTACAAATCAGTATTTTAATAGATATTAGGTGTGTGGGTTAAAAAATTGAAGTCTGCCAAGGAGATAGTGGAAGATGATGATGACAGCTTCGCTGGAGCAGGGAGAGGCGGTTCTTTATCTTTTCCCCCTTGGGGGTCCTCTGCCCAAGGAATCTCCCCCCACCCTTTCCCACACAAGGCTCACAGACTGCATTTGCGCAGGGGGCGAGGGATGCATGGGGCTGGCCAGCCTCACCTCACCCCAGTGTCCCTCTGCAACCAGTGACTTGGCACCTGAGAAGAAGGGGGAACAGGAGGGAGGACTGGTGGCCTCCCCAGGGCCAGTGGTGTGGGCAGGAGGGAGGGAGGGGATAGCTCTGTGCTCTCCTGTAGAGAGGAGGGCACTGGAATTGGGATATGTGTTGGGATGTATTTTTTGTTTTGAAGCTTCAATTATGATTTTGAAATAAGTTCTCCAAAACTTTAAGAAAAGTTTTTCTAGTAGAAGTTTGTAAACAAAACCCACCAGTCTAAAATTGCATCAAACTAAGGATGTTCTCAACATGGTCCTAACCTGTACTGCAAGGCCTGAAATTCACGCAGTTGGAATAGAAGCTGCCTGCAGGTGATTTAGCCAACCTCTGTCTGGGGAGAGTGCTGGGATGCCTTATTAAGAAACCCATGTACGTTGCTTTGCATCTGTGAGGCTTTCTCTTTCGCCGAATGACAGATGTGCACAGAGACTTGGCTGGTGCTAGACTCCAGGAGGCATGGGGTGCTGAGGACAACAGATGGGCAGGAGATTGAGCTCATCTTAACATGTTTACAGTCAAATCTAACTTTCATTTGAACTGAAAATGTATATAAAAGTTCAAAATAAAAGTATAAACAAGATTGAAAAGCAAAGACCTAAAATACCTAAAAGAAGATGACTTGTGAAGAGCTCTCTAGCTCTGTAAGACCCTCATTTGCTTACAGAAGTATGGTGCCCTTTATATAGATTATCATAACCAATTCCAAAAATTGGAAATCTATGTAATAAATCTGCATTATACCTGTTTTTGAATATATCTTTTTTCAAAGTGGATGGTGCAAACAGAATTAATGCACTAAACTGCAATGGACTGAATGTGTCCCCTCAAAATTCCTATGTTGAAACCCTAATCCCAACATGATGGTATTTGGTGGAAGGGGCCTTTGGGAGGTGATGAGGTCATGAGGGTGGAGCCCTCATGAATGGGATTAGTGCCCTTATAGGAAGAGGCCAGAGAGCATCGCTAGCTCTCTTTCTACCATGTGAGGATGCAATGAGAAGTTGGCAGTCTGCAGCCTGGAAGGGCCCTCACGAGAACCCAACCGTGCTGGCATGTGATCTCAGACTTCCACCCTTAAGAACTGTGGGAAATAAATTTCTGTTGTTCTCAGGCCATGGTGCTTTGTTATAGCAGCCTGAACAGACTAAGGCAAATCTATATTTTTTATATATATATTTCAAAGTATATGGAGAAAACAAAATGAATAGTTCAAGGGCTGAGTTGCTATTTTTAAAAGATTATTTTAAATATATCTTTGGAAAAAGAAATTAGAAATTCTCACTTCTAAAAGGAGAAGTGAAAGTATTTTAATATGCAGCCCAGGCTTTGGAATAGTTATATAGATTGTTCTTCAAGTGACAGCTTGGACTAAAATCCTAAAACAAGCTATGGTCCCTCTGATATGACTCAAATCACTATAGAGGACAGAAATCCCATCTTGTTGTAAGAGGAAGGGAAAAGGAAACCACCTGAGTTTTTGGTTCACCTATGCCTTGCTGACAGCTGTCAAATTTATTATTATTTTTATTTTAGATTTAAAAACAGAGGCTTCCCTTTGAACAGCTTGAGGCCAGAACATTTTATTGGTGTTGGATCTTGTCTGCAGCGGACAGTGAATTCCTCATCACATGGGTCATTTGGTGACTGTGTGGGTGAAAGAAATTATAATTTGACCATGATTTGGAAATGTTCCAGCAGGTTCCAGGAGGTGAAGTTTCTGGAATCACTGAAGACACAGTACTTTGGGTTTGTTTTGCAAGAGAGTCTGTGGGTGGCCCAGGGCTGGGGTGGAGTTGGGGGGTGGGGGGTGACATTCCAAACTGTGGTGTCTCTGTCAGTTGGGTGTCACTTGGCTCTTGATCTCATTCCTCCTGTTTCTGAGGAAATGCTATTTTTGATATTTGTTGTTCCTGCCTGGATTTGTCACTAATCTCAACCAAGTCACCCAGCTGATCTGGGCCTTATTTCCTGGTTTGTAAAATCAGGGTTTGAACAGCCTGGGGAGGGAGCATGACTGGGTCAGAGAACTTTCAGCTGTGCAGCTCCTTTCTGATGTGGGTGGGAGCGCGTTGGTTCAACCTTTTGGAAGCACCTTTTGGAAGCAGGAATCAAACCCCTTCATGGGCCACATGTAGGCCCTCGGACCCAGCCATCTGCTTCTAGGAATTGGCCCGAAGAAAATAGTCTAGTGCCAGAGACAGAGATTTATGTACATGTCCATTTCTCCCATTTCATAAAATGGGAGACAAGCTAAATGTTTAAAAGTAAGAACATTTCTAAATAAACAAAGACAATCTGTTCCATGCAATATTGGGTAGACATGACAAATTATGTTTCCAAAGAATAGTAGCACAAGAAATATTCATGATATAATATTAAGATTGTAAAAAGTAAGACAAAATACAAAAGTATATTGCATGACACTAATTTTGCATCAAATATCTGAGATACACACGTGCATGAAAAAAATCTGGGATAAAAACAACCACATGTGAACAGTGTTCCTAGGTGATTTGATGTTCTTCATTATTGTTTCCTGACTATCCGAATTCCCTACAATGAACAGGTATTGCTTTCATAATTGGGAAAAAATTACCATAAAGTAAAATTGCAAACTGGAAACAAAGAAAGGAGTTTGTGGTCTGATCCGCTTTCTATCTAGTGTGATTGTGGACAGTTCTGGAACTCAGAGGGAGAAGAGCAAAGTGCTGTAGACTGAAGACTCTAGAACTAGACTGCTTGGGTTCAAATTCTGTCATTGTGGTGTATGGCTGAAGTGACCCACTTAGCCTCTCTGTGCCTCAGTTTCTTCAGCTGTGAAGTGAGGATAGCAGTAGTGCATGTCAAGAGAGTTAAAGGAGTCAACTTATGTAAACCCCTGACCCACAGCAGGTACTCAATCAGTGCTATTACCATTAATATCTGTAAAATGAAAAAAACGAATATTAAATTCAACAAATGCTAATTGAGCACCTACTATGTGCCAGGCACTGTCCTGGGTGCTGGGAATGAAGCAGTCTAGCAGTGATCAATGCAGGAAAGTCTCTGCTCTCACAGAGCCATGTTTTAGTGGGGAAGACAGACACAGTCAATAAACAGGGGTGAAAGTGTTAAGAAAAGTAATGAGAGAGAAGATGGGGGCAGGTGTGCTTGCTGCAGAAGGCCTGGGGTAAAGGATAGAGACCTGAGTGAGCAGGGGAGTGAGCCCTTCAGATATACGGAAGCAAAACATTAGGGGTAGAGTGAAAAGTCAGTGCAAAGGTCCTGTGGTATGCGTGGCCTGTTTCAGAGACAGCAAGGAAGCTATCTTAGATTGGGGTTCCCCCAAAGCAGGCTCTGAGATACGGATTCAGGTCAAGTAGAATACTTGGGAGGTGATCCCAATAAGTCTGGGTAGGGAAGTGGGAAGGGAAAGAAGCAAGCCCTAGGTGCATTAATGAGCAAGCTGCCACCATGGGCACTGTGGCCATGGGAGTGTGTCTAATAAGCCCTCAGTATTGTCCCACCCAAGGGGGGAGGCAGCGGGGACATTGGGCCTCCCAATCCAGTCTGCCATTAGCTGAGGGCCACTTTCCAGCACTGTGGCCTTCCCTGAGTACGGGCCCCGTATACCAGAGAGAGTACTCGGCCAGGAGTCACGGTGCTTGTATCAGGAAGGCGTAAACGGGCTGGGTACCTGTGAGTCTTGAGGGCACGGGGCCTGGGGACTGACAGTGTCTGCCACGAAAGCCAGTGTGACTGCAGGGGAACTAGCAAGGGCAACTCGGGGAAGAGCTGACGTCGAAGCAGAGAGGGGCAGAGCCCTACGGGCTGTTGTAAGGGATCTTATCTGAGTGATGGGGGAGTCATTGTAAGGTTGTGAGATAAAGAAGGGCGTGACCTAACTTGTTCTAGAAGGACGCTCTGGTTGCTGCTCAGACTGCTCGAGGGCAACACTCAGGGGGTGATGGCCAAAGCCCAGGTCAGGGATGAGTGTGGCTTGAAGCAGGGTGGTAGGGATGAGATATATTTTTGGATCCTGAATATATTTTAAAGGGAGTGCCAACTGAATTTGATGCTGAATTGGTGGCGGGGAGTGAGAGAAAGAGAGGAGTCCAGGACGACTTCAAGGTTTTGACCTGAACAACTGGCAGAACAGAGCTGCCATTTTTCAAGATGGTGAAGAGAGTGACAGGTGGTGATTATGGAAGGAGGAGAGTGGGAAACGGGAGTTTGACTTTCCTCAAATTTAAGGCATCCATTAAGACTATCTCATCTTCTTTTTTCCTAGGAATTGAAAAAAACAGTATGATGTTATGAGCACTCAGTAAATATTATTTTCCCTCCTCTATTCACTCTCTTAAAGCTTTTCCCAGCTTACTTCTTGTATAGGTGTCCTATGATCACAATAATGTTGTGCCACAAACAATCAGAGACTCTGAGCTTCGTAAAACAAAGAGCATTTATTTTACATCATGTATCTAGGAATAGACGATCTAAACGAGGCTCAGCTTATTCTGTCTGGCTTTGCTGATCTTGCCCGGGCTTGCTCGTATATCCAGAGGCTGGCTGGAGGTTGGTTGGTCTACACTGGGCTCGGCTCTGCTTCCTGGGACTGTTGGCTTCCTTGTGGGAACAGAAAGCTAACCTGGGCGTGTTTTCCCATGAAGAAAGCAAGTAGGAGCAAGTAAGGCTCAGAAGGGGTAGGCTCATGCATGATACATGACCACTGCCACATTGTTCCATTGGCCAAAGCAAGTCATGTGGTACCAAGAGGCAACAAAACACACTCTGCGTTTTGTGTAGATGTGTGGGCGGGGGGTGTGGTGAGTGTGCATATATATTGGGGGAGAGGAAATGAATATTTCTGAACAATAATCTGACTCGTTACAATCACCCTCTTACTAATAAATATCAATTAAAATATGTTAACTCCTGTCCAAAGATCCCAAAAGTTTCATCTAATCATGGTGTCGGACTCGAAGTTCAAGATCTCATGGTCTAGATCAGGGCCAGAGGCAACTCTTCTGGTCTCCTTCTGAAGTAGCAGAATACATTGATTCCTCCCCCCTCCACACATATTCAGAACAACATAGGGAAACAGACAGGATAAGCACAGTACACGTAACCATTAAAAAGGTGGAAGAATGGGAGAAACCAAGCAGTCACTGACTGGCCCATAGCAATTTTGAAATCTTGTTTGGTGAAGGTTGCCAGGCTCCCTGCTCTGTGGGTGTGAGTATTCCCCGATCAGCCCAGGTTCCGCTCACTGGGCCGGGTGCCTTTGCCATGGCTCTCTGCTCTGTCTCTGAGCTGCCCTCACTTTTCACTCCTCTCTTGTGGCACTTCTGAAGAGGACGTTGGAAAACATGCAGCTGTTGACAACACAGAAACCTTCTCAGTTCCCTTTCTTCCTAAGAACGTTGGAGGCTGTGATGGTACATTTGATATGTTAACTTGGCTAGACTTTGGTACCAATATATTTGGCCAAATATTATTCTACATGTTTCTGTGAAGGTATTTAGAGAGAGAGTGAGAGAGAGAGAGAGGACCCATCCAGAGGTCTGGAGAAATCTGACTAATAGTACGAGGGCCCAGGGATGTTTCTGTATTGTGAACAGTTTCTGGCTCTCTCAAAAACTTCATGTGTTTTACATATACTTGGTTCCAGTCTACTTCATGTGCCAAAAGCCATGCCCATAACTCATTTTGAAACATCCCTCTCTCAATGTGTCTACTGGTGTTGAGGCATGTGGGGCTGCTCTCACACCCCACCCTTAAGTTTCCTTAAACTATTTTTGTACAACTGACAGGGTGACTAGACCCCACCTTGATTCTGGCAAAGTTCTTAACAGTGTGTCTTACAGCGTATGATTGATTTGGTCTTTGCTTTGAGGTCAGGTCTTGTTGGAAGCATCCTGGGAGAGATTATCACCCCTGGGGCTGTATCCTAATTTGAAAATATTTTGCTGACGGGAAAGGCTGGAAACAAGAAACGGTTTTATTTTCTAATTCAGCGAGTTCTGATTTCTCCATATTCCCTCCAAATTCTGCTGACAGACTAGCCAGCTCTCTTCTGAGCTCATCTCTTTTTGGAAGTCAATGATCACCTGTTGCTAAAAGCAGTCAACTCACATGTTCAGTATTTTTCCCGGAGACCTCTGTGCCCAGATTCACACGATCATTAGGTTCATTTTCTATTTTCCATGCCATAACATGGATCATCACTGTTTCAGCATCCTAAAATTATTTTTTTTCTCACCATTTTCTCAGCCTCTTAACTTTCTTTACCTCCTGCCACTGGTCTCCAAGCCAATTCAATATATCTTGGATTTTTTTAGAGTTGCTCTTCTGGTACCAATTTCTGTTTGGGTTTTTTGTGTGGCCATATTAATGCTGTATAAGACACAACCACAAAATCTCAGTGGCAGACAACAGTATGCATTTATTTAACTTATGCATCCAGGGGTCAGTGTGGGGTGGGTTGGCTTGGCAGGGTCGGCTGATTGTGGTAGGTTTGCTCACACACCTGGGGCTACCCTAGCAGTTGTTTGATCTATGGTGGGTTTGGCTGGCGCAGTTCAGCTCTGCCCCAAGCATCTCTCATCCTCCTCTCAGGACCAGTGGTCCGGCTGGCAGTGTAGTTTCAGGCCAATGGCAGAGGCAAGAGAGGGTGAGCAGAAACCTATGAAGCACCTAAACCTTGGCTCAGAACTTGCGCACCCTCAATTGCCTCATTCCACTGGCCAAAGCAAGGCGTACAGATGAACCTACAGCCAAGGCACAGGAAAATGAGCTCTATTCTTCATAAGCAGAGTGAAGAGTGAATATTTCTGATCAATAATCTAGCCTATCTAATCCCCAATCATTTTAATGATGCTGTGCTTCTATAAACAATTTCTTCAGAATCTACAGTTGAATGGTCCTGTTACGGTTTGGGTTCGTGTTCGCCAAAAAGAAATGTGCATGAGATTTGAAAAGCAGACGCGAAGCAGTGGCTGTCACTCTACGAAAGTCTTTTGATTAGCTAGATGTGGTCGTGGCTAGAGGTTGCTGGGGTTTGGCTGGCCTTCTCCCTCTCCTGCTCCGGATCCTGACTGCAGACCGTCCCAGGTGACAGCCACCCAGAATCAGTGGCAGAGCTCTCCCCGAACTCTACTTTTGTAGGCTCATTTTGGTAGCAGGATGTATTTGGATTCTTGAGCTGATGGTGTGATGTCTCCAACACAGATCCTCTGCCCACAGGACTTCGGCTTCTTCTGCTCCTCCCGCAATTGTGTAAAATCTGCTTTCTACAATAAAAGGTTGTTTTTCTTTTCTTCTCATAACACAGCGACTCTGCTCCCCGCTGAGCCCCAGCTGACTGGAACCATCCCCCAGGCTGCCCCAACCCTGTCATGACTCAGCCAGGACCACCGTCCTTACCTGCCTCTTAGCTGCTCAACACCTCGCTCTCAAATGCTCTGGTGTTTCTGCAGTCACTCTTTGTGTCACGGCTTCTCTGTCCCAAGTCCCTTTCCCCAGGCTGCTGCTCTCGGCTTCCCACGATTTATCTAACCAAGATAATAAAAGGCAGGGAATTCCAAAGGGCCAGTGGGTCCTTCCATCACGATATGTCCACACATTCCAGCAGCCCCTCTGGTGACGATGACAAACAAGCCGAAGCAATCAGGCTGGGTGACAGTTAATAGGAAGTCATTTGGGGAGCAGATAGGACCTGGTAGAGTCCCCCAAGTGGCTTTTGGCTCCTCTGAAAATGGGCAGAAGCGAGAGCATATTAATCCTCACACTTCTTTACCTAAGTAAGTTTTGCCTTTCTTATGAAAACCGAGTGGTTTTGTCACATTTAGGTGGACTTTAAAATTAAGGTACTATAAAAATAAATGACTGTATTAGAACTTCAACTTCTAAACCAAAATTGATCTCGTCCGGGTAGCCACCTTGTGAGTTTACAGTCTTACTCCTCCGATAACTAAGAGCGCATCTCAACTACCTTGTCTCCCGCCTTGCTTGGGATGTAGTAAGTGGTGAGGACTCATCCCATCTAAAGATAAGCTCAAGCTTTCGAAACAACCAGTAGTCAGTCGGTGACTCATCTGATGAAAACAGAGAATTGTCAATGTCATACAAATGATTGTAGAAACAAAAGGCAGCTCCGGAGAGCTGTGCCAAAGAGGTTCTTGAGAGATGTTTTCATCCCTGCATGTGAATCCTGGGAAAAGGTCACAGCCTGTCAGAGACACCTTGAGAGAAGAGGGGAAACATCAATTCAGACACTAAATTGTGGCATTTAAAATAGCATAATAATAGTCCTGGTTTCCACAAGCTTAAGACCCCTATTGTACTTTTATTAGTAGGTATTATTGATTTAAAACCGTTAATGGAAATTGTTATAAATCAAGTATTTCCTCCTCTTCTGGAATAACATACTGCTCCTGACAGCCACTGCTTCCTTTCCCAGAAGAGTTTAAACAAGGCTGGTTTGTCCCAGAGGGAATTGGAGTATAATGATCAACAAATTAGCACATGGGCAACTAAAAATGGGTAGTTTTTACTGCTTCTTACCAGGGAAGCGGCTTACAGCTTAGCTGGCTAATCACCCTAGCAAGGCCGTTCTTTGCTGCTCAGTTCAATCAGTTATCAATTGGAGTCCTGTCGGCAAAACAGAAACTACTTGAAATTGATATAAAATTGTCTTTTCAGGTAAAAAAAACCCAATAGGTCAAATATTGGCAATTTCCTGCCAGTGCCTCCTACCAGCCAAACCCAGACAGGGGGCAGCCGACAACGGAGTGTGGGAGCCCAGCCTGCCGGACTGAGCCATGAAAGGAAGGGAAGGGCAGGGCAAGGCAGGGAAGGGCAGGGAAGGGCAGGGAAGGGCAGGGAAGGGAAGGGAAGGGATGCTCTCTGGACCAGCAGCCCGAGGCTCCGCTCAGAGCCAGGGAGATCAGAAGAAATGTCCCGGGCATCACAGCCAGATGACAACTGTTTGGGCTTTGACAAAAAGAGCTTTTCTTTTTGGAAACAGGGTCTTTGCAGATGCAATCATATTAAGATGAAGTCATAACGGATTAGGGCAGGCCCTACATCCAATGACTGGTGTCCTTAGAAGGAGAGGGCAATTTAGGTGTAGAGAGACACGGACACCCAGGGAGAAGGCCATGTGACCACAGAGGCAGAGATAGGAGAGATTCGTCTACACACCAAGGAATGTCGAGGATTGCTGGCGACCACCAGTAGCTATGAAGGGTCGAGGGAAGCTCCTCCCCTGGAGCCTTCAGAGAGAGCGTGGTCCTGAAGACACCTTGATCTCAGACGTCAGGCCTCCAGAACTGCGAGAGAATAAATCTTTACTGCTTGAAGCTGCCCGGTTTGTGGCCATCTGTTTTGGCAGCCCCAGGACACTGACACAGGCAGGATCTTGCCAAGCTAGCTAAGGTGGCCATGTAGAGTCCTGAGGCGAGGTGACCCTGGCCTGCCCCCATTGGAGTCCCAGGTCCTCCCCGCTGCATCTCTCCTCCAGGGTCACCTGGTTCTGAAACAAGAGTTACTCATGTGGCTTCTCCCATGCCAGAGTTCAAGTGGAAGGCCGATCAAAGGTCACATGTGGGGAAAAATTCCAGAGTATTTTCAAGAAAGAAAAGAAGATATTTCCTCTCTCCCTCCATCCCTTCCATCCTTCCTCCCCTTTTTAGCATCTTCTCGGAGTCTTTCTCCCTCACCTGTCTGTGTGTGCTGGCGCGGCGTTAGCAAGACCGACTTCAGGGAGCGAGCTGTTCAGGTGCTCGTTCTGATCTCTGAACATTTGCCGGTTTATGGCATGCACGCCTTTGGGGAGCAGGAAAGCACATTGCAATCCCTTTTTCCTTCCTCTTGGAACGTGTCTCTGTTACTTCACGACAGAATGTTCTGACGGGGCTGAGCTGATTTTATGTTCCTTTCAACACTGCACAGAAAAGCGTGAAGAATGGAGGAGGCTCCAGTCCCAGCTGTTGTGAATTATTGGCCATCCCTCTTCTTCACAAAACTGTTGTTGGGCGTTCTTACAAAAAGGAGTACCTAGATCTTTCTATATATCTCTGTCATCTCTGTGCAGTGTTTGAGATCACTGGGCTAAGCGAGGGGAAACTCGTTCCCAACCAGCTCAGGCAGGAAGGAAGTGTGTTGGGTCATTTGAGTGTAGAAAGGGTGGCTTGGTCCCGGCCAGTGTTGCCTTTAAGGGGTGCTTCCCGCCTGTGGGGTGAGATGATTCTTGGTGTTGTGGAACCATCGCAAGAATCCTGATGTTCAACGTGCTCAGCCAGTAAATACTCAGAGAAGCCCCCAATTATCGTGACAATTAAAATTCACCTCCATCTTCCCCTCACCCCCAGCTATTTTCCTCCAGAAGCTGCGTG
>VBSM01000272.1:108269696-108281999 GCA_008086735.1 Cheirogaleus medius | reverse complement strand
AATCAGGAAAGAAAAATCAAACAACCCTATCAAAAAGTGGGCAAAGGACATGAATAGATCTCTTAATCATCATGTTTGGAGAAGGATATCAAATAAATTCCATCAGAGTGAACCCTTCCCTTGTGTTAGACATTTAGACCTTAGACATTTTATTGTTATCAATAACTCAGCTTTGCCCACAGTTTAGTTATTTTCTTAGGACAGATTACTAGAATAAAAGTCACCAAATCAGAGTGTATAAATGATTGTAAAGTCAAATTCTTTTCCATAAAAGTTGTTTATAAAAAACTATACTACCATATCCCCCCACAGGAAATCTTACTTCACTGTCACCGGCACTAAATCACGTGATCTTCATTATGGCTTTGTTATTTTTCTGACTCCAAGTGCAATTAAATGTTATCTACATCTCTTGATTTCTTTTTCTCCTTCTAATTCTGCCACATTCCTAGTTCTTCCTCTTCTTCCTCCTCCTCATTCTTTTTCTTCTAAAAAATACTTATACTTCTGCTGTGTCCCCAGTGTTTATGTTCTCCCTCAAATTCATATGTTGAAAACCTTCAAGTGATGCTAGGAGGAACTGGAGCCACTGGGAAGAGATGAGGTCATAAGGATGGAGCCCTCACGAATGGGATTAGTGTCCCTATAAAGGAGGCCCCAGAACACTCCCTCACCCCTTCCACCATGCGAGGACAGACCCAGGAGACGTCTGCCTATGAACCAGGAAGCGGGCCCTTGCCAGACACTGAATCTGCCAACACCTTGATCTTGGACTTCCCAGCTTCCAGAACGGTAAGAAATAAATTTCTGCTGTTTATAAGCCACCCAATCTATAGTGCTTTGTTATAGCACCCCAAATGGACAAAGACACTTTCCTCATTTATCACATTTTTTGAAAAGTGTTTTTCCTGAAAAAATATTTTATTAGTATTATTTTAAATTGTATCTACTCTCATCCTAGAACGATCATTGTTCATGCCCGGGGCTGGTCCAGGCTTCATGGATAATACAGAGGTTTGGTTAGCAAGAAAGAAAAGGTAATGCTGTAGGTTCAGCAGCTAATAGTATCTGCCCTGAAACCCAATCCCATTTTATTATTGAAAACTTGGAATAGATTTAGAAATAACAAAATTATTATTAACTTTTTTATACAGGCAAATTTATATATATAGTATTTTTATGCTACATATACGATTATACTGTACAATTTTGTATATATTGCTTTCTACATTCAACCATAAATTGTGAGTATTTTGCCATAGTTTCCACAAAGCCGTTTTAAATCATAATATATTCTATTGTATGAATATATTGACTATTCTCACACTACCAGTTATTCATTCATATCACTAAATATTCTTGTAAAGCATCAGTTTCCCCGTTGTATAAATATGTCATAGTTTATTTACTTCATTGCAATCCCATATTGCTGAACATTAGGGTGGTTTTAATATTTAACTATTATAAATAAAGCAAAGGGAAATCTCTGTGCATACCCATAGTTTGTTTTTCTGTAAACTTTCTGTTGTTGCTGGGTCAAAATGTGTGCACACTCTTGTGGTCATTGGTAGACATTGCCAACTTGCCCTCCAGAAAGTCGGTACCAATTTATATTCTTGTAGGGAACATCTGTATGAGGATATCTCATTCCCCACTTTTTTATCAACATTAGGACTTACGTGTTTATTGTCTTTGCCGAATTGTTTCCATTATTACTCTAATTTGAATTTCTTTTATTATAGGTGATTGAGGTGGAGCATTTTTTTGCATGCCAATTGTTAATTTGCATTTCTTTTTCTGTGAAAGATTTGTGTACAGCTCTCCCTATATTCCTGTTGAATTGCTTGTGTTTTGCTTTAACAACGTTTAACAAGAATTCTTTATAAAAGGGACATTAAGTATGTGCCATACGTGTTATGAATATATTTTAATCAGGTTAGTTAACTTTTGTTAACAATTGTGTTTATGGTATTTCTCAATAGAAAGAAGCTTAAATGACTATGAAGTCAGATCTGTTAATCATTTCTATTATGATTTCTGCCTTTGACATCATAGTATTTTTTTCATCAATTTCTAAGATAATTTGGTAAATCTTTGTTCTTATTGTTACAGATATTTCCTTCCATTGTCATTTGCTTTTAAGCCATAAAATGTTTTTTGACTTACAGTGTTTAATATTGTTATTTCATTCCATCTGTTGTTATATTTCTCTATGATTTGCTTCCATGTTGTTTATGCTTAGAGACTTTTTCCTTACACACAGATCAGCAAAGGTATCAGTTACATCCAGCAGACCCCTTCAGAGCCTGGGCGGCCAGGACTGTGTAATGAGCTTCTCTGACCTCAGTCTCCTTGGCTGTACGATGGGTATGATCTCAAGCAGGTGATGGGCAGATTACATTAACTAATTCGTGAAAAGCCTTTAGTTTGGTGCCTGGCACATGGTAAGCTCTTAATAGGTGTTAGATACTTTTTTCCTCCTAGATTAAAAAAAAAGATATCTTATTTCTGACATTTAACTTTCCACTCCTTTGGATTGTTTTTTGGGTATAATTTGAAGAGAAGATCCAAATTGATTTGCTCCTACAAATTTTTAATCAATCTTCATCATTCTACCTTGGAATGGTTCTACCAACGACTGAAATGACAAGTCACTGCTACAGTATTCTATTAGTATCAGGTAAGATGTGTTCACACAGAGCCTACTGTATATAAAAACAGTACTATATACAAAAAAGCATATACCACAAATCCATGGGGAAGGAATGGATTACTCAACAAGTGGTAATAAAAAAATTAACTGTATTTGGGGAAAAGATCTAATTATATCCTCCCATATACATCAATATATGTCCCAGAGGAATTAATGTGCTACCTGAAAATATTAATGTGTCATCCACATATTACACACGTATCGCTTATATATCACACACATAATCTAAGAATAATGCTAATAAAAATTCTTCATTAAGTATTCATCCTGTGCCAGCCATTGAGCTATGGCTATATGCAAATTATGTTATTTAAACCTCTCATAAATCCTGTGCTTTTGGTACTGTTATTATATTTATCAGGTGAGCATCCTGAGACACAAGTGAGGTTAAGCAACTTGCCCCGGCCCCACGCCAGAAGCAGCAAAGCCAGGATTTGAATCTAGAGAGTTCTTTACCCAGACACTGTGTTGTCTCGCCATGAAAATAGTCATAGACCTTCCTTACTTTAATTTTTAAAAAAGAAAACTATTTCTGCATTTCAAAACCAGCCTTAATAATTAATATACAATAAACGAGGAAAATACAAAAAATATTTCTATACATTTATATCCTCAACATCAAGTTTCCAATTCTTCAACCATTGTACCATACGTGTAATTATTGGTGAATTCTGATGAAACCTGGAGCCTTGGCTCGGGAGGGTCTGACATAAGGGCCAAGTGTTATGTATGAAGTTTGCTTCGGAGGGTCCCAGGGGACAGAGAGCGTCTGAAATAAAGATGTGTTTTCCTCCAGAGTACTTTAAACGGAAATATAAGAATTTTGCATGGTGGCTTTTGTGAAGAAACATGCCAAATGTGTTTAGGTGTCAGGGACTAAGAAAGAAACAGTGGTTTCCAATGAGTCAAAGAGTCACATGGAGATTGCAGACGCTGGTTTGTGATGCAGCTGCCTCTCACATGGCCAACCTATGTAACAGAGGCCAAGATGATTACTAGCAGTTTTATTTACTTCATAATAGTTCATGCTTCTTCTAGGGACTACCAGGGAGGCTGGCTTGTATTTTATATATCATTACAGAGGAGCTTATGGTGAAGATGTATAAATGATAAGACTATGACTATTGAGTAACCCAACATCCATTTTCAAGCCCCCTTCACTCTTCCCACCTCAATTATAGAGGCTGGAAAAACTGATCATCTTTTCTGGCCTCTTTTGTGGCTAGGGTGGCCATGTGGCATAGTTCTGGTCAATGGTACATAAGCAGACTTCTTCATGGGGAGGGCTTATATATGGCTGATATGATGGCATATATGATGGCTGCCTTGTTCTTCTTTCCTTCTTCCTGACTTGAGTATGGATGTGATGATGGGTCTTTGGCAGCCATCTTGCCCCCATGAGTGAGAAGCCACGAGATTGGCAGAAACACGGTCATTGACACTGTTGAGCGGCTGAACCAACAGTGAAAGCCAATTTCTTCAGACTTCTTAAAAAACTCGCTTTGTTTCAATCATTGTAAATCAGATTTTCTTTGTAGCTCAAAGCTTTCCTGAATAATACAATGTGCAAAATAAGAAACACAAATGGCCAATCTGATATGAAAAAAAATTCAGCTTCAATAATAATCAAACTAAAAAATTTGGCAAAGATTTTGAAAAGATGATCACACTTAGTGCTTGGGAGGCTGCTGCAAGGTAAGTATTCTCGTTCACTGCTGGTAGTGTTCTGAGTTGGTACAGAGTTTCTCAAAAGATGCAGATGAATTTATTAAGCACCTTCAAAGAGTTACTCCTCTTTGACTAAGTAACTTCACTCTTGCAAACCTATCCAAAGGAAATAGTTAATAACATGAACAAAGATTCACATGTACTGTGATCTGAGTTTTATAAGAACACAAACATGTATCTTCATATATGTAGGCTGGTAGGAAATAATACAAAAATGTTAAGAATTGTAATTTCTTATTTTGCTCTCAACATA
This sequence comes from Cheirogaleus medius, assembly GCA_008086735.1. Classification (NCBI taxonomy): domain Eukaryota; kingdom Metazoa; phylum Chordata; class Mammalia; order Primates; family Cheirogaleidae; genus Cheirogaleus; species Cheirogaleus medius. The sequence goes on along the minus strand of VBSM01000272.1, from coordinate 108,277,305 downwards.
CTTTGTTTTTTATTTTTCAGTTTTTTTAGGAAGAGCATGCATTTAGTTATAAATTAGGAAAATAAGACAAAAGTTATTTAAAAGAATAATACCATTGAATGCTCAAGTCTCTATGCTTGGAATCTACTGCTTTAGTGGAAATAAGAGAGAAGCATCTTCCTAGGTCTTTGGTTATAGGCCCTTATTTTTATTTACTTTTAAATTTGTCACTGTGAGACTGAATTTACCGAAGAGAGTCATCAAATAAAACTCTGGGAATGATGGCAGGCACACACACAATCACTTGAACTTGACAATGGTCCTGGGAGTTATGTGAGGTTGCTGCTATGTCCATTTTTACTTTTAGGAAAGAGAAAGAAAGGGAGGCTGTCTTCCTAAGTTCATTCTACCTGTGAGAGGCAGAGCGAGGGCCTGACCCAGGTTAGTTTATTCTAGGCCTGGACCCCTTGTTTCGACAGCAGGATTTCTGCCACACATGAGTGAAATACACACCCAATTAGAGCCACAGCTAAAGTTCCCTGTGATTGCAAAACAGACCCAGAAGAGAAGCTGGTTTTATGTCCAGACCGGAAAAGGATGGGGAAGGCAACTGCTAGCTGCACAAATTATACACATTCCCAGTGCTTATTTATACAAATCCCTCAACCCCACCCTCCACCCACATCCATAACGTAACCCATGTGCAAAAAAGAAAATCTATTTTTGAGCTAAGTGCCAAAGCAAGCATTGTTCATGAAGAATAAACTGCAAGTACAAAGCTGTGTACGTCTCCATCAGGGGAATCAGAAGAGTGGGGAGACGAAACTGCGTGCGAGACAGAAGACATGCGGAATCGCATTTGTATAAACTATGGACAGAATCAAGGCCAGCTGGCTGTGTCCACGTGAACTTCCATCCTGCCACTTATTAATACATACGATGCCGTGGCCCAACTTTTAATTCTGGAAACTGACTTTTCCCTTTGAGACAAGTGGGACGGAGTATATTGCAGGTTAGAATATTCTTAAATAACAGCATGTATACGAAAGAGATGGTTAAACTAAAGCGGCAATATTTAATAGATTTAATATCTAAAGTGCAATTTTTAATAGAGATGAAAATAAATGCCAAAATGTGAAGCAGCAAAGATACAGTCGTTGCTCATTATAAGCAGTTGTTAATCGGGTTCTTTAAAACTGAACTCTACATGACAGAATGAAATTGTGTTATGCGTGTACAGTTTGCGATTCCCCGTCTATCCCAACACAGCCCAGCCTGGCAAGGACCCACCATTGGCTTTGGCTTCTGGACCCAACATTGCCCTGGTGGCTGGGCCACCCTCCCCTCCCTGAAAGTCCCTGAAAAGCAAACCGATCAGAAGCAAGAGGGCAAGGATATTCAATTTCTTCATGGACTACTGCCCGATTCTCATTAAGCTTATTGAGATTTATTTTATGCCCTGGACACCAGAATCAGTGCTCATTTTTAAGTTGTTAAGGGATCGTTTCAGAAATAAAAAAATATGGCTTCTCTATTTATATAAGATCTTTTAGTTCTCCACTCACTTTCTCTATTTAAGTTACGTTCCTCCTGCTTTTAATTTATGACTTTTTAAGTATCGTTTAAGTAGCAGATGTTTGAACACTTTTTAATCTGGGAAACTGCGACGTGCAATCGCTGGCTTTGGCAGGAGGCAGGTCTTGGAGCCCCCGACCGGCTGATGCACGCGTCACTGCACTGAAGCCTCGCTGACACTCCGCCGCCCGATCAGGGCCGCCAGACACCTTTTTGTTATGTTCGGGAGGAGTGCTTCAATCAATCAGTCAAACTGGCTCAAACTGACGGGATGCGTAGGGAAAATATCAGTTCCCACTGTCATACAAGTTCAATGCCTAGGCTGTGGCGTGCTCCTGAAATTAAAATAAGGTCGATTTGCATTCTCGGTGAAAGGATGTGGAAAGCTAGAAGTGTGTTTGTCTTTGAGCTTGACTGAGAAAAGAAAAGATGGAACCGATTGAGCCGTGCCAAATCACGCTCTCCACTGCCAGGCGCCGGTCCCGCACAGTGTCTCCCGCGACGTGAGCCTGCCTGGTCCGGGCGGTGAAGGGAGACAGTCTCGAGAAGACAGATGCCAGCTCTTCTCCGCTCTCGTGCCATTTGTCTATTCCCTCCAGAGTCGTAGCGAAGAGTACCATTTCCAAATCGACACAGACACACGCAGGCGTTCTTCTCTCAAAACTAGTACCCAAGGGTGAGATGTCAGGAGCTGACAACGCAGAGCTCACTTGCTTCAGATACTTTCACCTGGTCCCAGATGGATGTACAGCAACGCGCCTGGCCGTGGTCCTGCGGGAAAGACTTCATTCGTTCACTCATTCATTCACGCATGCTCCTGCCGGGTTACAGGTGACTGTGATATTGTTCCCTCCATGAGGAAGGGTGTGGGAGGGAGGAAGAGTGGGGCCAGGGACCCCTCTGTGCAGCTCAACCACTGTGGAACCTGGGACAAGTCGTGTAAGAAAGCTGGATTCCCTCTCTTTGTCTGTATGGCGGGAAAAATGATGTCCCTGCACCTGGTTTTCAGCCCCTAGAGTCCCCCAGAATATCGTAGGGGTGTTTGTTAAAAATGCCAAGTCTGAAGCCGACCCCAGACCTGCTGGATCAGTCTCTGAGCATCTGCATTTGAAGCTTTCCCTGAAAGTGATTGTGTTGAGAACGTCAGATGTCACATGGGGGTTCCTTTTGTATTTAAGGACCACGGTTCTATGTATGATTTGTTATTTATGAGGTGAGGGTGGAGACAGACAAAACCACTTCTTGTGCTGGTCTTGGTCTACCAATTTCTGCCTGGGATGCTGCAGTGGTGTGAATGTTGGGGTCCCCCCCTAGAGTCATGTTGACAGTGCCACGTGGAACAGTATTAAGAAATGGAGGTGATTGGGCCTTGAGGGCTCTGCCCCCATGAATGGGTTAGTGCCTTATAAAAGGGCTCAAGAGGGTGATTCGGCCCTTCCACCACGTGAGGACACAGTGTTTGTCCCCTCTGAAGGATGCAGCAATAAGGAGGCATCTTGGAAGCAGAGAGCAGCCCTCAGCAGACACTGAACCTGCCAGAGCCTTGATCTTGGACTTCCCACCTCCAGAATCAGGAGAAATAAATTTCTACTGTTTATAAATTACCCAGGCTCAGGTATTTTTTGATAGCAGCACAAAGGGACTAAGACACATGCTGAAGTCCTGATTCTGTTCCTTGAAATACTCTGCCCCGTCCTCCTTGCAGCCGTCCACGGTTCAGCAGCCCGCGGCTGGAGGTCGGGAGCGTCTGTGCTGCGACAGGGTCAGAGTGAGGGGCGCAGGGTGTCAGGGAGGCCTTGCAAGAGACGAGGCGCCTCGCCAAGACCTGTCTCGCTGTCCAATGGGCCAGGGAGGTTGGGGGTGACGTGGCTGAGAGGTGTCCCTGGTGCCCAGGCAGCCTGCTCTTTGGCTCCTGCCACCCAGGAGTCAGGACACTGGGGCCAGCCGAGCAGTGCATGCCTGTTTCCTCTTCCATGGACAGCGGGCAGAAACACCTGGCCAGTGGCCCCATGGGGTGATGGGAGGCTCCGGAGAAACACGACAGTCACATGAAAGGGCTTTGACAACCAGGAGGTATATCAGAAGTGCTTTTCCCCACTTCCTGGTCCCGAGTTCTCTTTGCCCTCAGCCCATTCCCCGTGGGCCTAATTACTGACGGTTTACCAGGTCCTCATTGAGGATGGATGATGGGTTTGGAGATGATGGATGAGACTGTAAATGTTTCAAACTTCACCCCCAGGAAGTATTTTGGGGCCAGGGCCTTTCTGGGGATCTACAGAAACTACGTCAGGCACCGCCAACGTGGAGCTCTCTCTGCCTCCTCCTGCAGACAAATCAGCCAGCAACATCACCGTTTTTCATTCTAGGTTTTAGAGCTGTGATTTAGGAGATCATTTTTAATCCGCCTGCTTGCCCTGCAGAATTCAAGCGCCAGCACCAGACACAAAGAAAACAGCTTCACGAGACCCTTTAACCAGCTCCCACAATTGCATAAAATTAGGTCCCTTTAATAAATCTCCTACATGATCTATCACTTCTGAGTGCTTCTGTTTCTCTGATCTAACCCCGAGTAATACAAACAGGATTCTATTTGCAACACTAGGCTGGGGCTGGCTGAGCCTTTTATAAAACGAGGGCTCCTGGTCCTACCTTTCAGCTACTCCTGAGTTTAATGGTTTGCACCATTACCTAACTGTTCCATCTGATGTATGTAGACTGGAGCCATCCTGTTAAAGCTGCAGCTAATTTCCTTCTCTCCATTCTTTGTTGCCTGATTAAACTCTGGGTTCTTTCCATATTTTTCTGTCTTTATAGATATTTAAATGATATCAGAACTGTGGTCACTGTCTCAAGCATTGGCTTTGACTTATGGAAGCAGGGTAGGGGTTCATGGTGCCTCAGGTGGAACCAAGCCCTTGAATGAGCAGCACTTGACCAAGTGCTGTCCAGTGGCTCTGTGTTTGCAGCGGACTCCCCTGTGGGATCTCAGCAGACCCTGCTGCAGACACTTGAACAGAACACTCACCTGTCCTCCCACCAGGCAGGTGATGCGCATTTCCCTGCCACAGCTCAGCCCAGCCCCTGGTTGCCTGAGGTCCCTTCTCCCAGATTCTCTTGGTGGTGGTCCCAGCGCCCTTCCAGGAGGAACCCCTGAGCAGGCTTTAAGACCTGCCCTCTCACCTGCATGGCCCACATCTGGCCCCAGGGCAGCACCTCTCACTGGTGGGAGTGGATCTCACGCCCACCGTGGCCAGCTCCCTCTCTTTGCCCTGTGCCGCAGCCTGCAGCCCACAGCATCTCGTTGGTGGGTTCTCCGCACGGGCAGCAGGCATCAGTCCACAAGCACTCCCCAAATCCAGGGCCTGTGGAGCTAGTTCTCCCATCAACCCTATAGCGATGGGTCTTGGCAGAGATGAATGGGGGAGGGGGTCACACTTTCACCACCCTGTCCATTCCCCTATGAAGGGGTCTCATGGTTTTCTTGAGAAAAGTCCCTTTCACAAATCCTCCATCTCCCAAACCTGGCTTCTTTATCCCCTTGATGTGGGTGAATTATCTAACTACTTGATCACTTTCTTTAAATGTTTGCATTAAGGTCTGTTTCATGATTTACTTATAATCTGAAATCTATCACCCCAGGCACCTCAGGGAAAGCTTCTCACGTAACTAATATCTTGTTCCATAGGATAACAAAACTTCGGCAATGCACCCAGGGAGATGGTGTCCTGCCCCGGTGTCAAGCATGGAGTCTGGGAAGCCCCCCAGGGGAGAAGGGGCCTTGGCTGGTGACCACGGCCATTCAGTTCCCCCAACTCAGAGTCACTCTAAGGGCTCTGATTTCAGGACAGCCGAGCTGCCCTTCAGTGACCACTGGTCTTATGTACATTTGTCTTCAGGGAGGGCGGAGGGTGGTGATCGGCCATCTGATGGGTATGTTTCTTGTTGTAAATTGATTCATCAATATCACTGCCAGGCTCATAGGCTGACAAACCACTGGAAAGAGCTGGAAACCCGAGTGCCGTGGCTCAGTAGGGACTACATTCCCAGCAGGATGCGTCCAGCATCCAGTTTTGCAACCTTGCTGCCTCTTTCACTCATTTCTTGGGGTGCATTTCCTTCCCCTTCCCCTCCCTGTCCACCAGCAACTTTCTCATCCCAATGACTAAATTGTGAGTGGCTCAGTGACATACTGGACACTTTGTCAGGCTCCACGAAGCTCTAAGACTGCCCAGAGCTTGTATCAGGACTTACCAACACTTGCTGAAAAGAATCTGCAAGTGGGATGTTTCCTACGGCTCTGAGCACGAGAACTACAGTGCTGGGAAATATTTACGGAAGGTCAGGAAACCAGAATGCAGTGGAGACTTTGGCTTGAACAGGTCTTTAAGGCTGGTGTCTTCTCCTCATCACCTTCACCAGGGAGAAGCCACCGTCTGGGAGCCTGTGGGAGCAAACTGCTTAGCAAGGTGCCCCAAAGATTCCCGAGTCTGGGGGTGTCTTCACAGCGAGGCTCTGGAGTGGTTGGAGAGGCAGAGTGGGCAGCGAAGAGAAAGCAGCGAACGCCGAGTGCGCACCTGTATGTTGTCAGCAAACGCCGTCTATGCATTTTCTCATCTTGCTCCCGAACAACTCCATCCGGCAGATGCTGTCATTAAGAACCTACCACAGGTGGTGGGCGGTCTGGTGACCCTCTTTCCCTGGGCCTAACAGCTCATACGTGGTGGGGCTGAAGTTTGACAGTGCTTCTGAGTCCACATTCAGAATCGCCATATTGGACCCCAGTGGTTTTGCAGCCCGGGAGGGGATCTTTGTCCTGTGACCCACTAGCTCTGTGTGGTTTGGGGCAAATTACATGATGTATCTGAGTCTCAGTTTCTACACTGACCATGAGCGTCATGACACTTGGTTGGCTGTGAAGAGAGAAGAGAGAACAGGATGTCACACAGACTGGCTGGTAGAAGATAGCACTGTCCTTCCTCTCTGGGACCCCATCTCCCCTCTGCCCCACCACGGACACAGGGACCATCTACTGTGTCTTGGTAAAAGGTAAAGGCACACGTGAAAGACAGTGATGGTGGTGGGGTGGGTTTCCAAGTGGTGAACACAATAAGGGGCTGAACCTTCCAGAAAAGGAAGAGCCATCTGAAGAGACCTGTTTTCTGTGATGCTGGGGCAGGGTGGCAGGGTGGCCCAAGGAGCAGTCGTGTGTCTGTCGAGAAGCGTGTGTCCTTGGCCGGGACGGCCGGGCCCAGCCTCGGGGCGCCCCGCACTCCCCATGGCCTTTCATATCCACGACAGCATCACGCTGATCTTCAGTAGCTTCTCTCCTTTTCACTGACTACTACACATTTTCCTCTTAAAAATAGCTTTTTATTGATTCTTCCTTTCTAAAAAACAATTTATGTTCATCGGGGGACATTTTAGAAAGCATAGGCAAGCAAAAATGAGAAATTTTGGTCACATCCACGTTGAGCTTTTGTTTGCTCACTATCTCTCATTCCTCAGATTGGATGGGTAATTTTTTATCATTTTATTCATTATTATATTGCTAAGCATATATGTACAGTCCCCGCTCCTGGTTCCCGCCGGGGTTCCCGCCGGGCTTCCCGGCACCTTCGGTGAGGGGCAGAGCCGGGCGCCAGGGCCACTCACTGCAGCCCGGACAGGATGGAGCCACTGTCGCGCCTGCCCGTCACTTCTACAAGGACGGCTGCAGAAGTCCCCAACTGCTCTCCTGCCTCCACCCTCATCCTCCTCTAACTCTTTCTCTACACTTGAGCCGTTGACCCTTCTAAAGTGTAAACCTTATCCGCCACCCCGATTGCCAAAAAAGCCACCGATGATGCCCCTTTGCCCATAGGATGGAGTCCAAAGACACGGTCTTTCCTCCCCAGCCTTTGCGAACTTGACTTCTCTCGGGACTGCGGCCGCTCTGAACTCTCTGAATGCTCTCCCTGACCCTGGCCTGTGTGCTCCTGTTGCCTGAAAGACCACCCCTCTTCTCCCTCTCCCCCACTCCTCTGCACCCCTCCTCTGCACCCCTCCTCTGCACCCC
>VBSM01000272.1:108249422-108269596 GCA_008086735.1 Cheirogaleus medius | reverse complement strand
CCCTCCTCTCCCTCTCCACCCTTCCTCTCCCTCTCCATCCCTCGCCGCTCCCAGGGGATGCCTCCTCACCCTCCAGCTCTCAGTCTAAGTGCCTCTGCCACGATTCCTACTAGATGAGTTCGGGGGGCTCTGCTCTGCACCCCAACTCCATGTGCTCCCACCCCCAGGACTGTCCTGCCCTCCAGCTCACTTTGTGGAGTCCCTCTGACTCTGCGAGAGACGCTCCTCACCTGCAGGGCTGGCTCCCTCCTCTCTCTGACTCTAGACATGGAGGCACCTGAGACCACGTCCTGAGGCTGCTTTTCTTCCCCAAGAACACTCTTCTCCCAGGTCGTGTCTTCCTTTCTCAAGTCCCAGGCAAACTGGGACAAGCTGGTCACCCTAAATGCCCACCCCAATGCTAGCTTTCCCACAAATCTACATTTGCAGCCCCAGCCTGTCCCCGGGCTCCAGACGTGGGGATCTTCTTCCTCACGGGTGTCTCCACTCTCATGTGTCGTCTGCCTCTCAGAGCTAAGGTGGCCCGGCCAGCCTGGCTGTGGTCACCCCTCATCCCACTCTCACCCTGACCCACTAGACTGCACTCGTCCAGTCCTTTTCTACCCCAGGACCTTTGCACCTGCCACTTCCTCTGCAGGGAGCACCTGCCCCTACTCCCCTGTGCTGCTGCCTGCTCCTCCTCCCACCACCAGCCCAGTGGTCACTCCCTCCCTCTGTCACATCACCTGGCTGATATCTTTCCTGCCACTTATGGTGACCTGCAATTACCTTACCTAAGGTGTGGCTTACCTGTTTACTGTCCTCTCTCCCTCCACCTGCCTGACCTCACCAGGATTCCAGCCTGGGCAGGCAGGGATTTTGTCCTGTCTGTCTACAGCAGTATCCGGCACACAGGGGGCTGGAAAGTGTTGATGAATGAAAGAATGAATTAATGTATTGGAATAAGAATATGCTGGAGAGGCACAACCGGGCAACCTAACAAAGGTGTTAAGTTGGTGTTAGAGTGCATGATTCACTGTCAAAACGTTATCACTTTTCCCCTGTCTTATCTGATTATTTGTCCTCTTCCTCCATGTCTTGATAGAGCAAGTGTCACTGGAACGGCATCTCCAGCCAGAAATAGTGACGGACAGAGCAAATTGGGGGAAAACTCGTTATTAGCCCTGGAGGACAGCATTCAATATTTTACTCGATGTCTTGGAGGTTCATTCATTTTTTTAAAACGAGGAACATATAAATTACAAAGAACAAAACTTTCTATGATGTTTGCAGACATAGGTAGCATGGTTAAAGTTTAACTTTTATGCTTCAGGGTTTTTTTCCCAATGAATAGATGTACTTTGATTTTTACCAAACTGGTACATGTTTTGTTTGATAATTAATTGCTTTAATTTTTACTTTACAATATGCAAAGATAAATTTTTATTTATCATTTTTAATGGCTGCATGATATTCCATCATATACATGAATCTTATTTAAAAAATACCTATTGCTGGAAAATTAGTTTGTTTCCAAGTTTTCAGTGTTATGAACAAGGCTGAGACAAACACGCTACTGAACACACCTTTGAATAAATCTTTTGTTATTCCCTTATAAGAAATGTGTTGAAACGAAATTAAGGAGCTATTAAATTTTTTAAAAACTTTTGATGTGTGTAATCAAATCCTAGACCATAGACCACAGAGCAGCCATATGTAGACCTCTCTACAGAAAGGTTAAATGAATTTATATTTCCCAAGATGTGAGTATGGACTTCCCCAAGCTTTACCAATATTAAGTTTGGCAAGGTTTTATTTTTTCTTTTTATTCTTTGTCAATTTGAATTATACTTCACTGTTTGATGTTTATTTCTTTGAGGACAGGCAGCATGGTGTTTGGTTTGCCTTCGGGAAGAGAGAGCAGGTTTTTTCTGTGGATCCTCGCACGTGCCAACAGGGAGGAGTGGGCTGGGGTCCTGGTGGGAGAGGCCGGTGTCTGGGCAGGGTTCGGCCTCAGGGGCAGCCGGTGCGTGGCCTGGTCACCAGAGAAAGTCAGGGCGACGGATCCTGGTGCTCCTCAGGTTCAAGGCCGTGGAGACAGAGACAGACGGCACGGAATCCCACGGGGGCAGAGAGGAACGTTTCTTTCCCCCTAATTTTTAGCACCATTTCTCACACCTAGCACAGTCCTTGGTGCAAAGATAGTTTCTCTGAATCTCTGAGGGCTTGCATGGGCACAAGGACCCCGGGGCCACTGCTGGGGTCAGAGTAGATGGAGTTCCACAGGCACCACCAGCAAAGCCAGAGCTTTTCAAGGAGGTTGTGGACATACGGACAAGCCAGGGGACTACACTGATGGGGGGGCGCAGCCTTGGGGGAGGGGGAGGGGAAACAGCTCTCTCTACCTGTGGTTACTGGTGAACATGAAGCTCCTCTGTCATCGTTCAATTCTCGCAACCGAGTGGCTTGCCGGGGGTGCACTGTAGTTAAAGCTGGAAGCCAAGCATTACAAGGATGCTGGCTGGCGTGTGGCAAGGCGGCAAGGCTCTCTGGTGCGCTGCCGTGATCCTCCGTGGGGTCTCCAAGCGGTGGCAATTGCATTTGCCAAGAGACCCAGCGTCTCTGACGGTCTGCTTTGCAACACACTCACAGACACACACTGGAAAGGACAACTTTGTGAGCTCAATTCTTTGGATTTGCACAAAACTACAATGTTGTGTCTAAGTTGTATTGTTCACTGCACTCTCTGGTTTGAAATTATGGGGAGTGTGTGGAAATGCAGCCTGTCTTTCCCAAAACTTAGCTTTCCAAATGTTTATTGCCTAACTTTGCCAAATCCCTTGCGCACCCAGAATTTATTTCCAGAACTGTAGAAAGAATGCTTTATTTTTTTCCTTTGTGTCTAGGCACGGAAACCTGGCGAGTGGACCGGTGGAGCCTGTTCACACTGAGGAGCAAACTTTGTAGGTGAGCTGCCGCTGAGTGCCAGCGCAGGGAAGTATTTGAGTAGATCAGGTCACTCACTGACTCCCGAGAGACACTTGTGACAGACACTGGGCGCTCCAAACAGAAGCCGGAAAAAACACGTTCAATCAGGAGATGCCAAAACTTTTTTTTTTTGTTTTAACTTAGGTGCTCTTTTATCAGCAGAGTGTTGAATTAGATATGTTTTTTATAAATAACACATTGAAAAAAAATTTTTCCTTGGGGCCACAGCGTTTTATTATGAAAGCAGAATAAAGACTTTGAAAACAAAACAATCTTTTCTAATTTAATGAAAAAATTGTTTTTATTGTTTTCTGTGCATGAAGTTATGGGCAACTTGAAAAATAGTTCTCAGGGTTCCCAAGGTAGAGACGTGTGAATTACATGTGCTTCATGAGGCCCCGGGCTCAAAACTCTCGTGAGTTAAATACAACTCACATGGCAGTTGCTATGTTAAAAACCACGCTGAGCACAGAAAGATGCATCTTTTCGTGCCCACTGGCGAGGATTTAGTTTGAAGAAAGTCTAAACCGCCTGTGATTTTAGAAACTCTTCTCTTCTCCAGAGGAAGTCAGGAAATGCTTGAGGCTGTGCAGCCCCCGCCACAGTGACTTTTCTGGATCACTGATACTTTCATTCACCAAACACTTTGACACCATCTGTGAGCATGGCCTGGGCTTGTTGTTACAGAAAAGAAGAGGAACGGGGCAAAATCAAATGGAAACCCAGAGGCAGCAGGATGGGCGCTTTGGAAAGCTGGGAAGGCTTTCTAGAGGAGGTGACCTTTGACTTGGGTCTTAGAGGAGGCAGAGACAGGGCAGTATCTGACATCGGGACACGGTTGTTTGCTGCAGAAATACCTCACCCAGATTTTTTGAGAGGGGATTCACGACTGAGAACCTTTTCATAGTGTGTGGTTGATGTTTTCCCTAGTGGAAAAAAGAGAACGACACAAGAAAAACACTTCTTACACTTCCCACGCCCTTTTCAGATGGACGATGAGTATTAATTAACAAGGCATGGTGAGTTTAATACTATTTGGAGTGTCCACTTTTTCATTCTTACCCGTTGCCCATTGTCACTCTGTTTTTCCTTAAAGTATGTTGCATTTGTTAATTGATATTGTTTAGAATAGGCTATGTACTGTTTTGTTTTTTTCCTCTCAAATGTTCTTTAGCTTTGAACTTTTAAAGCGTGCATATTTATCAACAATGAATTAAAAAGTAACAATTTGCTTTATAAAGCACGTGAAACCGATATGTATGGCTGTACCTTAAACAGGGAGCTTGAGCGGTAAAGAAGAATTGAGGACAACCCCTAGGTTTGGGCACTGAGCAACAGGGCAAGCGGTGCCGTTTATGGGGACGACAGGGACAGACCGAAGGGAGGGTCCGTCAAGAGCACTGCTCTGGGGGTCTGGTGGGAAATGCTCCCACGCTGGGTTTCGCGGAGGCAGGGCCTGAGACGGGGACCCTGGTGCAAGTGATTTTCTGGAGATGGGCGCTCAGCAGATGGCGATGAGGGACGCAGGGTAGGGCCAGGGACTAGTCTGGGCAAAGACGTGGTTGTGACCGAATCTCCCTCAGCCTGCTCACACGTGGAGACCCGGGCACCCTGGAGCTGTCCCCCTTCCTGTGTGGCGGCTGGGCTCTCCCTGGATCAGCCGTGCATTGGGTGGGACGCCTGCTCACCCCTCCGAGGGCAGAATCTCCCAACCATTTCTGGGCGAGGTGTGGGCCACCGCCATGGCCCCCGCGGGAGGGTGCGCTGGCGGGGCGGAAGCCTGTCACAGCGCCCGGGAGACAGCCAGGCGGAAACGTGCAGCTGGCCGTGGGAGCTCAGAATAGGAGTTGGGGCTGGGGATATGCATTTATGGTATTCAAAGCTGCGAAACTGGCTGAGATCAAATCCGGAGCTAATACGGATAAAGAAGGGAAGAGCCTGAGGCCGAGGCTGTGCGCACCTGGCCATTTGCGAGTTTGGAAGAGGAAAAAGAACCAACAAAGGGAGCCGATGGGGAGAAGCCCTAGAGGTAGGAAGGAAACCTAGACAGTAAGGTGCCCAGGAACACAGCGGGGCATGTGTCTCTAGAGTAAGGGTGGGCCACGTAAGATCAGGACTGAAAATGGAAGGACACTTGATTGGGAAAAGGGACGTCACCGGTGACCTAGATGGGAACAACTGGAGTGGAGCAATGGCAACCAAAGCCAGGGTAGAGCGGGTTCTACAGACCAGGCATTGTGAGGAACTAGGGATAGTCTGACATTGCTGGAATGAAGCATGCAAGAGAGAAGGGCTGGAAGACAGGTGATTATGAGATGGAGGCAGAGAGAGGCAAAGGCTGACTCATAAATAGCTTTGAATGGAACGCAAAAAAAGCTGGGAATGGGAAGAAACAACTGAAGAATTTTAAGGAGAGTATAAAAGTGGCAAGATTTGTATCTCTTTCTGGAACCAGTTTATGCCCTCGCGTGTAGACTTGTGTGCCTACACTGCACACCCTTTTAATCTGTGGGAAATCATTACCAGGGTATGCCTCCCGAACTGTGGTTCCATTGTACTTTCTTGCAGCTTAGAAGAGGTTTCACCTTTCTAAGTTTCCAGCCAGTTGGGATGCTCACTTTCAATTTCTTTCAACATTTTAAAGCTAATGATGTTAGAATATGATGCATAAATTTGAAGAATTGGAAAATTATTAAAAATATATCCCATAAGTATCCAAATTCTTATCGGTCTGTGTCTTCTTCTTAATGCATCCCAAGAAATTCTTCTTTGCAAAATGGGATAAACATTGTTGTCAGATGGCCCTGTGACTTTGACATGTACAATTGTACCCAGATTTTGGCTAGCTGAGTTCAAAAGAAGGACCATAATTTCCTGGAAACATTTGGTTCTAACTACCCTCTGGCATGATCTTAGTAACTCTTAACTGTTATTTTGTGCCATTTTATAAACCTTTATTCATTTTGTATTATTCATTCATCTTGGAAAGGAGTTAACAGTTATCAGAACCCACTTCTTAGTCTCCTACCCTTTAAAAACTTTGTAGCTCATATTTTTGTCCTAAGAAAGCAACAAAAATGTTTAGTACTTAAGCTTTCAGGCCATGCTGACTGGGTATAGAAGAAGTTTCTTCAGTATATATTTATTGTCAGAGGGGGCATAGGGTTTTTTGTTAACTTAAATCATACTGACTTTCTGATTGTTGAAGGAAACAGAAACTTGTGCAAATGCTTTGAAAAACATTCTGGTTCTGCTACTTGGCAGAACCGACTAAATCTGACAATCCACAAACCCTATGATAACCCAGCAATTCCATTTCTAGGTGTGTGTCAAACATGAATGCATACATGTGTTCAGAAAAAGACAAGTACAAGAATGTTTATAGTAGCACTATTTCTAATAGTCCCAAATAGGAAACTATCCAAATGTCAAACAACAGTGGAATGGATAAATTGCTTCGAGTATATCCACACAATAGAATACTATTCAGCAATAAGAATGAATAAACTATAGCTATATGCAACAATACGGTTCAATGTCTTAAGCATGATATTGGGCAAAAGAAGCCAGGCACAAAAAAATACATACTATGTGATTCCATTTATATAAAGTTCAAAAATAGGCAAAGTGAATTTATGGCACTAGAAGTCAGGCCAATGGTCACTCTTGGGGGGTGTTAGTGACAGGAAGGGTCTCAAGGGGGATTCTTAAATGTTCCATTTCTTGATCTGCATGGGGGTTCCTCAGGTGCATCAACTCTATGAAAATTCTTCCAATCATATATTTTTGATTTGTTCATTTTTATGTACATATGTTATGCTTCCATTAAGAGGTAAAAAAAAAACCCAGAAAGCATAAAAGGAAATAAAACATCAGAATGAATTCTAAACATACCAATAAAAGTAAATAAGATAAATGTATCCATAAAAGGAAAACATTCTAAGAAAGTCATGTCTGTATGTCGGACAAAGATGTATATTTTAGTGTCATCATATCAACCCAAAGAGCATGAAATTTCACAACCCAAGTTAAATCCTCCTCCCTGATTTAGGAGAAGACACGCACACACACACACACACACACACACACAGAGATTGAATTATTTCTTGAAGGAACTGGGTTGCAGAGTTTGCTATAGTTTGGTTTAGGACCAAAGCATAGAGCATTCCACTCCCTTTCCCTTGGATGGGAGGAAGCTTCTGTAAGAGGTGATTCAGCAATGGTTCCATATTGGTCATAGCCTTTGAACACTGATCAGCTTCTTATCCTGCATGACATTTTCACAGACCTTCCCAGGGTTCATCAGTCGCCACCCTTTTCTTGACTCAGCCTGCTGCACACAGGCCTCACACCTGGCACTCGCCCTCGCCTGTCTCCTCATGTCCTTGCTTTGCGCTGGTACCTTCCACCTGGCTTCCAAGACTCAGCTCAGCCACTGCACAAGAGGGCGAACTCCTGGAGTCCAGAGATATTGTCCCTTCTTCTGTGTGTCCCTGGGCCCCAGAGCCACGTTTTTGATGGATGCTTGATACATGACTGATGTGGGCTTTCCTGGCTGATTTTTGGATGATATCCCCTGGCTGTCTGTGCTGTAGAGAGCAGCTGTTGAACATATCCCACCTCTTGGAAGCATCATCTCTCTAAAATGGAATCCGTGCAGCCGGCATGCACATCATCAAACAAAGCAGTCACAGTTTTGGGGTTGCTTTTCTATTTGTGTTTTCCAAAATTGTCTCATTCGATTAACTTGAGACCTTACCACCATGAGAACTGTGGCTGTTGCTTGGACACTCTCAGCCCCACCCCGGTAGGACAGCTTCTCCTCTGTCCCAGCTGCAGGGACTGGCTTTGAGTGGGGATCTGAGCCTTTGACAGTCCTTACGGGGCAGGAGAAGACTGTCAGGGTGTTTTGCTTTTTAACCATCAAACTCTCAATTGCTCATGACAAGAGTGGCGTATTCTCAACTTCCACCCAAATTAGACCATCTCACTTTTTCCCCATTTCTCATTTTGAGCTTCATTTTCCTTCTACAATCTAGTTTTTCTTAACATTAGTATTTATAAACCCACGAAATGCCATATATTTGGCATTTTAATCCCATCGTTACTGAGTTCTCTGCAGATGAAATGAGATTAAATCATTTTCTGATTTAGAAATTGTTCTTTGATAGCACCCCATGATTCGACAGCCTTCCCTGTGATTGTCAGAGGGTGCAGAGTTAACATTTGGCATGATCACACTTCATCCAGGAGAAAGAATTTTCCAGATGGTCTGGAAGGCTGAGGGACAATATTTGAGACACCAGGGAAAGTCCTCACGTATAATTGATTGGAAATGCCTATTCGGTCCTTTTTACAAAACTCCCTTTTGCATCCATCTTTGTCTTCTTCTGTGTTATCTGAAGCTTCTCTTCTGGGGGTCTCATACCCCTGCAGCCTTCGGAGGTGACATTTAGCACTCTTTAGTGCTGGGGACACAGTATTCCTAAGACAATTTGTTTATTAGATAGAATAATCATGGGATTGCCATTCTTGTAGGTCAAAAATGGTCAGATGTCAGCCATTTCCTATGGCTTAACATAAACATTGGGTCTTGCAGTTGTATGTGTCCAAATATTATCCAATATTTGCCCAACACTTATCGTACACACTATGCAGTGCCGGGCTGGGAGGATACAACAGGGAAAAAGACCCAGCCTTTGCCCGCCAGGAGTGTAACAAGGAGCAGCTGCACAAATAGGCAATTGCCACAGAATGTGCACAAATAGCACGTGGCAGCCCACCATGGCCCACCAGAGCCACCCTTGTATACCTCGGGGGATCCAAGAAGGGACAAGCGTTGTGCCGGGAGGACCACTGCGGGGAAGGCTGGGGTCTACTCTTCCTTTGTTCTGCAAACAGTTGGTTTGTTCTTTGGGGGGTTGCTTTCTCCAAGTTTGGTATAAAAGCAGGAAAAAACGTGGAGAAATTCTGATCATGTTCATGAGACAGTTCAAGCAGAGAGTTGTTCTAGGACAGTTGCAAGCAGAAAAGGCAGAAGAAATGGCCTCAGAGCTTCAAATGGCCCAGCCCGTTGCATGCGCAGAGGCTGAAACTACGGGCCGGCCAAGGGCTGGCAGGAGGGAGGACCCGGATGGGCAGTGCGGGCTCTCGGAGAGGCTGTGGAGGGCACGCAGACCACAGGTACTCTGAGCATAGCAAACACGGCAGGCCATTGCCTTGGGCTTGGACGCTGCACAAAAATACCAAGATGCAGGCCAGCACCGCAAGGCAGTGTCCTTCGTAACTGTATAAAGAAGTCGTAGGAACACAGACTTTTTTCCAGAAATGCAAATGGGAGACAACTACATATAGATGCAGGAGAACACCTCATTTTGGGAAATTATCTTGTCCTTTTTTGGGAAGTGGAAGGAGAACAGGGTATAGGCAGAGAGACCTGCTTAAACACTTAGCCTGAGCACTGCTTTCGTTTATAATTTAATATTAAAATCTGAGTCGCTAAAGCACATAAATTTATCTAATCCTGTGCAGTGCTTTGGCTACCTCCCCCAGCCCCCTGTTATTTTTCCAAGCTGGTCTAAATTTTCCAGGTTGTTGGAAACACTGGTGATTCTGTGGCCTTCAAGAACATCTTACATGAAAGCCAGTCACACTGAGTTACGGTTTTTCCATCAACTAAACCTTTTCACCAAATTGCCCACGGCTGAGACTATTTTCTGATAGATAAATATTTTCAAGTTCCACTGTCAAGCACAGTTTAGAAATGTCAAATTTGTAATGACTGTACCCACCAGTGTCTTTTCCTCCTCTGCCTCTTTTATTTTTCCAGAGCAAAAAATAAAATAAAATCTGGGAGGAAAAAATAGAGATCTGCATGCTAAAGTCAGATTAGAGAAGAAAGAAACAATGGCTTCTTTGTGATCGTTCACAGTTATCCAGAGAATAAATATCTTGATTCTCTTTCATTTCAAAATCATCCTCTCCCTTCTCTTCAAATCCAGCTCAGGTACCCAGGACCGTTAGGACGGGCCAAGAACAACACACGGCAGCAAGAGGCATTGTGTCGATTCTGGAGCTAAGGGGTGGGTAGTCTAAAAAGTTTGGGAATGTCACTTTTCTGAAAATTGAAAAATACCCCTCTGTTTGGCAAAGTTTAAAGAAGGGATAAGGAGATGTTTTCTATCAGGAACCACAGGCCAGATTATTTAAAAACCAATATGAAGTTGAGCACAAATGAAAAACAACTGATTTCCATTGTGGGACACACCACACTGTATTTGCTCATTTCTTTCCATTCTACTTGTCTGACTCCTCCCCTCGCACGGCAGCTCCGGGGGTGGGGCGGCTTTTTGCTCACCTCTGTCATCCCAGCCTCCAGGAACACAGCTGATCCGTAGTAACTCCAGCGAACAGGTGTTAGATAAATGAACAATCGCATGCATGCATGAATGAATGGTGACGGTGGTCCAGGAGAGTGCTGTAGTCACACTCCCGTTGTGGACTGAATGTTCACACTACCCAGAATTCATGTTCACACTACCCAGAAGCCCTAACTCTCAGGTGGCTGCAATTGGAGACAGGTCCTCTGGGTAAGTAATTACAGTCAGGTGAGTGGATGGGTAGGGCCTTGATCAGATAGGACTAGAGGCCTTCTAAGAAGAGACAGCAGAGCTCTCTCATTCAGTCTCTCTCTCTCTCTTTCTCTCCACCAAGTGAAAACACAGCAAGAAGGCACCATCTGCAAGCCGGGCTGAGCCCTCACTAGGAATCCAACCCTGCCAGAACCTTGATCCTGGACTTCCAACCTCCAGAGCTGTGAGAAAATAAGTTTCTATTGTTTAACCCACCCAGTCTGTGGCATTTTGCTAGGGCAGCCCCGGCAGACTAAGACATACCGTGGTGCTCAGTGGGACGTGGACTCCAGAGTAGGTTTCCTCGCCCCTGTCGGTTGGCTGCTGGGCCTATGGTGAGGACTGCTCAGTCAGTTCTATCCGAAGACCATGGATCTCAGCGGCAGTGCTGATATCTAGGTGGGGAGGGCGGTGATACCAGAGACAGAGCACCAAGCTCGTCCCGTACTGAGATCTAACTTAGGACCAGGACACTCAGGATGGTTTTGTGGCAGAAAACCAGGAGGTAATTCATGGAAACAAAAGTGCCCTTTCAGGCCTTTGGATGGGAACAGTACCATTCCACTCAGTTCCCTTGGGAGGCCACCCAGGAGAACTGTGTAGCCCAAGCTCATATCCTGGGTAATCAACATCTGGTATTAACAACACTGGATATTATTAATCTTTTTCATTAGTCTAAGGAAGTCAGGGACAAGGGTGGGGCTGCATGCTAGAGCCACGGTGATCGAGGACCGTGGCCTTGGAATGGAAATGTCTTCTACCCTGGCTAGTTCATGTTTATTTTGCCAGTCGATACATGCATATATTTTTAAAAAGTCCCTCTTGGTCTCCTGCAGTGGAGCAGCTCTGTGACCCATGCTGGCCTGCCAGCGCCCGTCTCATCTGGGGGTGCTGGTGGTGGGAATGACCCACACCGCTTGGAAGGCCGGGGTGCTACTGGATTCCTGAAGGTCGATTCAGCTTCCTGCCTTGGATCTGCTCCTGTCCCTGCAGCCTGGCTCTCTGTGGTGTCTTGGAGGGGAGCTCAGCTGAAGGTCAGAGCATCAAAGCCAGCCCCACGCTCGGCTCAGCTCCCAGCTTGGGTAAGGGGCCGGGGGGAGGACAGGCAGCCCCTATGGGTGGCATGTGCACAGGGGCAGGGGGGAAGACAAAGTAGCATCCCATGGCCACATCCAGAGAGTCCGGGCTACTCTTGAACCTGTGACCTAGTGAAGGAAGTTGCCACGCTGTTGTGAAGTCATCCAGGGTGCTGGAGTGAGCGTGCAGTGGACGGATGAGGCTGCCGGCTGGCAACCGAGGCTGCCAGGGGCTCGCTGCCCTGAGGGGCCTGGAGCCGGGAGGGCCTGATCCTTTCTGAGCACTGCTGCCCAGGACGGTCACCAACCTTTAATCAGGTGCAAGGAGAGCTGCCATCTGCTCACCAAGCGCTCATCCGGGCACCACTGAGCAAGTTCTTCAGCCAATGGCCTTTGCCCTCAGAGATTTTACAACCCACGGTGGAGATGGAGCGGTGGTCTTGTGCATGCCCGGTCTGAACTCAGGAGTGCATCTTTGCTCAGCTTCCTTGCCTCAGGACTCGGTACGGGGAAAAACCATCCGGCGTAGATGTCTGCATTTTCCAAATGTGGGCAGCACAGAAGTATGATGAAAACATAATTAATGCCATGACCTGAAATGAGTGGAATAATGCAAATTTTAGTATCCAAGTTAAATTTCTTCTCCTTCTCCCTCCTCCTCCTCCTCCTCCTCCTCCTCCTCCTCTTCTTCTTCTTCTTCTTCTTCTTCTTCTTCTTCTTCTTGTTTTAGAGACAGGGTCTTGGTCTGTCACCCAGGCTGGAGTACAGTGACGTGATCATAGCTCACAGCAACCTCAAACTCCTGGGCTCAAGCGATCCTCCTGCCTCAACCCCCCAAGTAGCTGGGAATACAGACATGCACCACCACGCCTAGCTAAATTTTTTTGTTTTTTTGTAGAGATGGGGTCTTGTTATGTTGCCTAGGCTGGTCTCAAACCCCTAGCCTCAAGAGAATCTCCTGTCTTGGCCTCCCAAAGCCCTGGAATTACAGGCATGAGCCACCAAGCCTGGCTATTTTTCTAATGCCATTTGAAAATTTCTTGTCACTGTACATGTGAAAGTTACAATTCTCTGAAAAATGGGTTTCACGACATCTTGTTCCTCCTCTGCAAGATGAGCATGCCCTGACATGCACTTACTAGGGGTGCACACGCCCCACTTGTGGATGAATTATCTGGATGAAAAATAGCATCACTGGTCACAGAGCCCCTGGCATGCAAGTCCGCATCACCATTCCATGCCCAAAATGTTTTCATCATCGTTTCCTTCCGCGAGAAGGCCTGGGTTTCCCCCCTGCACGGAGTCGCGGGGAACCTGATGTTCGAGACACGGTTTTGCACCGCAGAGACGTCTCCGTCCTGGCGGTTTTCAACACTCACTCTGTGGTGTTTAGGGAGGGCTGGCTGAGTTCTGCCCAGCGCTCTGCTAAGCTGGCAAGCCAGCGGGGTGATATTGAGCATGAAATGGCTGAAGAGGAAGCGAGGGGAGGGAGGAGAGGGGACGGAGAAGGTTTCACAGGAAGCGTCACGGTGTGCTTTTGCTCAACAGGAGAGCTGTTCTCAGCTGCCTCCCACCGGACGTTTCCACTCTCACCGCCACCCCCTGGCCGGAGCAGGGAAAAAAAGTCCTGATCCTAAAAGAGACACTGATGGAGGGCAGGGAAGACTATAGCCTCCCCGCCTGGCACCGCAGCTGTGGCTCCCACGACAAGAGGACGGATCCGCATCAGGGCCTTTTGGGGACATGAGTAGAGAAGGCCGCGGGGCTGTGTGGGAGAGCGGAGTAGCACGAACCAGGAGGGACAAGTCAGGGTCCCAAAGGCAGAGACGGGCACAGCGGTCAGACAGCTGTGGCCCACCTGGCACAGAAAGGGACAAGGCTCCGCAAACCGAGGCCCTGGCCCAACTCCACCCACCGGGTTTTTTTAACGGCTTGTGAGCTAAGAACGGTTTTACACTTCTGAATGGTTGGAAAAGAGTCAGATAAAGCGTATCTCATGACACATAAAAATATGTGTAACAGTCAAATTGCAGCGTGCATAAATAAAGTCTGCTGGCACGCGGCCACGCTCACTCAGGCACGTGTCGCCGGCGGCTGCTTTCACGCTAGGACGGCAGAGCTGAGAGGGTTTGAAGAGGCTGAACGTACCGTGAAGCCTAAGATACCTACTGCCTGGCCCTTTATGACAGAAGCTGAGCCCTGGTCGCGACCGTCACAGAAGACAGAGCCGCAGACGGTCTCAATCCCCAGCACGGTTTTGTATGCTGTGTGCATAAACAGCCCTCAGAGCATGCGTGGCCTGCGGGCTGACACTGCAGCCCAGCGGTAGGAGCGTCAGGAGTGTCGAGGTGACGTCAGGAAGGGCACCTAGGCTAGACGGTCTCTGAAGAATGGCTTCCACGCGGGCAGGGCCAGGGAGCAGCGCCCTGCTCAGGATTCACGTTGGGTTTCTCTCTCTGGGTGGGCTACATCTGCACGGGGCGTGCCGACGGAAGGCAGCCTAGAGGTGTTGGGTGGATATTTAATACTACGAGAGCCTGATCCGGGATGAAGTCACAATCCCAGGAAGAACAGCTCGTTCTACCTGTCATGGGCTAAATTATGTCCCCCTTCCCTCAAATTCCTGTGCTGGAGTCTGAGGCCCCGGTGCCTCAGAATCTGGCCTTATTTGGAAATAGGTGTCTAAAGAGGTAATTGAGGTAAAATGAGGGCATCGGGGTGGGCACAATGCAACATGACTGGTGTCCTTCTAAGAAGAGGACATGTGTGCACAGAGGTAGATCCACGTGAAGAGATGTGGGAATAAAACAGCCGTCTTCCAGCCAAGGAGAGAGGCCTGGAGCCGATTCTATCCTCACAGTCCTTAGAAGAAACCAAACCTACCCAAACCTTGATCTTGGACTTCAGCCTTCAGAGCTGTCAGAAAATCAGCCTCTGTTGTTGCAGGTGCCCAGCCTGTGGTCCTGCATTACGGCTGCCCGAGCTAACTGTTACCCTTCCTCATTCAATGTTGGGGTAAACTTGTGCTTAATGTCCAAACATTCCTTAGTAAGTCATTTCACATTTCTTCTCTAATTATTCACAGATTTTGTACAAATGGTACTGCCATATTTGAAGTGCAAGAAATAGCACTGATAAGGACAGAAAGATTTCTCAAGTCATCCTGGCTGGTTTCTGAAATATTTTGAGTAATTTATTATAGACACTGTGAATTGGGGGCAGCTCTTTTGTGTTAAACATTAGTTTCTTCCATAGGGAGGGGGAAATTACCTTAGAAGTAATTCTAAAGAGGTTGGTCTTCTTCTTTGTGACAAGTTTTCCAAAAGAAGTTACAGAAAGTATTGTCTTTGTCTAGGGGAGTTTTTGGAACCATTTCCTTCTCACTGGTTCAATTCTTCCCATTTTTGTCTCCACCCCCACTTAACTTATCGGGTACTTGTTAAATAAAATACACGCCCAGGGTTGGATTTATGAGTTTTGTGCAGACTGTTAAAAATAGCTCAAGCGTGGGCAGAGGGATGACCACAGGAAGTGATTCACGTCCTCTGGCCAGCTTCTCTGACACCTACTGACCACTGAGAAATAGAAGTAATTGAAGAAGTTATACTTGGGAGTCTGGTAGGTCATTGCTAGACCAGCTCCGGTCCTTTGGGTCATCTGACAGCCACGCTGGGCAGGGCGGAGCCCAATCCCCCAGGGCAAAGTGCCTGGCTCAAGATTACGCATCGCGAGTTTGGCATCATCTCCTGATTCCTATTTTTGCCAGTGACTAACCCGAACTAAGATGCAGCTCTGCTTGCCACCAAGGCCATACGTTTTTGGATTCTGGAATCATACCTAATGTTCACGCTCCGAACACAATTCTTCGCTCTAACATTTATAAGGCACAGTTGATCAAAGCAGACTCTACCTACAATAGAGATACTTTCCCCCTCTTGTTTTGGGGAGATTTTGGGGCTGCTGGTGGTGGCGTAGGTGCCCATCAGTGGTCTTGATCTGCTTTAGTCCATGGTCAATAACCCTTTCCAGTGGTGCAAACTGTTTACCTGGTTTTGGTCATAGACTATGCTTCCTTCCGTTAGGTAATGGAATAGGCTAGAATAGTCTCATTAATGCGCACCAATTCTGGAGGGTCTTTGGAGCCCTCCTTGTGAACCTTCCCCGGGACCCCTCACTCCAGCCCGGGAAATGGGGAAATAGGATTTGACCCAGGGCTTCAGAGTAGACCCAGCGATTACTGTGTGACTGATCTGGGCTCTTGGGAGCCTCTAGTTCTCCTTATTTTTCTTTCTTACTCTTATTCTTAGTAAAGGGTGTCACACATTCTTGTTCTAGTGAATCTTTGAGCCTCCAATGAGAAATAATTTTTTTAAAGATGTAAGTGCAGATTTCTAAAAATCGCCTAATGAAGATTTTGGAACAAGGTAGATGAAAAATGAAGGACCAAATCAGATGAGCAGTCAAACCACAACAGTCGCAACAGAAAAATCCATTGAGGGCTGTTAGGACATTTAAAAAAAAATTACTTATTTTAGAAAAATTATTTTTTAAGTTAAAAAATTACAGTAAAAGGGTTATTTTTTATTTAACATACAAAACCCAGGGTTTTCATTCCACGTTCTGGTTAGTGAAGAGTTTGGGGAAGGGTGACAAAAAGAAAAAAGGAAGAGATGGGGGTGGAAGAGGTAGGCAGTGGAGGAAGTGGGAACCTACAGACAGGAGGATTGTGGGAGGAATGAGTGTGAGACCCACAGGGAAGTCACCAAAGCAGAAGGACAGGGGGCCCTGGTCAGCACGTGTCCCAACACAGCAGGCCAGAGGTTCTTCACGTGCGTATGTGACCCCCAGGAAGTGACATCTCACACCTCCAGGGCTCGCGTCTGAGTGTTTTCCTGGGCAGAGAGCGATGCTGTTCTGCACTCGCTCGCGGGTAGGGGAGCCGTCAACGGCCTGGGGAGGTCAGTTCGAACTGGCACAGTGCTCCCGTGGAGAGACAGGTTGTCCTGCACAGTGAGATAAGCCGCCTTTTAGCAGGGAAAGAGAGGCGAAACAAGAACAAAGGCAAATGTGCTATAATCTCCCTGATCTCTTCCAACTCCAGCAACCTGTGGTTCTGTGACTAAACACAGAAGGCCAGAACCCTCAACAGCTATCATTAAAATTCTTTCTTTAATTATAAAATTCAGATATGTAAAAATTATGAGCAATTTAAAGTGTATTGAGAACAGAAGAAAGTATCATCTTGAATCCCATTCCTGGGGGATAGCCACGGTGCAACATTTGGGATGTATCATTTATTCTTCCATACTTTACGAAATATGCATAAACACATTAAACCTATTGCACATAAACATAGGTAATATATTTTGTGTGCAACTCCTTAATTTTTAAATTGCCTTCTTGTGGCAAATAGTGGATATATTTCATATTAGAGCCTAGCATCTATTTCATTCTCCTCTTTTTTAAATTCATGCATATACGTACTAGAGTAAAACACAGCACAGGAAAAAAAAGGGATTGATCCCTAAGACTTGAGCACTGTTAAGATTTCCTGAGGGACTTCTGAGGGTCCAGAGAGAGGGCCAGGGGTCTATTTCTGGCTAAACTGACCAGCTGTCCCCTGGCCATCTTGGGATCATCAGTAAATGCTCAGAAACTGCTACCCTGGAGGCTCTTTCTCAAGGTCCCACAAGGGCCTGTCCTCCCAGGTGAAACTTCAGGTCAGCCAAGTTCACCTTCAGGACCCACTGCTTCCACGGTGGCCCTTCCTCTCCCCTTCTGCAGCCCGAGCCAGCCCGTCTCTGACTCTGTCTTGGATATGAAATCTGCTTGTGGGAAAGGCTTGGAATGTGGGCTCACTCTCACGGTGTCTACCTATGACAACCGTGGGAGCCTGAGTTCTGCCCCTTGGACAGCACATGGCGGGATGTCACTTGGGTGTCAAATTTCCCCCATCCTCAGAAGAGCTGCTGTCGAGGACTGTGGCTACATGCCAAGCTTTTTATCTCCTGGCACCTCTGATTTTCAGAAAACCCTAAGAGGAAGGTATTACTAGCTCCATTTTACAGATAAGGAGAGTAAGGCCCCGGGAGGTTAAGGGATTTGTCCAAAGTTGCACAGCTGCATGGTGGAGGCAGGATTCCTCTTGGGGTCTCCCCGTGCCTGGTGGAGGAAGCATTGGACTTGGGAAACGACACCGTGTAGCCCTAAGGCAGCTGCCTGGCCAGAACAGAGCCTGCTAGGTGTCACTTAGAAAGAGGGCTCTTGGCCAGCGTAGGAGGCTGGGAGGCCTCGGGCCCTCCTGGAGTCTTCAAGGGACAACAATTTCTGATAACCATCGTGGATTGCAACCTCGATATCAACGTCACAGATCTACCTCCCCAGACTGCTAGACCTCTGGCTTGGCAACAAAAACATTTCCTCCTTGGTGACTTAAACACTTGGGACCTAAGTTTGATACTGAAGCCAGGGCTTTGTAATTCCCGGATACCAGAATCTTCTGACAACCTGATCTGTATATTGTAGGTCTTATCACAAGTGTCTTTTGTTGTAAAGTGTTTCAAACTTTCTTCGAAGGTCAAGAGTGTTAAAAAATTTTTAGAGGAGTGTAGGAAAATTGGATAGAATTCAGAAAAGAGCAAAAGTAACGGTTAGGAGGATGGAAAACAGGGCTCTGGAAAAGGTAATTAAGGTAATTATTTTTGCTTCCTGGAGGGAAGCTGGGGAATGGCTGTTATCATTAGCATTTTCCAGGGACCAGCTATTCCTAACCTCCATGGGCACCCCCGTGTCTGTAGGAGCCACTTTGGTCAGATGCGGTGACCACACATTGGACCAGGCTATTTGCACTTCTTGGAGCCCTTTGGTATCTGCTTCGAGTTTGGCTCTTGGACTTACCGTAGGAGGGAAGGAGAGAGGCCTCAGATGATCACGATGCTGCCACGTACCAGACATTGGCCAAAGCTCCTGAACTTTCTGTGTTTTTCTTCACCAGCAAAATGGAGAGGATAACAGTATCCATCTGACAGCATTGTTGGGACTGTCAACTGAATTAATCTATGTAAAATTCCTAGGAGAATGCTGGTCACGTTGTAAGCAGGATGGAAACGTTGGCTATTGTCATTATTGTTTGAATCACAAGCACGGGGCCAGGGAATTTCAGAGGCATGTGCAAAGCTTACTCTAGACTTAAGTTTGTGAAGTAACTAATTTACTATTTGTTACTATTGAATAGAATGGTCAGATATTAAGTGCATACATGATTTGATATATTTTGACCAATATATATAAAGCAATGCCATTACCACCGTGTGGTATTGTTTTTAGTGGCCGCTTAGTGGTCTTGGGTGCAGGTTGCCCGATTGTGCTCAGCAATCCTCCCCAAAGGGAACCTGGGTATTTAATGTGAGAAGGAGGTCCTTGTTGTCGGTGTTTTGCCTACCCACCATGATACTCCTGGGGTCTTGGCAGGATGGTAGATTCAGCCCTGAGTTAGCCTTGGGTTTCTAGATTCTTCCTCTTTCTGGTCCAGGCCATCCTTGTCTCCTGTTGCAATATTGCAACAGTGTCTCCCAGCTTCTCACCTCAGGGGCCCCACAACCTCTGCTCCCCTCAGTCACTGGGGAACTCCCCACAAGTTGAGCCAGGCAGTGTCACGGCTCTGCCTGCGGCTGCGGCTCTTCCCCCAGTGTTCACCGCAGCCCACGGGACCTGGTCCCACAGACCTCCCCACCCACGAAGTCCAGCCTTGCTGGTTCTCCAATGTTCCCAAATCCTCCATGTGTGGCCCCTCCCCAGGGGCCCAGATAGCTCTCTGGCATCCTTCCTTCCTTCCTTCCAGCTTCTGTTTGACAGTTACTTTATCCAAGGTTTTCCCTTAGCCCTCCACCCCGTCTCTCTCTCTCTCTCTCTCTCTCTCTCTCTCTCTCTCTCACACACACACACACACACACACAAACACACATACAGCTCCGCTCTCTAATGTTAGATAAGGATAGGTTCTAGGTTTCGTCTCTCCTTTCATTTCTCCCATACGAAGAAACACGACAGCATCAAAGCCTCCTCTGCAGAGCCCTTTCCTGGCTACAAACTCGTCCCTTCCTTACATTCCAGGAATGCTATGTGACGGAATGCTAATATCCGTGAAAAATGCTTTTAACTCCTGGAAAAAGATGCTGTATTAAAGGATTCTTACAAAATCATTATCCTGCATAGAATGTAGAACCGTGCCCAGCCAGAGGGCCGTGATTGCATGATCAGGCCAAGCTAATGATTCAGAAGTTATCACTGTAGCAACAAATCAGCTCAGACCATGAATTAGATCCTAAAATAAGTTCGAGGACCTCATAGTCTTGATCTTACTATTGGGTAAAATCTTTACGATAGAAATGTATCTGATTTCATCTCACACCTAACCCACTTTAACATCTAAACGCTCTTCACAGAATGTGACCATTTGCCAAATTTAAAATATGCTAAAATATTTTGGTGGTGGGGGGGG
>VBSM01000272.1:108237129-108249322 GCA_008086735.1 Cheirogaleus medius | reverse complement strand
TTTTTTTAAATATGGTTTTCATTAAGAAAGCGAGTATTTCTAGAGAGGTGTGGCTCAGTTCAGAGGCGGGGGAGGAAAGGAGGCGGGGACAGAGTTAAAGCTGCCTCATGAGTCCTCAAACAAGGCTGTTATTTATGCTCATGTTGAAATGTGCATTGCCTTACAAAATGGCTTTTGAGGAGTGAAAAAAATATGTCACTCTCCCAGCGGGGGCATGTCTTTTTGAGTATGTTAAAATATTCAAGTTAAAATGTAGTCACCTTTATAGAAGAAGTTGGAGAAATTCTTATGGCACAAATGACCTTTTTTAAAATTTTTAAAATTTATATATATATATGTATATATATCTCCTATTGTTGGGGAGTAGAGTCTCCATTGTGTCTCCAATTTAGACTTAAAAAAAACATTATGACAAGTGAATGTATTTAACTTTCATAGTAAGATGAGATTCTAGGAAGATGAAACAGGCAGCCGAAGCCCCACGTGATTTGACCAAGGAGGGCCGAGCTGGATTCATGTTTTCGTCTGAAGCGTCTTGTTTAATCTCATCCAAAACGTCTGCAGTTTCTATGGAGCTAAAGCTTGTTTTCTTCTGTTTAACAAGCTGACTCCATATGAGATTAACAAATAGACGTAGTAATGTAGAAAAGTAATTTTTACAGAAAAGGATGAATTAGAAAGTGCTGTTGATTGAATATCAAAAATAAAACAGTATTTTCTCATAAAGTTGAAGATGGGTTTCAGTTTCCATGGAAACAAAGCAAAACAAAAGCAATAAACATGCAATACAAAATAAGCTTTGAATTAGTAAATGATAATCGAACTCAAGTAATGCTTCCATGCATTTTTTTCTTTCCCTCTGTCTATTCTGTTTTAAATGGATTCAGAGCACACTGTATGGGGGAAGGGCACGCTGGTAGCCCTGGCTTGGGGGGGGCAAAGGCATTATATGTAATCGAGTTGTTTGTACCCCCATAATATTCTGAAATAAAAATAAATAAATAAAATATGCCCCACAAAGTGGTCCCTGTGGGCTTGTTGACCAGAAATTTAAAACCTGAGAACCTAGCTGTAGTTTGCATTGTACGCTCTTTAGGGGCTACTACAAGCTTTTTACTAAAAATATGCAACATCATCCTAATGTTATATACTTTGGGTGGAATTCTCAATTCTTCGGAATTGGTTAACTCATCCACAACTTTTTTTGAGTATCTTCTGTATACACTGGCACTATATAAACTTAAAAAAAAGGGACTGTATCTTAATTGCTGAATCCAAGGTGGTTTAGCAACAACAGAGCTGAAACGAATGGTTCAACGGTAATTGTTAAAATGCTGTTCCAGAGAATTTGAGAAACAAAAAAAGAAGAGGGGAAACTGACTTGTGAGTTTGGAAAGTCCTTAGTCTAAGTGGGAAGGCAAGAAGTACTTAGCTGAGAGATGATTCATGTCAGGAGATACTGAAATGCTGGCTTCTAAGGCAGGGTCGGCCAGGCAACGTGAGAAGAAGATGATTTCTGATGCCTTGAAATAATCTCAAGGAAAGAAGAGACTTCTGTGGGCCAAGATAGCCCGGGAAAGACTCACAACATAATTTACATTCCTAAAAACATTACGAACTCTTTCAGAGGTATTGCTAGCCTTTTATGAAAGATATGCCAAGTCATTCTTCCATTACAGAGCTATGGCTGAATTCTCAATTCTCGAATCAGTAAACACGACAAAAATCCAATATGGGCTAAATAAATTGTTGCAAATACATTTTGTTGTTTTACTCTGACTTACATCTGTATGTTTGGATTTTCCATGATTGGGATAATAGTATTTCTAGAAGGTGGGGCTCAATTTTAATCTGTGTGATGCATCCTGCTCATCCACACGGTGACCTAGTTTTTCTTGTGTTTGTATCAGTGGGTACCATCTGCCCCACCTGGATTGTGCTTGGACATCTAAATGGTGTGTGTATAGCTTCCTAGACACAAGGTAGTTCCAGTCTACTTAAAATCAAATGATTCTGCTTAATGTACTAAATCTTAGCTCCGTCTGTATTGCATCTGGGTATGGAGAGAGTCTCATGAATTGACTGATTCTCTCATTACACTTCTCACAGTGCTCTGGGAGGATTCATTTGCATACCTGTCTCCTCCAGCCAACCGACCACCAGGGAGTCCTGAGGGGCAGAGGGCCTTAGTGCCTGGCATGGTGCATACACTAGGTGTGCCATACATGAATGCTGAGTGCATAAAGGAATGTGTGCTTCTCTAGCTGGTCCCTGATCCATCTGCAGTAGAATGAAGAGAACACAGTGTCAGTAAACCCCAGTTTGAACCACTTACAGGAAGCCCACCTTGGTTCCCCGGTGTCAGAAAAGATTTTGCCTGCAGCTAAACTCTTTCATGGTACTTTGCTCTACTTCTACATCTGCTTTCCCTTCTAGTAGATTCTTCTGTACGTGCCCTAAGTTTCTTACAAGGAAGCGAGCTCCCAGAAAACACACAGTTCAGTTATAGGTCACTGCACCCCTCATTGCACCAGGCACAGCACATCGCGTGTCATGGGTGCTCGGGAATAATCTCTCCAGTCTCCCCTTTAAGTCCAGCTGGAGTGTCGCCAGTGCAGGGGACAGCAAGTCGTCTGGCACGACGTCCTTTATGCAGTGCTGTGGTCGTGGTCCCAAGCAAAAGAGATTTCTCTGTAGTGGTTTGATTAAGGCTTATTTTCCTTTGGGACATATCTAAATGCTCTATCCTTTCTTTTACACATCCAACGACATTCCCAGATTCTTTGGGAAGTGAGGTGACATTTTGGCCAAACAGAGGCTGAGGAACCTGGCTGCTTGCTCAGTCTCTGATGTGTCCGTTTAGAAAGAGAAGAAACAAAAACCCCAGGAAAATCTGATGATGGATTTAACTGCAGTATAACTTAGAGATCTATCCATAAGCAATACCTGATGCCCCATCTGCCAAACGTGTGGCCGTGGAAACCCTCCGCAGAGCCGGCCGTACGGATGCTTCTGCCAAAACAGTAACAGCAGTCTACGGTGCAAAACACGCCATCTGCATAGGCTCGAATTCTGCACATTGGTGCATAATTTTTTCTTTTTTCTGTTCGCATTGGAGAACACAGGGTTGAAGTTGTTTTCAAAAGACTTAGTAGCTCTCATTTAAATTATTCAAAAGTTGTATTTGGCTGACTGTTGAGTTTCATTCTTTTTAAAGCTGGGATCACGTCCAAGGATCGTTAAAAAAAGAAAATCCCAATGACTTTGGTAGTGAAAGAATGTAACTACTTTGGTGATAGACCCCATAGAAACAGACAGCCAACTCGACAGAAGCGGTCTGGTCAGGGATGACGTGCCCCGCGGTGGGCTCGGGGGCTGCCGGGGACCTGCTGGAGCTCATGAAAAGGTGCTCAGTCCCAGGGAAAGCCACGGGGGGGGGGGGGGGGGGAAGTGAAGGGGACATTTCAAGGGGAAAGGTGTAGCTGCAACGGCTTATTCTGGGGGGAGGACATCATAAAAAGTATGTAACTTTAATCTTAATTGCCCAGGGTAAATGGACAGCTAAGTCTACCTATTCATTAGCAATTTGGCACTCAATTGTGGGCCCAGAAGTAATATACACAGAGAAAACCACTCCTTACAATTTAACACTTTGGAGAAAAAGCTCACATGTTCTTTTCATTGGAAATGGGCTGCCAGGCCCTGAGTTCTGGGGCTGTCTTTCCATGATGAAGATTTGGGATCCTTTATTGGATACGGTTATAAATGAACAGAACTCTAGACCTGATTGATTAATGAAATGAACACAAAATTGGTTTGCCTCAACTCAGACCAATTTAGAAGAGAATGTGTGTGTGTACATATATATATTTATAAACAAATAAATACAAATGTATATACATATGTGTGGAGAGATAGAGAAAGAACTCATACAAACTGAATTATGTTTTGTTTTGATCTCCAGTTTACTTTAATCCAAGCCAAAGTAGACTCAATGTAATTCATTTCAATCTAATTTAAAAAAACATTTATTCAATATCTCCCATGTGCCAGGCTCTGAGAGTACGAAGATAAATAAGACACGACCGACCGTCGAGAAACACACAGGCTGGCAGGAGGCTGAGACCTACATAATCAATGTCACGTGCTGAGTTCCGTAAGGGAAGAGCGCGTGGAACAGGATGGGAACAGAGTGCACCGGGCCTGCGCAAGACGCCACGTGAGAAATGTCACCCTCAATACCGCTACTTGCAATGCTTCCTGCCACTTTCTCCCTGACCGTCGCGGGCAGACCGAGGTGCGCTTGCATTTCCGGTACTCGGAGGGTCCACGTCCCTGCCGAGTTGTGCCCAGTGCTGGGCGGGGCTGGGGCCTTCCCCAACACCGTCAGTGTGGAGGTACGGTCACCATGGGTGACACGGGGCTGCACCGTCTGTATTTCACCGTGACCTTCCTGTTCTTCTTTCTGTCATTTTTTCCCTGCTGAAAGTGATTATCGAGGAGTGCGGAGGAGGAAAAAGAAGTCAGATGGTGTGTAAGGGAGTGGGGCTGTCCCATGTTGGCCTTGGTGTCGGTGGTGTGAACGGTGAGGGCCTCTTGGATAACAAGGAGCTTTGGGTCTTTTTAGGCAACAAGTGACAGAGTTTCTTTGACACCAGCTGCTTCATTGGTCAGGTGGCAAGAGGGCGAGACCTCCGAATCTCTCCAGGCCCAGTTCTCTGCAGGGGTGTGTCTCTAGCTCGTGCTGGGTTCTAAGGCCTCGTGCTGGCCGCACCACTCGGCCCTTGGTCCGCTCTTGATCAGGTCCACAGGCGCCTTCCTGGTGGAGGCCACGTTGGTTCTGCACCGGCGCTGGCAGGTGAGGGTCTGGGCAAACATGGACAGCAAACATCCCATTGTAATGGTGACTTTTTTTGGTGCCCATTGAAAACAGACTTGAGACAAGGATTTGGGTTCGGGTAGTTTACCTGGAAAGTGATCTCAGGAAGCAAAAATGATGGAGCGGAGCAGAGGAACCAAGAGTGAGGGTGGCCAGGGACGAGCACGTGCAGGATTAATTACTGCTGCAGGGTGCCGGCAGGGCTCTGAGCTGGGCCTCTGACCAGACACCAGGACACCGAATCCACCAACTGCCCTGGCTCATGAGCTGAGAGTTGCGCCTTTGGGCCACCCATCCTTAGCCCTTCTGGGCTGCCTTGCACAAGGGCTGAACGAGCTTCCACGGCCCCAGGGACAGCCGTCTTCAGAGAAGCCGCAGACACGGGTGCTCAAGATGGGACCCTGTTGGTAAGCGAGGATGGTCCACTGCAGCTGTGCAACTGGGGGTGAACTCGGGGCTGGGCCAACGGGATCCAGGTGACAGTCAATTACGTTGGTCGTACGTAGGTACCGGGAGGCAAGTTGGGTCACAGGTAGTGCTACCCGAGGTTTAGGATGTGATACCAAAGGCCAACAAATCAGTAATTTGCAAAGATGGATTACCCTGCTGATGCCGTGCTAGATGCCACAACCGTGCAAACGGTAGGCTCTGCAGTCAGATCGGATGGCGGAGAGAATCCTGCGCAGGTGGGGATTTGCGTGAGAAAGTGATTGGTGTTAAATTAGAAAGAGAACCTGGACCCAGATCGTGGGAGACTCAAATACCCACGTATAGGAGCTACAAATCTGAACGCACATCACAACTTGTACGTGCAGAAAAAGGGCAACTGTCTCAATGACTCTGAGCTTCTTCCTATGCCCCCCTTGCTGGTTAGCAAGAATGATATTAACTTTATTACCAGACCTGGTTAGAGCTTCACATCCGATCTAATGAGCAGGCTCCACGCAGGCTGGCTCTTCCTTGGGTCAAATGTCGAGGGCTTTCTCCTAGAGGCTCTCGTCACAAGCTGGTGTCCAGGCACGTGGAACTGGTGTGCCCTATGGCAGCCTGTCTCAAACGCTCCATGGTGAAAAACCAGTTTGTTAGCTAGTTTTAAAATTTTCAAGATGTTGCTAATGGGTATTTTGCAAAATATAAAAAAATAAGTTTTTGGGACCAGTGAAATGAAAAATATATAAAATCCAAGCTCAAACATTTATTATTAAATTGAACAGACATAAAATAACTCTGTCAAATTTCCATAGGCATTTTTGCACATGTACTCTCCATTTCTGGACTTACCTTGTTGTGACT
Source organism: Cheirogaleus medius (assembly GCA_008086735.1). NCBI lineage: Eukaryota > Metazoa > Chordata > Mammalia > Primates > Cheirogaleidae > Cheirogaleus > Cheirogaleus medius. The sequence continues at coordinate 108,243,150 of VBSM01000272.1, read as the reverse complement.
GGTAACAAATTTCGCACACGGATGCTGAGCCAGGGACCACCGTTGGAGGAGCACCTGTCTCCTGGAAGAGACGAGGTCCTCAGACACAACGTCTTTGGGTTTCTGGGGAAGGTCCTCCACCTTCTTGGTTCCACGTGCCCTGCTGGCATTGGTGGCTGAAGCCTGTGGTTGGTGGGACCCATTGTCCACAGCCTGCCTTGGCATGTCCTGGCCACTTGGTCCTACCCCAGTGCTGGCTGGCTGTCCAGCACCAGGCTCAGCCACAGGTCCTGCCTCAGCCTGCAGGTCCAGAAGTTGATTTCCAAGGTTGGCTGTGACCTTACCTAACTGCAGCAGGACCCTGGGATCTCACCCAGAATCTACGCCACAGAGAACACTTGGACCCCTTCTGCCAACTGAGGTTCTGCAGAATGAGAGCCTCCAGGGCCCTTGTTCAGGATTGGGTGTAAGAACCCCCTCTACCCTGAGCACTGGCCTCACCTGCCTGCATCTCTGGGCAGAAGCCAAGGAAGGGACTTTCTTATAACTCTTTCCTTCATCTCTCCCAACAAGCCAGGGGCCTCAGAAGGAGCAGGCTTTCCCCCATATTATTCTCTCACTTGCCTGAATCCCAACTCCCCAGCCACATCTTAAGGACTCTCTGTCTACACTGTGGGAGCACTCCCTGAGTGGGATGGGATGCTCCCAGCTGTGCAGTGCTGAGTGAGTGGAGTTTTAAAGAAATGCAACTCCTGTCCCGCTCCATAATCCTACTTTGCACCTTGAATTTCTTCTGTAACAAATCTTAACCTCCCCTTCCCCACCAGGCAGACAGGTAGACAACAAAGATTGTCCCAGGGTCAAGAGTTTGCCCTTTGCAAGGCAAAAGAGAAGAAGCATGTTTGTAATTTTCAAATTCTCACCCTGGGACACCTAGCAAATGCACCTGCAACCTAGCCACCAGGAAGGTGGCGTTCCTGAAGGTTTCTAAGCGTAGGTGTGGCACAATGGTGCTGCTGTCGGGCACAGGTGAGTCGGTGCAGGGAGACACCACCAGCCAGGCTGCATTTGGGAGGCAGCTCCAAAGGTCAGATGTGAGGTTGTAAAAGCTTCAATGAGGCTGGGTCCTGGGCATACACAGAAGAGGGTGGGTGTCCATGGGAGCCGTGGAGAGTCACTTTGGCCCACGGTGACTATTTAGCTATGGAGTGGGAAGATTCAAAGATCCAACTCCTTTTGAGTAACTGCTGTGAACAAAGTCGAGGAGAGCTAAAGTTGCTTCAAGGAGCTTATGTACAAATGGAAGCTGAAGGTCACACCATTACAACGTGTGCAGAAGGGTGAAATTAGGAGAAGTGAGTGCTGTCCCAGAGTGGAAAGGATGCCATTAACGATGCTCAAGGCTGGCAGGGAGGTACCCAGAGGGAGGCTTTGAACAAGACCTAGGTTGAGTCTTGCTTGCTAGCTGCGTGAACCTGGAGTGTCTCTGCCTTGTCACTCCTGCACAAGGTGACTGACAGGCTCCTGTGGGATAAATATGCCCATAAGTGCTTCTTAAATGGTAGATCCAAATGAACGATATCAGCCACCACGAAGGTGGGAAGGACATTCCAGGACAAGGGGACAAAATGAGGATGGGATTCTAAGGTTCCGGGACTTTGTGACTGAGCAAAGAGTGACAGTAACGATGGAAAGAGTGGACTCCAGTCAGGCAGCTGTTTTGGGGGTAGGGAGTTCATTTTTAAAATGTGCTTTCCCAGAGACGTCTGACTAGGTGGAGATTCTGGACTTTCTTCTACATTCACCTAATGGCCATACTTTCAACAGCTGTGACCCACAGCCCTGGAAGTCCGTTTCCACCACCTGGGGAGTTTCAAATGTATCTATCAGTGCCATGGTTTCCTTGTCCCCTGAGATTCTGATCCACTGGGTCTGATCCACTCAGATTCTGATCCACTGAGATGGGCCCCAGACTGTGGCATTATTTTTGAAGCCCCATCATCAAAGTGGTTTGGATGTGGAGGGAGGGTTCAGACCACTGCTGCCCAGACCCACGCCAGGTCGACCTAGGATCGAAAGGTAACAGAACCCATCCCCGGGAGGCGCTGATCTTGCTGCCTTGCTGTATGAGAGAAGCGAGATGTGCGCATAATGGTTTGTCAAAGAGAAGTATACTTTCTAATAGGCTCTCCCTAAATAGATCGATTAGTCACTACCCCACAGAGCAGAGATATAAAGATGAATAACCCAAGTTCTTCCCTGGGAGGTCCTGTGTGTAGCGTATTTGAGGTCATCCACCTCAACAGCCGCAGTTAATAACACATAGGAAATTGAGGCTTCAAGCAAGTGGCCATGACTTGCCCAAGGTCATCTGGCTGAAAAGCACCAGAGCTCTGTTCTCATGCAATTCCACCCTAAATGGTGCATTACATCTGCAATGGACTTTTCACCCATTGAAACTGTATCAGGTCATCCATAATCATAAGATAAGAATTCACTATTCCAGAGTACAAATGAAAGACATGAAGATAGAGTTTATTTGCCTTGATGTACTGTTATGCCAGTGACTTTATCTGTACAAAAGTCAAGAGAAATTATCTCAATTTTCTAAAATTGCAACTATTTTCACACTCATGAGTAATCACATTATGAAAACACACACGACAACATTGTTCATTGATAGATTTAGTGTCATAGCATATAAAGCTCAAAACCAAATTGCCTAAGTATAATTGTCAGAAGAGCTGGAGCAAATCTCCTGGTGTACTGTGTGTAATTCCACTCTGAAAATACAAATAGAGTCTCCCGGTTCATTTTGTATAACCTTTGTCACCACAGCTCATTGACAGATGTACAATGTGTTTCGTATCAACTTATTCTGTGTGTTATGCAAGTTGATAGGAATTATGCATTATGCAATTTTACAGAGCAGTTTGTGGTCACCACGTGTTATTAAGAACTGCTGTGTGTACTGAAGGCTTACACTGCATCTGATGTAGATTATTAAAGCACTGAAGAGGGTGAGAGTGTTGCATGCGATTCATTTGTCCAGAAGGATAAAGAACACCTACAACTGACTTCTTAGCAGCTGATAATGAAAGAAAATAGTAACGCTTGTGCAGTAGGTTGAGGTCTCTCCCCTAAGAGAATGTGTGCACCTGTCCTCTCGTGTTCACTAAGAGTCAAGGACAGAAATCAGGGAATGGGATGAGAGGGACAGAGGATGCTCCCTTTAGGACCCCCCACCTGTAATGTTCTGATGCTTATTCTCGTCTCTTCCACGTCTTGGGTTGCCTGTGTGTGTTCTAAAGACTGCCATGAGGGAAAGTGGGGATGGGACGGGACGGGGCCTCTAGTGACACCAAGCTTTGGCCCTACTCGAACCATTTCCATGATGAAGAGAGGGTCCCAGCCCATTGCACGGAGATGACGAGCAAGGGCTCGGGCCAGTGGCAACGGCTGAAGCGTGAGTGTGATCTCCTTCCTCAAACCACGTCCATCCTTCCGAATGGCCAAGGGCCAGATTTGAGCTCACCAAAGAGGCGAATGTGTCACTGTGAGGAACCTCACGCCAGTATCTCGTTTAAAACGGAATCTGAGACTTCCTCCCTTGTGAGCATTTACTGCAGAGGGATATGCTACCCTTTCCATATTTAGCACATGCACACGCAGAACTGCTAAGCTGTAAAGCAAGCTCAAAGACGCTCCGTGCAAGGACAACAACAACCAGACCTTTCAAAATGATAACCAGGATTTTATAACTCATAACACCATGCATGCTATATTAAAAGTGGAAGACTTTTTGAACTGCGACTTTTACATCCCTACCCAATAGTTCTCTCAGCTTTGAAATATCCACAATCTGAATTTTATAGGGATTATTTTTTATTATAGGTAAAGCAATTAAATCTCCATATTGAAGGATGAAAACCTTTTAAGGCCCTTCTCAGAAAATCAAAAGAAAAGGAGACTTATATTTAACAGGTGTGACAACCCAACTCAGGACATTTCATTGAAAAAGAGCTTGACATTACCCAGGAACAAATACTTAAATTAATCCAAAACATCTTTTGGATAAAAGAGATTTTTAAAAGAATTAAGTTGACCACAAAACTTTACAAAAAAAGACCATTTCATGTATGAAATACTTAAAAATACTAATTCTTATGGAATGTATCAAGCGGTGTTTTTATAAAAACCTTCCTTTTAAATGCCATTTAAACTTAATTAGAATTATAGCATTTGTTCTGCAATGCAGAGAGTGAAGCTGTCTCTTTTACTTGCATTCTATGGGCCTCTCAAATTAACTTACTTGATATAATTCATTGAAATTGCTTTCTTCCTGTTTGACATTGATGCTGGACAGACTGAGGGAATGCTGTGGTAGTAGGCAGGGATTAGACTGGACAACAGAAAGAACTTCCTACCTACAACTATAAGATGCAATCAGTTGGAGGAGGTGATATAATAAGATCTATGCAAAACTCTGGGATTCTGGGTTCTAAGATCTTCAAAGTTAATGACCTAAGTTTTATGAATGGGCTCAGAATATGTTGCTTGTCTTTTAAGAAATTCTCTCTCTCCATCTCTCTCTGATATCTTTTGGACAGAGGAGAAGTCACAAATGACAGTGTTTCAAATATTGTGGTTTTTCTGAGCTCATTATTTCTCTTCTCAACAGTAGTAACTTGAGTTATTGAAATCATGTTCTTTCTGCTATTAAAGCGCACTTCTTTATTCTCAACACATGTTCTTTTTTCAATTAGCATTCAAAATATTATTCTCAGCACTGTTTTATCTTGTAACATTCAGTGCTCGTGATGATGATTGAGAGACTGTGGGAGGTAAAGTAGAGCTAACAAGCAGAGTCATTGCTCTCGGGGCTACTGATCTCATCGGACAGGTTCAGAATCTGTTGACTTTAAAATGCTCCCCTAAATGTTAAGGGCTCCCTATGGTGAGTTTTGAAAATTAGTGACTAAGGGAAAGACTCCCAAATACAGTGAAATAACTTGTATCCTGAATATTTGGAGAATAGTTAGAGAGAAAAGGAACCAAAATATGCACTTGATAGTTAAGGGCAGAGACAGGTCGGATATGTTTTAAGACCATGTCAACTGCAGTATTGTCACTTTCGTGTCACTAGCGAGCACATTCAGTACTAAAGGAAATGGAATCAGTTTTGCAAATGACGATTTGACACAGATTGTGTAAGTTGACAAGACCCTATTACTAAATAAGTACTTACCTTTTAATATGCATTCTGCCCTCTGTACTGTAAACTCAGACAGGATGCATGCTTGTCAGAAACTTAATTCTGTTTTCAATATTTATTTTTATTGGTATCTTCTCTTGGCCACCTATGGAGAGGTGGGCTTGTATCAGAACTACCATGGCGTTCAAGAAATTTTTCAGGAATGCATTTGTAGTTTCACGAAGGCCGTCCATCTTCATGGACATGGGCTAGTGAACGAGCCCATTTTGGCATCTCTAGGGTTAAAGATGCTCTCAGAACCTATAGGAAAAGGATTTCTAAACTCAGCTGCTTAGACCCATTTTATTTTTTCTCCAGCAAACAGGAAATGGAGCCCTGAAGGCTTTTTTTTTTTTAACTGGAAAGTGTGTGGGGAGGGGGTACACTCACCCTGCCCACATACAACCCCGAGCCTGACCCAGACTTGGGGGTCTCTGTGTGTTTTTTCTTCCCTGTCTTTTTTTCTATTATTTTGGCAGACTTTTTGGAATGTCTGGGAGCTAAGGGCTTTGCTTCATGGAGTAGAATTCTGAAGCAAGAAAAAGCGAAAGTTATAGACTAAACCACAGAAATGTAAACACGTCTGCAGCTAAAATAACTCCACTTTCATTGAAAACACTCCTCCTTCACAATCAGACTTCTGTGTGCTATGGTCAATAAAACTGCATGTTAATAGCGACCAATTAATAGATTATGTTGCTCGGCCTTAAAAGTTGAGGGAGTTTTAATTATTATTTTTCAAATTAAAGGAGTGCTTATTCCCTCCCTTCCCTGGGGTGGGTGGGGGG
>VBSM01000272.1:108205977-108237029 GCA_008086735.1 Cheirogaleus medius | reverse complement strand
CCTCCCCGTGGCCGGCGCCCACACCATGGGCTGAGCCCGTCGGCGCCCAGGGAGTCAGTGAGACCCTGCTCGGCGCGCACGGCCAAGGCCCGCGCGCGGGCACACACGGGCGCGGACACGCGCGGACACACACGTGCGGGACACGCCCTCCCCCGACGGCGGAGCTTGCGGCTCGGTAAGTCCCGCGCCCCGCGCGCCCTGCCCGGCTCCCGCGCTGGCGACGGCGGCGGCGGGGACCCTGGAGGCGGGGTGGCCCGCGGGGCGCGCTCCGCCAGGCTGTTCCGACGGCGCCGGGACAGGTGGGGCGTGCGGCGACTGGAGGGACCGCTCGCCAGTGCCCGGTCCCCGGGAGGCGCGCGGTCGGTTGCGGATGGAGAGGAGCCGGCACCCCGAAGTTGGCAAGGGCCAGGAGAGCAGACCTCATGGGGCACCGAGCAAGGGGTTATCTGACCTCGTCTGGAATAAAAATAGGGCTTGAATTAAAGCCTCCGCTTGGCTAAGAGTAGACACCAGGTGTGGGGCTTGGATGTCACTACCCGCTGGGCCCTTCCGTGCGTGGAATGACCCTCCGACGGCGCCCTCCCGCACGCTCCTAAGCACGGGATCCGGGACGCTTACCACCAGTAGTGATCTCTCTCCTCTGTCCCCCGCTGTCCGCCTCTGTCACTGTCTTCTCACCTTTCCACCCCTCAGCCTGCAGCTGTTAGCTTTATGCGTCCAGTGTACCACCGTAATTGGGAAACTCGGCATGGTAAAAACACAGCCTGTGTTTTTATCAGCTGGCCCTCTTGGTTTCTGTCTGAAATACATCATCCATGTATCGCTATTATATATTGCATAGATGTTTCACAAAAGGCATTGCGGAGGCAATGATTATTTTTTAAGTATAAGATTTAAGCGCCATTATTAATAGCAGACTAAACTGCCCAATAAAATGGATAAAAAATTTCCATGCAAATACGAACTTAAATCATAACTCTTCCTTGATCTAAAGATAATTTCGTTTATCCTTCAAAAGAACAAAATCATATGTGCCGCAGATTTTACACTGTACTTGTTTCTATAGCTTCTGTAGTTCAGAAAAGTTTCAACGTGAATAAAAATACATTTTATTCTTCCCTGGGTGATATACATGGGGCATAGAGTTTATTTACCACTGGGACTAGTTTTGAGTATCTTTCGTGCTCTCCCAGGAGTTTGGAGCCCCGGAAGGGAGAGCTGTCACATTCCTAGGGTTAACCCTTGCTCTGCCGGTTTCAGCTTGTTCAGGCGCCTGGGCCAGGCCAGAGCTCTTAGTGGTGAGCTATAGAGGATCCCGCGACAGAAGTTGTATAAAAACCCAACCAGATAAATCAATTCATTGTGCGTCAGACTTATCAATGAGCTAATCACACCATTGAAATTGCAATTCTAGCAGAAACAGGGTGAGCTACGCAAAGGTGTGGCTAATAAGAGAAGTTTTATAATTCTCAAAAATGCTTTAGGAGTGCTACACACATCACAAATGCCATTTACAGTTTGGTAATCCTAGCTTTGGTCTGTGTCGATGACTTTTGGAGATTACACCAAACTAGCAAATGGGTAATCTATCTTTTGAGATATTTGTTAAAGAATATATAATTCCAATGGCACTTAAAATTTTAGTTTCTTCTCTTTTTTGCGACATTTTAAAATTATTTTATTTTTAAAAATTCAGGGTAGAATTGTGATACATTGTTTCACATTCATCTGTTATTTCATAAGGAGTTATTGGTTATTTAATTTCATTTCTTTAGCTAAAATTTTGAAAATTAGCATTTATTATTGGCTGGCTAGTGTAATGGGGCTGCATGCACACCTGTGTGTAAACAGCCCCCTCTAATTGTCATGTTTTGTTTTGATATTAAAGAAAAATCTTGTTGAATTTTTTAATCTTACAAAGTCAGATATTTTATTTGTGGTAAGGACTAAGATCCCAGTGAAATGCCAGATATGTAAGTAGGAAGTAAAACATCTCAGAAAGACGTCAAAAATGATTTTTAACTTACATACGATTCTAAAATCTTATATAGTATGTATATATCGAACATATTTCATACTGTAAATAAATAACAGAATACTTTAAACACTTTTTTCTATAATTAATATTAGCTCTGATTTTTTTTTCTTGTTATCTTTACATACCAAAAAATAAGTAAATAAATAAATAAATAAATAAAAGGGAGGATTTATTTCTTCACCAAACAGAAGAGCTAATGTTTATAAAATCTTTTCCTATTCCCCAGTGAAAAACGATAGCAGGTCAGCGTCAGTCACACGATCTGGAAGAGTGGGGAGACATTGTCGCCTTGAATAAACGTCAGTGTTGCCTATTATTTCATAGAACTCCATTCTGGAGGTGTTGACACAGAGACACCTACACGATTCTAATGAGACTTACGGAGGCTGAGAAGCACAATTTGGTCGAGGTAACTAAAATAAGAATTAAGTCCTGAGCAAAATTCTAGCTCTGTGATGCTGAGAGCCATCTCTCAGTTTAAGTTAATGGCTGATCTCTCCAAATGCAGGTCTCTTTCTGTCACTTCCTGGCTTCGTCAACTCTTGCCTCCCAGGCAGGGTTTTCCAGTGGGCAAGAGAATGCCAAAAGGTTCTTTTTTCTTTCCCAATGTGGAAGGATACTTGGGTTTTCCTAGGGAGCACAGTCCTTCACAATACAGCTTTTGTTTATGTTCTGCACCTTGAAGTTGAAGCCATTCAAAACTCAGGAGTAACACTTGCAAGAAAAATAAGCTAACATGATAGAGGCATTCGAACATTTTGGACACAGTTTCAGATAATTATGATACTTGGTGGCAGCAGCGAGAATTGGAACTTTTTGGAGGCTTTGACAGTCGTACGTGGAGCTGCCCAGCCACCCCCCTGCCTTGATGTCCTTGCAGGGGCATTCTCTTTGGTGTTGGGAGCACCCTTATTAGAGGTCGGGTAATTAGCTGTGCGTGATGCATTGCCAATGTTCGACTTCTCAAATTTTTGATTCAAGGCAGTTATTCTGTAAATAAACAACAATTAGAGTTTCCAATGGCTGGACAGTTGTCCGAACCAGTTTTTCCAGAATAGCCAGGGGGAGATTTTCCCCTTTTAACTTTACCTTTTATTTCAGACATTTTAGTATTGAAAAGAGAGAGCGGATTCAATGCCTGGTGTTTGTAACATTGCAAATCTAGCGAAGGTGGTGAAGGAGGGTGAGCTAAAATTACTTTGCTAAATTTAAGTGTAAGTAAGATGTAGACAACACCAAGAAATTAAAGGGTGTGTCTAAAAATGGAGCTCTGGGTCTAAGTTTTAGATGTAAACTAACTTTTAAGTTCTTCTATTTTTATAGCAGCATGTCATAATCTGGGAGACTCTGATTGTGTGTGAGAAACAGTCATTTAACAATGAAAGTAAGGGGTTCAGTTACCTTGACTCAATGTGTATTCAGAAGGAAGTTTAGTTATGTGATTTTGTCCTTGTTCAAAAAGGCTATGTGTGAAAATGGAAATATCCCTCAAATGTGTAAAATAGGCCATTTGAATTAATTGACCACTTTTTAAAATTAGGATTCTAGAGAAATAGACATCAGATCTGATCCGGGACAAACCCTTAGTATGTCTGAAGGTTTTAAAAATCTGATGTGCATGCTTTTTCTGCATGCCTGACAGGGAGCTTTGTGTGACCACCCCGAGGAAATATTAGCCTGTGCACAGTCATGCACTGCATCCTGGAAATGGATCAGCTGGTGCTGTGAATCTTTCCATCTGGACTAAGGTGAATGTCAGGTTCTGAACTCTCCTGGACAACATGAGCAACCCTGGTCTGTTCACTATCTCTCGCCTTACCATAATACATTGATTGGAATTGGCAATAAGAAAGTGCTGTCCTTTCTTGGTTTGCAGATATTAGTTCCTGTCCCTGTGACATGGGACAGCCCTGCTGTGCCCCTCACAGGTCCTGCCACTGGAGCTTCACATCTGTAGGGTCTGCTGCTAACTTCAGAGCCTGAGGCTCCACGGCCCATTTCTACCCTCGCAGGACCCTCTGTCTGGCTGGAAGCAGAAACCCCCTTGGACTCCCCTCTCTTTCCCCCACAGGCCTGCCCTTGCCTGGTGCTGGGGCCTCTTCAGGGACAGCAGCTCTCCATCACATGTGGGCTGGGTGGGAGGGGTGGCATCTCAGGACCTTAAGTCTATTTAATGGAAACCCCATTCTCCAAGGCAGGCAGATTCTGCCGTACGACCTGGGGTTCATCCTCAGGTCACCCTGTTCATTAAATAATTTGGGTGGGCAGAGCTGGGTACCAGTCTTTTCTTAGAGCCGTGCTTCTGTTGAATAGTGGGGCCCAAGCTCTTCTTAACTCATTTCAGAACTGGGTGTTGAGATATAGTCTGTTGGTAGTGTTGTCAACCCTCAGATAACAGCACTTCTTAAAATGATGACCACTTAACTGCTTCATCATTATAGTGATGGTGCTGCTTAGCATCTGAAAAATTGTACCCAAGTTTGCATAATCCCGAAGAGAATTTTACCCAATTAAATGGTTTTTGTTAGTTGTTCGTAGGCAGGTGTAACTCCTTGCACACAATTAATTTGTATGGAAACAAGTATGTCCCAGAGACACGGCTGAAGGCTGAGAAGGGAGGCTGGCAGGTGACTTTCCTGGCAATCAAGCTGATTATAAAGGGACAGCTCTGGAGGAAATGCTAGAAGCCAGGGCAATGCTGCTCTCTTAAAATGAGGCTTGTTAGAGAATTGGGAAGCCCAGGCACAGACAAGGAAGGAATGGCAGGAACATAGGTCCTCCCCAAACCCACCTCTGTGTGCTACTGATGTTGGAATTCTGCTGGATGCTGCAGCGAGTGAGGGTCTCAGGGGTCAGCGAAACTACTGAAAGGAGCTATTATGAGGACCCTTTGTGAGAAGGAGGGACGACCATGGCACCACTTAGGAAGGGAAAACTTTGAACCCTAGGACTGGAGGAGATGCATTTTAGAATTTTTGCAAGGGACATGCATACATCTAAGCTCACTGTAAATAATAAATGAAGTATGTGCTAGTAAAATGAAATGTTTTGAAACAGAAACCACTCACATTTACAATCTCAACATAAAACTTTTTAATTAAATGTATCAGAAAGCTGAGATTTCTTTTATTAGGAAATGAGGTAAAAACATTTTGAAAAGAAACCGACTGCCAATTGAGGAACGTTCTAAGAAGATTTCAGGCGTTGAATGGATTCTCATTAAAATTATATCCAACCTCACAAAGCTGATGTGAGCCTGCTGCCAGATTTACAAATCCGGGTCTATAATTGCACAAGGTTGAAACTCGCCTTGTGCAAGGCTTGCTCTTTTTGCCGTGCGGTGCGGCAGACGGCAGCAAGAGGACAGAATAAGCAGAAGTGGAGGAAAAATTTGCTTCTTCAGTATCGAAAAGTACTTTCTAGTCTATTTGACCCTGGCAGTAAAATTGACTTCACTACAGAGTTTTTAAATAGGAATAATGACAATAAAGATCAAATCTAGAGAGTAGTTAGAGTCTTTCCTGGAGAAGTGATAGTTAGATCAGCATATTATCAGTATTTACCCCAAATTCTGAAACCCCACCTAAAACCCCTGCCTTCAAAACAGAGGAGGGTATCGATTGTTGCTGGAAGTATCAAAGTACAAGTATTTTACAGCTGAAATAATATCCGTTCTGAAGATACAATTATATCACTTGATGAAATTGAATTTATTTGTGCAGTTTTCTAAGGCTTGTAAATATAGGTGATTAAACAGAATGTCCCACAAGAGCAATTTCTTCTAAGTACTCTGTAACCAAATTGTAAAACCAAAGGTAGCTCAGTAAAGTCATTTTGTAAGTACGTACAATCCCCAGTAAGTGTTGCATTTGTGTGTACATTAAAAGCACATTTGTAACGTGCATTTAGCATCAATATATTATAATTTTTTTCCTTGCAAAAATTAAGCATTGAATCATGTTAAATTTTCTTTATTAATTTTAAGCAACGTGGAAATGTATTTCTCAGTTAAAATTTATTCAGCACCTATTAACTGAGAGCACGCTCCTACTGAGAGATGGAAACCTGAGTTGTAGAGGGACCGGTAAGGTGCTGGACTATCTAGAGATGAGAAAAACAACTGCACATTTAGCGGGAGAAGCCAGAACATTACAGCATAGAATCCGTCTGTCCACCTGTTTGGCTCCAGCAATGAGTGGTAGGCTTGAATTTTTCTCTTTTCCACTAGTTGTATGAACAACATGTAAACAAAACTACATCCCTTTTCATTTCAAGTAGCTAAGTTTAGTTGAAGAGAGCTCACTCACGCAAGGACACTCCGAGTGCAGTATCTTGGGATGAATATCTACAGGTGGGAATTAACGCAGGACAAGTGGAATGCCCGAGAATTCAAGCGTCTTGCGAGTAAGCAGAGGCAGGTGGGCGGTCGGATTTGGCTCATGCTGTGAAGTTTCGGCACTCTGGTGGCAGAGGGGGGGCTCCAGATCGCAGGAAAGGCAAGTGCAAGGAAGAGAGGCTAGGAAGCGCAAGGCGTATTGGGGAACAGACTCCATGCGAGGCACCCCGGGGAAGCCATGGGCAGTGTCTTCTGGGGGGTGAAATCTAGCAAGAGGATGATGCTTATGCCACGGAATCTGGAACGGGGGAAGTGTACACACCAGTAAGAGTGACACCCTCAGCAGTGCCACCTGCTTGTACCAGGCCAGCATGGCAGCGAGCGGGGCTCTGGACTGTGCGGTGACAGAGGGGATGGCGCCTAGAGGGCTTCCGTGTCTTGTGCTCCAGTGTGCTCTGTGGAGTACATGACAGACAGCCCATGTGACACACAGTGTTTGCTGTAGGGCCACTGCTGGGCAGGGTTGAATTGTAAGAAAGAATCCGTAAGATACAGGCCCTCTTTTCTTGTGGATTCATGGAGGGACTTTATTTTGAACCTCGGCATCAAGGGGAATTGACAAGGGACATCAAGGGCTGCATGTCATCACATGGAGGCCTATGTGTGACCGGCTCTGGCGAGGGTGAAGCCCCCGAGGCCTGCCTGGCCGGCCGCTGCGCCGTTAGCCGCAATATATGTTCTTATCCTGTCTCTTTACCTTCATCTGTTTTATTTATTTTGCATCTACCTCTGAATTTTAAACACACCTGTTATATGGCATGTGTCCTTGTAGACCACTTTAAATCCTTTTTGGGAACAAGGTAGGGTATGAATAAAATAGAATTGTACAATGGAAAAGTGATCTGAACCATACCACAGGAGGACCAGAAAATGCTTCCTGAAGGCTGAGGCGTTTGAATCCTGCCATGATGAGTGTTGGATCCGGACAGGCAGCGAAGTCGGGGGTGGAGAGTCAGGCACTGCTGGTGGTCGGAGTGTGGTAGTGTTGCCTGGGAGCTGGGTTACGCAACTGGGAACTGCCCCAGTGGTCCCGGGTTTTGGACGGACCAGGCTAGAAACCTATTTCAGTAGCCCAAGTGAGAGGAAGGTGAGGAAGAAAGCAATACTGCAGACGGGAAGGGAGTAGTATGATGTTGGAGGTGGCAGGTGACATTCCCTTCACCAGATAGGAGACGTATTGCCGGGATCATCCTTGCCATGGCTCTTTGCAGGAGGTGCTCTGGTTGCACCCATTTTCCAGGATAGCAAAGTGAGGCTCGGGACTGCTAAGTCTCTTGCCTGGAGTTACACAGTCGTGAAAGCCAGAACCGGAACCAGGCAGTCTGACTGTGGGATCCATCCGTGGGACTCTGCTCTACAGAGTTACTCGGTCAGAGCAGAGGGTCCATTATGGAAGTGACAAGAAGGGGGTGGGTGACGTGGAGGCAGAGGGTCCTAACATCGCTGGGAAAGGAAATAGAATGTGAGTCTCGTGTGTAGTTTTAAATTTTCTGGTAGCCCCAGTAAAAAAGACAAACAGGTGAAATTAATTTTAATAATACAATTTACATAACACAGTATGTCCAAAGTATTATTTCAAATGTAATCTATCTTTAAAATGCACGTGTGTAGTTTGCACTTACAGCACATCCGGACTAACCATGTTTCCCGTGGTCAGTAGCTGCATGTGGCCAGTGGCTACCATACTGGACAGTGCAGGTCTAGAATGTCCAGCTTAGGGGTTCAGATTTAATATAATGAGCAGCCATGAAGTTGATTATAACTTGGGCACAGGAGTAGAATTTTTGTGACCTTATGTCTCCGTTGGCAAAATCACCCCCAATATCATTATAGAACCAGATATGATAGCAACAGAAGATTGAATGCTAGCTTGACATGTTCAGTACTAAAGCTGCAGCTTTTAAATTGGAGGGAAAATATATGTATCATTTCCTGTTGAGTCACTTTATGTTTTTATAGGGCAAAATAAAATACCTACTTTCAGACCAAAACTTTATATGCTTGGTAACAAACAGTGCTGCTTTTGTTGGAATCATGTGCTGTGACAACTTCAAGTATAAAAATGTTATTTGAGTATCTTCTATTTAGAGATAATCCTAGCATGATGACAAATTTCTTATTTTGCATGTTTCCTGAGAATAATACAATTTATCATTTTGAAGAACAGCGTTCTTAAAGTGCTAGCACCCCAGAGAAAGAAAGACTATCAATTAAATGTATTGTTATAAAATTACTTTTAAGAGACATAGTCCCATGAATTGATAATGACAGATTGCATATAACATGGGCCGTTCTGTTTTTATCTAATTCTGAAGCTCAGGGCAAAGTCTTACGAAGTCAATCCATGTCGCTTATATGCCTTTTGTTATTATCAGTGTGCTACGTGTGATTTGTTGCTGAATGACTTACCCTTTTAACTATTCTTGTTTTAGAGTTGATTTAAGTTAATATTTATGCAAAATAAAAAAAGAACTTCACTAGCAGATTCCTACTCAATCACATTTTCCTGAATAAGACATTTGTTTTTAGCCCTGGTACCTGGTCTCTAGCAAACTCCTTGTCTGTGCTTCATTGCAGATAAGTTTGTTTCCATTATCACTAGTGCATGGTAAAAGGATTGCACTCTCCTTCTTCTGGTTTAATTTTTCCCGGTGGGCAGTGCCCGCTGTAAAAATAAAAAAAGCCCCAAACTGCTAAATAAAATATAGGTGGCTTCTCTCAACTCTAATCACACTTTATACCAAATTCAGCACAATTATTGACAACCAAATATTAAAGCTTAAGAAATACTATAGTTTATTCAAATTTTAAAAAAGGAATTAAAAAAACTCAAATCAAGGAACGTGGCTGTGTTCTCCTGTCTGCCATTACACATCTCTGGTTGGTTGGGATACTTTATTGTAGGGTCATCTAAGGACAAACGAAAAAGCAAGACTGTATTTTGCATACAGCCGTCTTCGCTGCCTTCAAACCTAGGATTTTGTTGTCTAATCTTGTTTCGTCTAACATAGGCCACCAGGTGTGAGCCCTTCAGAGGTAACTGAAATTCTATCCCAAGGACTCCAGCACGCCCACTGGATGCCGCGAGCTGCCTCTGACCATGCCCGTTGCCCATGGGAGTACAGATTTAATTTGAAGTCCAAATTATATTTGAGAAGTCTGAAGCACATTAAGACTTCTTAAACAATTCACTTGGGGTTACGTTCAGTGAACATGTGTAAATATGAGAACGTGCGAGGCAAGTGGTCTAAACACAGAGCGAATACGAGACCGCGTTGATGCAAGCCACATGTGCTTAAAATCTCTTTGGAAAAAGCGTGTCATCACTGGTAACCAGAACCTCAGACCGGCCATGTGGCTGGTAGGGCAGGGTTAAAGTCCAGTCGCTTCTGTGCTTGGGGCTTTACAGGTTGCCGCAGACTGCTCCATGCAGGGTGGTGGGCTCAGGGTTGCAGCTCTCAGCTGCACAGCAAGGAAGGGGACAGAGACCCCCTGAGACACCTACGCCAGGGCCCAGTGAATTCCCCACCAGCTTCTCAGGTTGGGTGTTTGCGCGTGTGAAATGGCTGAACTAATGCTCTTGGAAACTGTTGCCTTTAAACTTGGATTAATAATGACAACTGTAGAGTTTCTTTTTTTTCCTTTGGGCTGAACAATTTTTATATGCTATGGTTGTTGTGTGGGTAGAGTCAGCGACATTACAAGTGACACCCAGTGGAGTCACCTCATAAAGTCATCTAAGCATTGCTAAGCACTTCCCTCCTCCTCACGATCCCTCCACTTACAGGCCTCCCTCTCTGCGGCAGCATTGCCGTCCCTCCTGCGTTGGTCGTACTTCCTTAATGGTTCGGACACACGCTGTGTTGGAGCGTCGACGTTAGCTAAGTTTCACCTGCGGTCAACACACAACTAAAAAGAAACAAGCCGGCGAGTCTGATGAAACAAGGCTGCAGATCTGAAGCGCTGTTGGAATACCCTGCCCCTGCTTTCTGTTCTGTGTCTGGTTTTCATGGAAATTTGTGTCTGGGAATGAGGGGGAGGCAGAGTGGGTTTGCTGGAGGCAGGTGCCTGTGTTCCTTGGCCCTTGTCATTAGGAGTCAGGACCAGGGAACCTCGGAGGAGGTGAAGCAGGCAGAGGCCATAGCAGGTATGTGGGCACTGTGCAGTCTTTATAAGACAGGGGAGATTTTCACAGCCTTCCTGATGGTTGAAAATTATTTATAAGTCTGCCATAGTCTGGGAATCTGGGGACCGAAAACTGTCGCTTACTGTCCATGCTCCATAAATTACCCTTTGAGTTCGTGGCAAAGTTATTTCTGTCTTCTGTGGTGCTGGCGTATGTCACCCCCGAGACTGTGAGTAAAATGACTTCGTTTCTTTGCAGTAAATGCTGCCTGACTTCCAGCAAGGGCCTGGACAGCGAGGTCAGGACAACATGCTCTGGCATCGTGGCTCTGTTGGAAACACGGGCTACCTCTCCAAAAGGTTGGGGATAAATTTTCGCCCAATCCAGATTAAAAAAGATTAAAGAAGAAATGGAAATGAGGATCGGAATTAGTTACGTTTGCACTGGCAGAGGAAGCAAGATTGAACACTTGCTTTTCGTCTTTGCTCCAAGCAAGTAAAAATAAGAATTGCATATTATGTATTTGAGGAAGTTAAGTGCACGCTTCCCTTTTGGAATGAGCAAGTCTGTTTGTACTAGACTTTGCAAGGGCAAAGATTGTTTGCTGCATCGGACACTCAGTGTGTCATGAAGAGATGTCCTGAGAAATCTTCAGTTTATAGACATTAAAAAAATAGGTTGCTGTTTTTAAATAAGTATAATGATCTGCTTCATTTGTGTCGGAGCGTTAGCTTTGTGTTTCATTCCCTTTTTAATGTGTTCGGTTTATCCTTGGTTTTGTTACTTGTTCTCAGGACCCATTGGCTTCTAAACTGGGAGGTCACATGTCCATGACTTGTTAAAGAATAAATGAGTGTGACGTAACTCTTTCAACTCCCAACTTAATAGAAATGGTTTTGGGGACATCCTAAACAGATCAGAATAAATGTAAATGTAGCTATGTGTATGTCACTTGAGACGTTGGTGCCCCAAACGTCAAGAAGTAGCGCTGTTTTGGGGTGCAGTTCCCCTTACGTTTAAATAGTGTTTTTCAACCTTTTTTCAAGATCAACCTCCTAAAAAATCCTTTTCTGTTATTTTTTTCCCTAATTGCGATACCCCCACATGAAAATTTAATACCACAAATATACTGTATGTCTGTTTCAGTATTTTATAATATATTATACATATGTCTGTATGTCTACATTTAGGTATATCTGTGTTTCATACATAAAAAGAATAAGACTTTTTTCATCCCCCAAGAACCAGTTTCAGCCTCCCTGGGAAGGCGAGGCTGAAATACAAAGTGCTGAGGCTCGACTCTGGGGAAGGTTCTGTTGAGGAGAAGAGACGTCCGGTGTCCGCCCATGACCTTAGAGAGGACGGGAGGAGGTGAGGAGACACAAGGGAAGGAAAGACGTCAGGCCAGAGAGTGATGTTCTGTTGTCCTCCCTGTTCAGGACGTGGCCTGAAAACCGCTAGTGAGAAGACAAAAGGCAAAGGCTGGCGGGTTCCCCTGCGTGTGACTCAGGTGGTGCCATTAGACATGCGGAGTCACTGACCACGCGCCTTCCTCGAGTGTCAGGGTGACACGGTGCTTGTCAAAGGTGGGTGAGATCAGACGATCTGCGGAAACACCCAAGTTGCAGACACAGGCACCCTGGAGGCTGGGTGGGCGGGTGTCTCGGCCGGGGGGGACAGCCGCCCTTTCTCCCTGGAACGGTGAATGAGGAGCAGCCGCCGTCCGTCCCCACGAAGCGTTTGCCCGCATGCCTTGGACGCAAAAATGCAGGTCGTGTGGTGCTTCTGGTGTGCGGCAGATGGATCCCATTGACTCTGATATTTCCCCTCCAGTAAAAATGGAAATATATTAAAAAGCAAGCAAGCAACAACAACAGAAAAAGACATGCTGAGTTTAAAACCAAAACTCAATCAGAAGAGAAAAACACTTGGGCCAAAGTCAAGAGCAACAAACCTGTGCCAGCACAAATTTTTATGAAAATGATCAGCAGATAGTATTTCCATGAAAGGGCGGCTGACTCAGAGTCGGAGGGTGAGTGTGCGTGAGGCAGAGTGGAGTAACCCACCCACGCCCCGTGGCCGACACGGTCGCTTAAGCGTAGTTGCTAGAAATGACCCGGTGATAACCGAAAATAGGAAAAACAGATCTATAGGAAGGGAAGGACGTGCGTGCTGTGAACCGGAGCAGGTCGGTAAGCATCTAACGGTGTGTTTGAGGCTCACGACCCTGACAAATCTGCTTCTCGTCTTAGAGGGAGTAATGGTATGGCAGACCCCGATCTTCTAGGGAAAATAAATGATAAATAATGTCATGTGAGCACAGAAGGCACACAGACAAGTATTTATTAAAAAAACGGTTGCCTCTAACTCAGGATACAGGAAGTGTTATGGTATGTTCTGGTGGTCGCCTTCTCTCTGGAACATCGCAAGGACATTTTCTTTCTGAGGAGTGAGATCAAAGTGGCACCCGGCACTGGACATCTCCCAGTCTGTGACGCAGAGCCCACCGTGCCTGTCGCCTTGTGCTTTCTGTGCCTGTGTTTGGAACACGAAAGGGAAGTTTTCATTGATTCATTTTGTCTTTGCTGTCTGCATTTAAAGAGGTACTTAAATCCAAGCGAGAAACATTTAGTTATGAAAGCTCTCTCTTCCTCAGTCATTCCTCCTTTCTTTCCAAATTGTCTCTTTTTAATTTCTTACAGACAGATGTACTTTGCATCAGGTATGGTCCAGGGTCAGGATTTTGAAGATAACGCATCAGCATTGACCGAGTGCTCTGTCATGGTCCCATGGAGCACAGATTTGGAAGTTTATGAATTCTTGCCCTTAGAAATCACTAAAAATACTTCATCAGAATATGACTTCTCTCCCAGTGGATGCCATAGTAGCAAAATCACCTTGTTACTTATTTTTTTTTTTTTGGTAACAGGGTCAGATTAGATGATATAGCACACTGTGTGTGTCTGAACCCTTATTTATACTACACCTACTTATGTTACAAGCCGTATATTTGATCTTCTACAGCCATAGTTCACACTGTTTTGCTCTGTCTTTTCTGGGAACTTCCCTTTGAGCTTAATAATGGGGACTGTTAACTATAATCTAGGCATTTGGACAACATTGGTGATCCTGACCAACCAGGGTCAATGATGATATGAAGGTCACATCTGTATTCAGAAAAAGTAAATATCAAATACAGGGTAGTTTCCTAGGCCACTGCAGAGCTGTATCACTGCTGAGCTCAAGTTTGCTTTATATAAATTTACATGGCGTTTTCCCCCCCAAAATCTTTTAATTGGTATAATCATGGTGAGTGATCTTGTAAATACTGTGATAACCTTGTCTCTTGAGTCTAGAATTCAGCGTAAATTGGTTCTTCTTTGGACCACGTTCAGAGAAGTCCAAGGAGGACTCCAGTCGTACCAAATTTCACTCTATTGCTAATTCTTAGTGGAAAAAGACCATGGTATATACTGAACTCCTTATAAGGGGTTTCTACAGACCAGGGCACCTGCAGACAGTGTTTGGGAGGGCTCCAGTTTGCTAAGATATCAAAACCCACATAGAAAGCTTCACCAGACACGTGGGACCTAGGAAAAGTGCTTTTATCACTGGAATGTTGAAATCTCCTTTAAGAACATAAGATTTTTGAAAGCAGAAATGTCTTCCTATGTTGTTATAGTACGTTATAATAAATAGAAGCTGCTTTTTTTATTTCAGCATATTATGGGGGTACAAATGTTTAGGTTATGCGTGTTGCCTTTCCCCGTCTTCCCCCCACCCCCGGAGTCAGAGCTTCAAGCGTGTCCATCCCCCAGATGGTGTGCATCGCACTCATTATGTACCGTGTTTCCCTGAAAATAAGACCTACCCAGAAAATAAGCCCTAGCAGGATTTCTAAGCATTTGTGCAATATAAGCCCTACCCCGAAAATAAGCCCTAGTGATGGGCGTGGCTACGCAGCGTATCTGCACAACCCATGCATTTAGTTGCGGAGCGGTAAAGAAGACGAGCAGCCCTTCTCATCTGCCCCATGGTGACAGCTACTATCCCAGAGGTGACCGGAAAGGTGCGGGCAGCCCCACCAACAAGGTCGGCTCCCCCTGTCAGGTCCCGGCCATACTGTGCGTGCTGCAAGCTGAGGCTTTGAGGGGAAAATAACACATCCCCTGAAAATAAGCCCTAGGGTGTCTTCTTGAGGAAAAATAAACATAAGACCCTGTCTTATTTTTGGGGAAACACGGTATGTATACACCCATCCCCTCCCCCCTCCCATCTGCCCAACACCTGATAAATGTTATCCCTATATGTGCACTTAGGTGTTGATCAATGAAACCAATTTGCTAGTGAGTACATGTGGTGCTTGTTTTTCCATTCTTGGGATAAGAAGCTGCTTTTAAAGGGATATTTCCACTCAGTTGACACTGTTGTCATGGTGGTTTGCAGACAGATTGTTACCCTAATGAATGGCACCATCTTTTCCACTGAAGTCCAGGGGCCAGTGGTCATCCCTGTCCGTGCTCCCTCCTCTCTCGCTGGTTTGACCTCCGTTCAGGAGGACACCTTGCGTGTCTTTCCCCAGGGTGGGTCCAGGGGGCACCCCCAGAGAGGGGAGAAGGTGTGGCTGGGAGGCCCTCCAGGAAAGAGGGCCAGTTCCACTAAGGGTTGAGAGGGTGAGAAAGGAAGGAGGGAAAGGAGAGCAGAGGGACTGTCCTTGGGGACCCTGGCTTCCCCCGTCTGACAGCGGGTGGTGGCGCTTGGCTGTGAGTCTGTCCCTGCAGGTGACAGGGGTATGTTACTCCTGCCCTACCTCGCCAGCCAGCACAGGGCTCCAGCCCTTTACTCTTCTTTTCTCGTGTTGACTTGGAATCTCTCTGAACACATGGAGTTTACAGCAACACACGACTTAATTATTTTTTACATGGACCAAAAATGATTCTGGGAACATTTTCCAATTGCCTTGCTAACCCTGAAAATGGCAACGAACCGGTGCAGACCGACACATGAATGATTGGGTCGCATCCTCTTTGGATCTCTTGAGTACCGTTCCTGTGGTTTGGGATATACCAGAGAGGACGAAATGAACAGGTTCCTTTGTTTCTCAGAATGCCTGAGTTTGTGTGTCTGGTTCGAAGACCATTTCTACCAAAAGAAACAAATTTGCATCTTAAATAAAAGAACCAGGGACTGCCGTGTTCTTGGCTCTGGTGTGTGTCAAGGTTAAAAGAAGGAAGATTTGCATCCTCCCTCTGTCCCCCACAGCCTTGGGCCCGAGATCCCTGTAGGTGAGGTTCGTGGAGTGCACTTGGCTCCCTGAGTATGTCCAGAAAGATGTTTTTGTTCCCCTCCTTCAGGTCTTAGTCCTGAGACTACCAATTAAACCATCCCATAAATCTTCCATTATAGGTAGTAAAACCTAATTTTAGATTTCCTGCTTGCTCCAGAGTCCTGCCTGATTGCTACCAGTTGGGGAGAGGCCGGACCCGGGGAGCGGACAGTCAGTCCATACTGCGCCACGTGGTAAAGCCCTTTCTTACCTATTCGGGGTTTGGTCTTAATTCCCTGACTGCTATTATCTTAAGTTTCACAAACTTCTAAAGGTAGCTACGCAGAACTCTGCAGCTTACTTCGTTCTTTTTAGTGGACAACTTGGATGCAAAGAGTAAGAGAGGCGGGGACTGGGACAGGGTAGGCTTCGGAGGGGTGAAGGGAAAGATCACCACGGTCGTAGCTCTGCCGTCGTCCTCCCTGTGGAGGCAACAGGGTGCGCACCCTGCGGGACTTCCACACTCCGGACCCGTCACTCAGCCCCTTTGTCAAGCTGGAGAGTAACAGCTTCTTGGGGAAGCACATACATGTGTTGGAAGTATTTGGATCAGTGCCCTATTTCTGCCCCTCCCCTCTTCAGTGGCCCGACACCTTTGCCCAGTGATGCCGGATGGTTTACCTGGGCTGGAATTTGGGGGATCGGGAGATGTGCTGGTGACTTTGTCCTTAGTCACAAACCCAGTAGCTGGTTTCCTGGGCTCCCATCTCATCCCTGGGACACTGTGAAGGTGAATGTCAAAGGGCGGTTACAAGGATGTTCTGGATTTGAGGCGGCCAGACTCTGTTAACTACACAGGCCAATTGAAACCTGGGGGAAAGTTGTTCTTCACCCTGGAGACTTGGCAGGGAGTTGCGTGCTTTGAAAAACCACTGGCAAGAAGTTGGGTGGGTCTGTATGTATGGGTTTATTGGTTGGGGCAGGGTGGGGTGTGAGCTGAAATATATTTAAAGTGTTAAAACGTTTAAAACTTAAAAATGACATATGTAAGCATTTTTGAACTTTAGAAGGTGGTATCAATAATACTTTGTTCATTATGAACATATAGATGAACGAAAATATTTAAATTAAATCTTTCTGCACTCAGATATAATGGCTACTGACAAGCGATGCATTTAATTCCAGGTAGTGGTTACTCTTTTATATACACTGTTTTCCCTAAAGAGGATCGTATTGTACATACACTTTTATAACCTGTTTTTTTCACTTATTCGCCCATTTTAAGTATCTGTCCATGTTGATAAGTATGCTTAATGAAAATGTTTTATGCCCCATTATTTTAAAACTGTCTAGTGTCCCAGTGTATGGCCCTATCATGATAGATTTATCTGTCTAGTCCTCTTCTGTTGCATATTTAGGCTGTTTCCAGTTTTCTATATTATAAACCAGGAGTTGTCAATCTTGAGTGCAGAATACAGATGCCCTGGCCTTATCCCAGACTAGTTAAATGAGGTTTCTTCCAAGATCAGACGAGATCGGGTGCATTCAGGCTGGTATGGCCGTAGACTAAATGAGGCTTTCTTGGGGAGGGAGGCCAGGGATCAATATTCTCACATGCTCCAGAGTTGAACATTACTGTTGCAAACTATGCTAGACTGAGATAGCAGACTGAGATACATTCTTGGAAGTGGAATTATGAGATCAAAGATATATATCTTTAATCTTTTGATATAGACTGTGAAATTATCATTCAGAAGTTTATTTTTTTTAAACTAGTTTTTACTTTAAGCTGTAAGGTTTTAAAATGCAAACAATGAAAATATTTGCATGTGCCGTATGGGGAATGGATCTGTACAATGCCAAATAATTGAGCTGGTGTGTTTGACTTTACTTAGTTTATTTTGTACTGTAACATGACCACGTTACTAAGATAACAGAAGGGAGTCTATTTGGTGCCACTTTCTCCCCATGGATGCCTTGGTGAGACCATGGTGAAGGTGGCAGATGTAACAGCTTTGATGATGAATGTCTTAGTCCGTTCAGGCTGCTATAACTGAATACCATACACTGGGGGCTTATAAACAGCAGACATTTATTTTGCACAGCTCTGGAGGCCGAGAAGTCTAAGATCAAGGTGCTGGCAGATTTGTTGTCTGCTGAGGGCCCATTTCCTGGCTCATAGATGGTGCCTTCTTGTTGTGTCCTCACTTGGGAGAAGGGGTGAGGCAGCTCTCCGGGGTCCCTTTTGTAAGGGCACTAATCCCATTCATGAGAGCTCCACTCGTAAGACCTAATCTCCTCCCAAAGGCCCAAGCTCCCAATGCCATCACCTTGGAGGTTAGGATTTCAACATGAGAATTTTGGAAGGACACAAACATGTGGTCCATTGCAGTGTGCATGGGACTGTTCTGCAGAACTGCGTCTATGCCTTCTCTAGTTTCCTAATCGAGCCTCAGAACTGGGAAAACTATTGCGCATTCATCCATGCTTCAGTTTATTCACTGTGAAATTAGTCCACATGTTTTATCACCTGTCTATTTCAGTTGTTATTTTTCTTATAGTAAGATGCAGTTATAAAAGTCAAATAGTATTTCTGGGCTTAAAATGAGAAAGAACAGCTCTCTGTCTACCATTTTCCTGGAGATTCCTGTTTCGCAGAGATGACTCCTGTCCTCTTAGCTGTTTCTTCTGTCACTTACCTCCATGTATACAAATCACAGGCCTTTGCTGCTCTTTCAGAAGCTTCTCATTTGGATACTGTCGATTTCCTGCTAAGGAAGGTGGGAATTTAGCTCATATCCCATTTCCCCATCTCCTGTTCTTCCATCCTTCCAATGTAGGTAAACAGTTCTGGTTAAATGAATATGCCCTTGTAGCATTATTATAGCTACATAGATGTTGCTTACAGCTGAGCCATATAGTGTGCTGTTATTGTATTTTTTCCCAGACTTAATAACTGTCTGTGATTTTATTGTTGCCCAAGTCCTCATCAGTAAGACTCAGCCGAACTCCTTGGCAGAACTGGCATCTCTTCACAGTATGATAGAATGAATTTTGTAATCTCTTGGGTTTTTTCTTTTTTTTTTGGTGATGATGCGATGGGGTGATATTGCCCTAAGAAGCTCTTGCTCTTAGACTGAGCTGGCTGCTTCCAGAGGGGGCTGCTGTCCTGGCATTCCTGCCTGCTGGCATCCTGGGGGTCCTCTTGGTTCTCGAGCTTACCCTATCAGCCTCCTTGTGGGTGTAGCCCCTAATGGTGATGGTTTGACCGGGCATTTACTTCTCATTAAGGAACATTTTCTTCATGGTTTGGAAAGTGATGCTTCCTTGACTTCCAGCTCTTACTGTTGTTGAGAAGCTATCCTAGTTGCCGTTTCTTCTCTCCAAATGGTTTAGGTTTTTCTCTTTTATCCCAGTGTCCTGAAATTTCACAGTGATGTGCCTTGGTGTGAGAGTCATCTTCCTTTGGTTGTACTGGGTGTCCCATGGTCCCTCCTGTCTGTGCCCTTTCCTTCCTGCCCTTCAGTGTGGGAAGTTTTTCTGTATTATTTCTTTGCTAATGTTCCTGTCCATTTTTTTATGTTCTCTCTTCTTGGAACTCATATTTCACTTATTTTGACATTTTCTCTGGTTGTTCCATTTTTTTTCCAAAACATCTTTTAAAAACATTTTAAATGGATGCATTATTTGTTCTTATGGCTAGGATCTTAATGATAGCTTCTTAAAAGTTAAAACATTTTTTTTCTACTTCCTGACTTATCTCTTTTTGCTTTAGATTTTTTCTTTGTTTGTGTTTGTTGCTTTTTGGTCATTGTTTCTCCTGTTGGAACCCCTTCTCAAATGTCTGGTGAACCTTTGATCTGTTCATATTAAGAACCAGGACTCTGCTCATATATGTCACCAGGAAACTGTGTGCCCAGGTGAGGTTTGTGGGTGGGTGGTGTGCGCTGTGATGGCTGTTGGTGCCTGACCTCGTCATCGGGGACCCACAAGTGGCAGTTTTGGTGGCTCTTTGCCCTGATCAGAAGCTCCCAGGAAGTGTCCTGAAGTCCTCTACCATGGGAGGGTGCTGGGCTGAGGGCAGGGGCTGTGGGAGCCCGCAGTGTCCTGAGGGTCAAGTAGAGAGAGGGTCCTGGGGTCTCACCATTCATTAAGTCCCCCTTTGAGCACAGCACCCTACAGCCACACTCTGCAGAGCCTCATGTCCTTGAGTTCTCCCGAGAGGAACCTCAAACCACCTGCTGGGGCACAAGATCGGCAGTTACCTGGTTGCAGGGGGTCAGAAAGGGGATGTAGGGGGCACTTTGATTGCTCCTGACTCCAACCCTCATCCACGCTCATGTTTCCAGCCCTGGCCCTGCCCCCTCGGGTCCCACCGTGCAAACTGCCTCTCCCTCCACTGGCTCCCCTCCGCCGGCACAGAGGTCCCTGCGTCAGCTGCCACTCACTCGTTTGCTTCCCATCTTTCAAACTCTTGACCATCTGCCACAGGCTGCTGGGCTGTTGTCTCCTTTTTCTTCCCTTAGGAGTTGCTACTTTATGTGACATTATTCTAGAGGAGTGCACACGAGTTCAATCTGCCATTTTTCACCTGGCCCCATGATGTGTTAGAGATGAGATGCGTTGCAGGTCTCCTTGGACAAGCACTGCCTTTGACTGTGGACTACAGCAGCTCTCAGCGGGAAGGGCCTGCTCCGTGCAAAGCGATAAGATGAGCAGAATAAAGCCAGCGCCTATAGAATGCTGGCTGGGTTGGGCTCTGCCTGGATGATCTCACTGTACCCTCACAGCTAATCCCCGGCTCACAGAGCAGGAACCCTGGAGTGACTTGCCCAGGGTCCCCTGGGGAGAAGGGGCTGAGCTGGATATTGCACCAGCCTGGCTCAGCCAGAGTCTGAAGAGCCTCACGGTCTGGGGCCCTTTCCCAGACCATCCCTCAGCACTTCCAAAGTTGCATGTGCTGTGTCCATCTTATTACTTAGACCTTTGTTTTCCCGGATGTGCCCAGGCGGCTGTGTTCATGGGTACGGATGTGATGAGAAATCTCCTGGTCTTGAATCCACTCAGTGAACAATCTCGCAGTCCCAGATTTCTTGCTTTTCTTATATAGACCCCAGAAGAAACTTCTAATGGGCAAGGGAGAAGCTGTGTTGGAACACAGACACATGTGCATACGTCCACGTGTGTACACGCACAAGCTGGGGAGGGACACAGTGTAAAACTGACAGATAAAAAACATGCGAGACATGAGCACAAAACAAGTCAATGGGATCCACAGTAGGTTGATAATTATGGCAAGTTAAAAACAATGAAATTATTTTAAAGTCTTTTATCATCATTGTTAATACCATTAACAATTAAAATTATTAGTGATATTAGCGTAATTGTAGTTACTCTCTCTTGGAACCTGTGCACAGTAGCATAGTTGTCACAACCACCTTGCATGATGGATTTCTGTATTCTCATTTTACGTTAAAGAAGCTGAAGGTCTGCGATGTTGGGCAACTTTCTAAGGGCGAACAGTTAGTAGGCAGCGCAGTGTCTCTGCTGCTAAATGTCCAGTGCGTGTATTCGTTCCTTCACACCATAGTGTCTTTCAAAAATATTGAGCTCAGATAAGTAGAAAGACTATTTCGAACACCCAAATTTCGATCTCAGTAAGAAATCCATGATTGTTTCTCAAACGCTGAGTCAGGAATTTCCTTGTTCAGTCAGGTTCTGTTTGCCGACGTGCAGTTAGGTCGTTTCCTTTGGTGAGTTTCAGCAGAAAGGCACACTGAGCTATACACGGCACAGGCACGAGCACACGGACACGCACACACATCCACGTGTTTCGGGAGACTGTGGTGTCTGGGAGGACAATGCTTGTGAGACGCTTTTTATCAGAACGAAGAGAGACCAGTGGCTGGGCAGAAGGATCTTCACCCAGGTCTTCATTTAGAGCAGATTGTCACTGTCTGGGCAGCATGGGGGGCCCAGGGCTGCCTCCCCCATTGTGTGACATTTTTACGACATCTTTCCTCTCTTTAGGGCTTTATTTCCTTCCTCATTTAAAGTCTCTTATAACTTAAGAATCTATGATTCATGTATATAAACTATAACAGTATTTGCCTCTTTCTTTTTTTTTGACAGCTTGTTATTACTTAATAAATAATTTTGAACCAGTATTTGCTTCCTCCTTAGCAGGGAGAGAGCCCAGATGGTGTCCGGCTATCTCTCCGAGCATGGGGCCCGAACCCCGGCGGAGAGAATCCTGTTTCCCCTTAGCCTGCAGCCGGCGGGGACGAGCAGGGAGCTCTTTGGATGACATCCCGCAGAGCTGCTGCAGCGGGCCGGGTGGGAGACGGGAGGTTGGATGGGTTTCCAGGAGCCAGAGTACATTCTTCCCCGATAATCTCCTTAGAAATGAGAAAGAGGCTCCCTCCAGTTTTTACAGTTCCAGCTTTCATCTGCTTCCCCCCACAGGTGCTTCATTCCTTGGCCTGAGCAAATACCTTCAGGGAAAAGAAACCAGATGTCACTTAAAAA
This sequence comes from Cheirogaleus medius, assembly GCA_008086735.1. Lineage (NCBI taxonomy): Eukaryota > Metazoa > Chordata > Mammalia > Primates > Cheirogaleidae > Cheirogaleus > Cheirogaleus medius. Next base: position 108,214,675 of record VBSM01000272.1, on the reverse strand, counting down.
AAAAAAAAAGAAAAAGCTGAGGAACTCTTTGTTCAAATAAAATTGTACATAAGAACCCAATAAGTAACTCTCCTCCCCACAGAGAGGGAACTCTTGGTGGAAGCTTGTCCCTCCTTCTGCTGCTTCTTTTGGGGACCTTCCGGGGACTGCTCGCTGACATGTTCCCTGCATTTCTAGTATGAGAATGCAGAGACCCGGTGAGAGTCAGTTGCCTGTCTTTGCAGAACTAAGGACTGGTAAAGCCCGGACCCCCGCCCAGTGCCTGCTCCCTGCATCTCGTGCTAACCTCAGTCACGTTGCGGTCAACCGTGTTTGAACACACAGGGTCATAGCCTGGGGGGTCACTGCCACCGTGACCCCAAACATCTACCTGGATTTCAACTCTACAGTCAACTTACCTAAACACAGGGGAAGTTATAGCAAGGTGTATGTATGTCATCCACATTGTATTTTATGTTCAATAATTGTGCTTTAAAAAATCACATCGAATCCTTTTGTAACAGTTTTTGGGTTTTAGAAATGGGAATAATACTGTATTATTATTATTATATCCTGTGAAGTTTCTTCTTGATTTTTTTTCACTTGTTTAATCACTGTGTATATATCTAGTATGTTTTTTGGCATTTCAAAGTGGTTTGTTTTCGTTTTTTTTGTTTTAGTGTGTTACATTTGTTACAATTGGTGAACCTACCTTGATACATTGTTATACCTAAAGCTCATAGTTAACATTCTTAGAGTTAGCTCTTGGTGTTCTGCTTTCTCCGGGTTTTGACAAGTGTATCAGGATGTGAATCCATCGTTACAGAACCATAGCGAATATTTCACTGCCCTGATGCTGCTCTGTGCTCTCTACCTCCCCACTAAGCCCTGGAAACCACTGATCTTTTTACTGTCTCCGTAGCTTTGCCTTCTCCAGAGTGTCACAGAGTTGGAGTGACACGGTATGGGCCTTTTCAGACTGACTCTTCACTTAGTAATATGCACGTTAGATTTTCCATGTCTTTTAGTGATTTGATAGCTCATTTCTTCTTGTTGCTAAATAATATTCCATTGTCTGAATGGACCACAATTTGTCTATCCATCCTCCTATTGAAGGGCCCTTGGTTGCTTCCAAGTTTTAGCAATTATCTTCATGAATTTTTCCAAAACTGGAACGAAATTTGTAGGAAAGGATACTGCAGGTGGCACGCTGTGCTATTGTAATCAATTTTGAGATTCTAGTAATGGGTCATCAGTATGCAACCATGCAAAGGGAGCTGATTATTTTAAATATAATAGGTGTTACGGGTTTAGTATGGGTCTATGTTATGAGCAATGGAATGTTAGGTCTTTGTTCAGACGACAGGGAAGTCAGTAGTGAAGATTTGCTAAGCGTTCTATCCCAAAGTCACTCTAAAATACAGATGCTCTCTCTACTCAGCGTGCCTTAAAACTGGACTCATAGAGTTATTAGTTGGAGGAGAGGTAGATTGTTGTCTATGCTGGATATTTAGAAATGAGTGTAGAAGTTTTTTCTCAGCATTCTTAATGTTTATATTTCCTCTTTCTACATATTCCCAGGGATGGGGCAATCACTCCCTCATAAAATAGCCATTCCCGTCACAGGATAGCTCTGTTTCTTAGCATGTGCTTGCTTATATTAACCTCAAACATGTCTCTTTTGTCACATCTACTTTTACCTTCTAGAATTACACAGCAATATGGCTATTTTTGCTCATGATTGATACTAACAACTAGAACAATGTCTGGTTCATAGAAATCTCATACAAAATACTGATTAATTTCAAAACTGAATAAATGAATGAATATTTGACTATTTCAAAAGAGTATTTCCTTAATTTTATCTTTTGCACATAAAACACAACTAGTTCTTTTAACCTTATTTCCTACAATATGTTTTTTAGAGCTATCATATATTGGTTTTATTTTTCTGGACATATTATTTTTTAACCAATGTTCTTCTTAGAAAATCATGCACAGAATAGGCCCTAAGAAATCTGGGACCATTGTATTTTGTGAATTGGACTTAATGGTTCTTTTGAGGCAATGGTTTCAGAGAAGCCTCATCACACTGCTTTTGAGAACAACCTTTTTTTTTCATATCAATTGCTACCAAGCTAAGTCCCTCTTAATTGAGCAAAAGAAGGGCTTTTCAAACCTCCAAACAAACAAAATAACCCAAAGCTTAAAGTATATCTTATGAAATTGAAGGAGATGCAAATGATGTTTTTCTTGAAAATCTATTTTATACTTTTTATTGTTATCCTAATAATGAATCATTTAAAAATAGATGGGTAAAGTTCTAAAACAATTTGGCCTTAGAGAGCAATACATGATACAGAAAGTAGAGAAGACAAAAAAAAAAAAAATAAGAAAACAAAACTCCAAACAAACAAATAAAAAGGCACCAAACATGAAGTAATTCGCACGTGCTGATGCAGCGTGGAACAAGGTATGTGAACTCACTGATGATGATGTTTATGAAAGGTTCACTTGGGCCAACCAGTGTCGTGTGCTTTGTTTGCACATGTGAACTGATTTAATCCACACAGCAGCTCTATGGGGAGACAATTTTTAAATGATTTTTCTTATTGTGGTAAAAAAACCCCATATAACGTACAACTTACCATCTTAACCATTTTTAAGTGTACAGTTTCAATAGTGTTGCAGTTCAAAACTTTTTCATCTTGCAAATCTGAACCTCCACACCCATTAAACAACAACTCTCCATTTCCCTCTCCCCAGCCTGTGGTAACCACCGTTCTACTTTCTGTTTCTATGAATTTGACTGCTTTAGATGCGCCCTATATGTGGAATCATAGAGTATTTGTGACTTGCTTATTTCACTTAGCATAATGTCTTCAAGGTTCATCCTGTTGTCAGGTGACAGGGTTTCCTTCCTTTTTAAAGCTGAATAATATTCCATTGTGTGTATAGACTAAATTTCGTTCATTCATTCATCCATCGATGGGCGTTGGGTTGCTGCTGCTTCTTGGATAATGTGAATAGTGCTGCTAAGAACATGGGCATGTAAATATCTCTGTCAATTATTTTGGATACATAGACTCAGAAGTGGGATATCTGGATCATATGGCACTTGTATTTTTAATTTTTGCAGAACCTCCATACTAGTTTCCACTGTGGTAGAATGTTTTACAATCCCACCAATAGTGCACAGGGGTGCCAGTTTCTCCACATTCTCACCGACACTCGTTTCTTTTTTTCTTTTTTTTTAATAGTATCCATCCTGATGGGGGGGAGGTAATATCTCTTTGCAGTTTTGATTTGCATTTCTCTAATGATTAGTGATATTGAGCATCTTTTCATATGCTTATAGGCCACTTATGTATGGGGATATACTTTTATTATCCCCATTTTATGGATAAGGAAATGTTAGTCAGCTTGTCCAAGTCATATAGGTGGCTAGTGATGGTATGAGAATTTAATCTGATCAGTGGCTTCAGGGTCCTGCATGGTCACCACTATGTGATACCTGTCCCTAGGGGAGTGGATGTCACAATGTGGAAGAATGCCATTCCTTTGAGATGGGTGATAAATGCTAAAAACAAGGGAGTAAAGTGTTTTAGAACCTGAGAGATGACATTCTGTGATGGTGATGCTAACAGAGTGATGATTCATGCAGAAACCATTTAAAGTGGGTTTCCCAAGTCAAGCACACCCTCTAGAACTGTCTACAGGATTTTGTTTGCAGCCTCGGGTCTGACGTGCTTCCTGACTTGAAGCCGTGGACCTGGCGGGAGACCGGAGATGCCAAGAGGGCTGGGTTGGGGTGGGGGCCATGGCTCCCGGGAGGTCGGGACAGGGGTATGGGAACTTTCTGCATCTATGTACAGATCGCTGCCAAATCGAAGGGTGGAAATGGCACGGGAGTCAGGTGTGCATACTGACGCAGAGCTGCTCTAGCATTACTGAGGATTACGTGGATTGTGTCCAAAGGAAAGGAAAATAGTAAAAAGGAGGTCAAAGTTGGGACCACGCCATCCCTTAAAGGACGGGAAAGCCATAAAAGTCTTCCCAGGCCGTTAGCTATCTCATCTCTCCTGAAAATGACATACATAGCAGCAACAGAATGTTCAGTTACCACTAAAAGCAAAATTTCCCCCAATGTGCTTTAAAGAGTCAGGACATGTGGGCGTTTCATGTTACTGATTCTTCCTGGTTCCATTTTTTTTTTTTTTTTGAACCAAATTTTCAGTGACTCATAAGAACTCCTGTTCTCTCGCTTAACTATGTGAATATGTGAAACTGTCTGCTTGGCCTGAGAAACTTTCAACCAGAGACAACCTTAATGGGAAACGAAGTGTTGGGAATCGTGTGTTTTGAAGGTGCTGAATCTTTTCTCAGTGTGGAGGGACATGGAAGAGGGTGTGTGGTTACCTTTGTGGATAAAACATATGTTTGTTGCCCACCTGAGATGTTAGGAATGTGCCAGTGGCCGCTTCTGGGCTCTGCCAAAGCTCAAGATTCTAAGAGCTTTATGCATTCCGTTATTCTAAGTGTCTTGGTTCTACAAAATGGATGGGATGAGGCATTCAGAAAGTGACCCTTTATTGCCATCTTTTTTCCTTTTCCATTTTCTTTCCTTTCTCTTTGCAGTGTTTAGCCACACTTCTTCCCCAGGGTATGTGGTGAATGACTTATCTTTGTATTGCACATCTCTGTGACGATCCGGAGAGCGTAGCAGAGAAGAAAGCCACTCACTCAGTCACAGCCATTCCTTAAAGCTCCCCCTTTCTGCAGTCCTGGGCTGCAAAAACATTTTCACTCAGGGCGATTTTCAACCTGTGCAAAGATGGCATGTTGTTCCTCAGTACTCATTCTTCTCTTCTTCCTCAGTAACGGAACTCCTGAGTGTGAGCTGAGGAGATCGGTGCCCAGAACAAAGACCACATTGCCAGCTTCCTTTGCAGCCGAGCGTGGCCATGTGACTACGTTCTGGCCAATAGAACATGAGCGGAAGGGCTGTGTGCAACTCCCAGAAAGTGTCCCTGAAGGGAAAGTTGAGCTTCCAGGTAGAGTCTTTCAAGGGAAGGGAGACCCTTAGTGGGTCCTTCCCTTTCTCTGCATTCCTGCTGGACTGCTGATGTGATGGCTGGAGTTGGAGCAGCCATCCTGGGTCATATAGAGGAAGCTACATGTTGAGGTTGCAGAACCTCCAGGGAGTAAGGGCCCCTGATAGTCAGGCCTTCTCTGCCTGTTTTCATATAGTTTAAGCCACCATTATTTTTTTTAAAAATGTTTTTATTGTAGAAAAATATATATAACATCAATTTTACCATTTTGCCCATTTTTAAGAATATAATTCAGGGCATCAAGCACCTTTATAATATATCACAACCATCACCACTATCCATTTCCAGAACTTTTTAATCATCACCCCCAAACAGAAACTCTGTGCACGTTAAACACTAACTCCCCATTCCCCTCCCCCTGGCAACCGTCTCTGTGAACGTGCCTATTCTAGGTGTCTCATGCAGGCGGAATCGTGCAATATTTATTCTTTTGTGACTTAGTTCAGGTAGCATAATGTTTTCAAGGTTCATCCATTTTGTTGCAGGTATCAGAATTTCATTCTTTTTTTAAGGCTGAAGAATATGTTTCTGTATGTATATGCCACATTTTATTCATCTGTTCGTCTGTTGAACGTTTGAGTTGTTTTCACATGTTGGTTGTTGTGAGCAATGCTGCTGTGAACACCCGTTTACAAGTATCTGTGTGAGTTGCTGCTTTTCGTTCTTTTGTGCACAGACCCAGGAGTAGGATTGCTGGATCACATGGTGATTCTATATTTAATTTTATAGGATCTGCCACTCTGTTTTCCACAGCAGCTATACCTCGTCATGTTCTCACCAGCACTGCATAAATTTTCCAATTTCCTCACATCTTTGCCAACACTTGTTATTTTCTGTTTTTTTTTTTTTTTTAAATAGTGGCCATCCTAATGCATGAGAAGTGGTATCTGACCGATGTTGAACGCCTTTTTATGTGCTTATTGACCACTTATACAACTTCTTTGGAGAAACGTCTATTCACATCCCTTGCCCATTTTTGAATTGGGTTGTTTGTTTTTAAGCCACCATTATTTTTTTAAAAAAATAAATGTCATCTTCCGTCACAACTAAAACGACTCCTAACGAATACGCTGCCCTGCTGCTTTGGTTGTGATGAAAACCCCTTAAGTGGGGGAAGGTTTGCACTTTTCATAGCGACCTAGGGTGTCAGTGCTGGAAGCCACTTAGAATTGCCTCTGTTCCGGAGTATGGAGAATGGGTGGCTCGCCTCAGTTTACTTACATGGAAGCAGAGCCGGGGTTGGAGGAGCTCAGGCATCCCGACTTCTCATCCACGTGTCTACACCTCACTGCCTCCCACAGGAGTCTCTGCAGCAGGCATTGGTGACTGAATTGTGCAGTAAGCATGGGAAACTTTGTCACTGAATCATAAATGCCGTCACCTAAAACAGGTCGCCATCTCCTAGCATTGATGTAATAGTGATAGTACCAACAACAGCAATAAATCATGATGATGATAATTTATTTAGAAGGACTTGGGGAGAAGGGGTTACTTTGGATGACCCTAGTCACCCTGAGCTCTGTGTCACTGCTTTCTTTATCTCCTGATACAAAGTGAAAGGTCATAGTACAGCTATCATAAACAGTGATTTTTTTTTATTTTAGCATATTATCGGGGTACAACATGTTTAGGTTATGTATGTTGCCCTTGACCCCCCCTCCCTCCTTGAGTCAGAGCTTCAAGCGTGTCCATCCCCCAGAGGGTGTGCATTGCACTCATTATGTTTGTATATACCCATCCCCTCCCCCCAACTCCCATCTGGCGACACCAGATAAATGTTATTTCTATATGTGCACTTAAGTGTTGATCACTTAATACCAATTTGCTGGTGAGTACATGTGGTGCTTGTTTTTCCATTCTTGGGATACTTCACTTAATAGAATGGGTTCCAGCTCTATACAGGAAAATACAAGCAGTGCTATATCACTGTTGTTTCTTATAGTTGAATAGTACTCCATGGTATACATATAGCACATCTTATTAATCCAGTCATGTATTGATGGGCACTTGGGTTGTTTCCACATCTTTGCAATTGTGAATTGTGCTGCTATAAACATTCGAGTGCAGATTGAACAGTGATTTTTTTTTTTAATGAGAAATTGTGTGAACGTTTAGCCGGTTGCTTACCCACCACACACTGAGCCTGGTTAACTCTGGGCATGGGAGGTGTTATTCTGAGAGCTTGTAGCACGTGGCGGGGAGAGGTGGGAAGCACAGTGAGAGGAGCAGGGGGCAGGAGGTGGCGCGTGCTGGGTGCTAGAAAGGGAGCAGCCGGGTTCCAGACTGGAGCCCTCTGCCGGGCCCCCAGTCCCTCCGTCACAGATGTCTCCAATGAGCAGTGTAACCAGCTCTCTCTTCTTGGCTCCGTGGCTGCGGGTGTTCAGCCTATTGCACAGGGAGGTTTTGTGTTTTAGATCGACCCTTTCCTGAGTCCTAAGACCATCGTGTTGTCGATGTGTCTGTCGTTCTGGGGAGTGTGTGGAGCCCATCAGTCACGGATGGCTCACGCTGTCCCTGTAAAGTAGCACTTGGGTTGCTAAAACTAAAGACAATTTTTAAAAAGCAAATAAACAAACAAAAAGCATAACATTGCCAAGACGTTGATGTAAAACTACATTACAGAAGTCTACTTGGAAATGTCGGGTGAACCTGTGAGCCCAAAAAGGGAGGACCAATGACCAAGTACCACTTTTCAATGATGTCATAACTTGCAGTCTTCAAGAATGGGCTCAGAGTGAAGCTGCAACGGCAGGAAAATACTGTGAAATATTATAGATGGGCAGAGCTCTTGAGAACTTTTGTAAATGGTTGAACTTGTATAACCCTTTTATGACTTTGCGGTCTTCCTTTCCTAAGAGCAGAATCCAGGGTAGAAAAAATGTATAAATACAAAGAAGCAAAAGGAAGAAAAAAATCTTCTCTCATCTCCCTATACAGTCAGCTGTTATTGTTATTTTGTTTTAAATATTTCCAGACTTTTCTGTGCATAGTTGTACAAAGTCATACATCAAAAAATACTGCATCTCTGCCTTTCATAAGAGTATTATGATATTGACAGATACTGAGGATATCAGACAAGTAAGTCTGGCTTTCTAACTCACATCTTTAAAAAGTTGAGAAAAGGTTGGGAAAAGACTAGTTTCTTGCCAAAGCACCAGGAGTTCATTCCACATTTCGAACATAGACTCTTTTCCCACAGTGGCCATCATGCCTGGCATGCTTCTATGGTATTTAGGCTCATCTCCCGTAATGTCACATGATAAAGATAAAGATATTGAATGGATACATTAGATTTTACGTACCATGTCACTGAACATGTTGTTCAAGTGACATTTGTTTTTTCCTTGTAGTAAGACTTTCTCAAGAAAGGAAGTAGTTCGTTGAGTTATATTCCAGTGTAAACCCCTTAACCTGGGTGACTATCTCACAGGATTTCTCTGTCATTGCCACTGTGCTCTCGGCCCATCTCGAAGACATTGACTTATAACATCATTGAAAGGCGGTGCTTGATCCTTAATCCTCCATTTTTTTGTGTCGCAGATTCACCAAACATTTCCAAGAAGACTTCTTTTTTTTTTCTTTTCTTTTTTTTTTTAATTTTTTTT
>VBSM01000272.1:108155323-108182931 GCA_008086735.1 Cheirogaleus medius | reverse complement strand
TGTTGATCACATCACGTAATCTCTAAATCAGGCAATTTTATTATTATGGGCTTTATTGGCAGTTCTGGACATTTACTCTGTGTGTATGCAGTTTGCCCAGCTGGCGTGAGCTCTGGGATGTGCTGCCCAGGCCCCTCGGGAAGGGAGGGTTAACCCCTCAGATGCTGGGGGTGTGGCTGGAAGATGCCTCAGCTGTCAGCCTTCTTTGAGAAGTGCCAGCCCGTGGTGACTATGCTGCCCAAGGTCCTGCCTCCTTCCCGGGACAGCCTGCAACGAGTGATGGGTGTCAGCCAGGGCTCCCCAGAACGGCAGATCTGGTAGGATGGATCTGTGTGTGTGTGTGTGTGTGTGTGCAAATATACATAGATCTCTCTATATATCTAATTCCTTAAATAAATCTTATTATATCTATCTCTGTATATCTCTACATATAAACACATATATGTATATATATAAAAAAGTGTGTGTGTATATATGTGTGAGCATATAGAGATAAAATAATGAAATATCTACAGTGCATATATATGTACATGGGTATATAGCTAGATAATCCAATTCCTTAAAATAAATCTCACCGTATCTGTCTGTATCTATGTATATATGTGTATATGTTCATATGTGTATACACATGTGTGTATAAATGTATACATGTATATAGATATAGATAAAATGAGATTTATTTTAGGGAATTGTTTTACACATTATGGACTGGCCAGTCTGAGCTTCGTGAGGCCGGCCAGCGGTCATCTCTGGTTCTGAGGAAAGGTCTCCAGAGTGGGTAGCAGGCTGGCGTTTGAGGAAGAGGAAAAAGGTGACAACCCCAAAGCGAGCAGCTAAGTTCTCCTCGCTGAGGAGCCCTGGTGAGTCGGTGCCTTCTCAGATTTCCTGCGCAAGGGTCTCCGTGCCTTTCGTCTGGGGCGGCTGCCTTTTGTTTTCAGTGAATGCAGACTGGGACGACTTGAGCGGAGGGTGGTGGTGTGACTTCCCAGTCGTCCTGGGGTCTGTCCACACCAGCCTGAAACGCCAGCGTGGGGAATGCTTTCTGGGAGAGAAACCGCCCCCAGCTCAGCCTGGAGTCAACAACATTCTCCAGCCTTCTCAAGAAAGCCATCCTGGCTGGGTGAGACTTTCAAAAGTCAGTTCAGGGATTGCCAGACTTAGCATTTCACAGATGTCTGGTAAACTAAGGGATTCTCCGGAGAAACTGGGAGACATTAAAACAAAGATTAGCGTGCGTGTGTCCACGTATGTGGATTTATGTCGTCAGGACATGTGAGTTAGTTCTATCACGTAATCCACCCAGGTGTTACACCATTCAGCTCACAGAGGTAGGTCTTTCCACTCTGTTTGGGTTTTGACTATGAACGAATGTCGCTGGTTACATTCGAGGGCTCCGCGGGGGAGATGGTGTGCCCAGGAAATCTACCTCCTGTTTGCCTTCTTTGCATTGACTTTTCCTGCGCTCAGGAGACAGCGTCATTCACAGGAATAAATAGAGTCCAGGTCGGAATCCTGAGTTTGAATCCCTGCTTGTCCGATGACCAGATCTTCGATCTTAGTAAACCTCAGTTTTCTGAGAAATGGGGATGGCCGTAATCACCTTTCAAACTCTCGTGACAAATGGGGCCGACAGTTCAGGCCACGAAAGAGTCTGCATCTTGCACCGATGGGCAAGGCTGTTACTGCCATGCAGGAAAATAGCAGCAGACTTGCTGGGCTAACTGCACTCACGATGAGTTTATTTTTTTTACAAAAGATTAAGGTGTTCTCTCCACTATAAAAAGAGAACCCCTGCCCCTGCTTCTGTTTTTAGAGACAGAGAGAGAGAGAGAATCTGGTCTTGGGATTGCAAGACCTGGTCAGATACCAGAGGGTTAGGACAGCAAAGAAAATTCTGCTACTTAATAGCACTTTTTCAGCAAGAGGAAAAAAAAGTCTGAATAAACCTTATACTTGTACCTCGGGAATGCTGCAAATTGAAAACTCGATAAAATTTCAAGCAAGGAAGGAATCCCCTAAGAGTGTGTTGGTTCACAGGTAGGGGTGTGTGGGGGGGGACAGAGACCACCTGTGAGATTCTCCCTCCAGGAAGGCCCTGCCCCCCAGGGGGGCCACCCCCCATTTTACTGGGAAGCTCTGTCCTCCTTTCTGCTCTCTCGCAGTCCCATCCTGTTGTTCTTCTGGAAGCTGTTGCTGTTCTTCAAGTGCAGAACACACACCCCAGAGCCAGCCTCCCGCCTGCTTCTGCTCTGAGGTGGCCCCGCCAGACACCCAGGTTGTACACCCTGACTCTGCACCGCATGGAGCTTCCGTTCACCTGGACCAGCTTCCTGGGTGCAGGGTTGGAGTGCTCAATTGCTCACTCTTGGGCTGAGGCAGAACTCCTCATCTTCATCAAGACCCCCTCTTCCCTCTTTTCCGTCCTTCCCTGCTTCCCTCTTCCCCTCACCTTCTGTAGCTAAGGGGCCACCAGGTTCTGACACTGCTTCTTGCCACCCTCCTGTCCCCTGTGTTCCGAGGCTGCCCCGCCTTCATTACCTTGGGCTGGACCACGGCAGCCACCTCGGTGTTAGCCTCCCTGCCCCTGCCCTTCCCTCCCTGTGGTCTGCTGTCTCCTGAATTTTCCCTGCGGCCTCTTTGGGAAGCTTCATGCCACAGATGCTCAAAAAACTTCAGCTGTTATTTTCAGAACAAGGCTCAAACTTTGCAGTGTGAAATTCTAGGCTCTCCCTGTGGTCCTGGTCTGGCCCGCTGTGACCCACACGAACCTCACCATCCCACCAACACGCCCCGCGCCGTCTCCCTCCCACTTCTTCGTTTTTCTGGACCTTCTGCCCCAGAGACCTGTCCAGCTTCTGTCCACACCCTCTGTTCCAGGCCATTGGCCAAAACCCCTGCACTCTCTCCTGCTTTGAAAAGCCCTCCTCAGCCGCCTCAGGAGGTGGCAGGGATGATAAAAACATTCTCACACTTCCAGCAGAGGGCTTTAATGCAGTCTCGTTTAATCCTCACGAGAAGAGGTAGCTGCGTCCACTCCCCTTTATAGCTGAGCCTCCCGCAAGCACGTTACACTTGGTCGCCTGTTCTGCTTAAATTCTCCTTTCTGTCTGGACGGCCCTCTTCTCTGATGTCTGTATAAATTGTTCCTATTTTTCATTATCTAAAAGGCTGCATTCCCCCTTGCCTCTCCCCTGAACAATTCCAGTGCTGCTTCTCGATGCAGTTCCGTTACCATAATTTATATCATAAATCCCGGGCCTCAGGCTCACTCTCCTGCCAGCCTACATGCCTGGCTCTTTGGGAGCGAGAGACACACCTTGGAACTTTTCCGCCCCCCACAGCCCTTTGCATGGGGCGAGTGCTCAGTTCATACTTGGTGAGCGACTCACCGATGATGGAGTCCGTGGAAAATTCTGCATGTATGCAGTGCATACCTGCGAAGCCAGAGGCGTGTTGTACACCTCACATCCCAGCTATCAGGGAAGCGTGGCTGGGCTCATGACTTCTATTTGAAATATTGAAGGTGCTTTAAGCATTTTTGTTTCCACATGGTGTCTAGTACAAATGAAGCGATCTTTATGTAATCCTTGGAAACCAGCCAAAACTCAGTGGAAATGGGAAAGCCGGTTCCAGGGCTCCGTGGTGGCTAAATATCCATCACCAGGATGTGGAAGGGTTTTGGAGAAGCCAACGGGCCTAGAACTGCTGTTGTGATGAGTTCAGGATCCTTTGAAGTTTCCCTCTCTTAAAGGGTATAAGGAAACTTTTCCTGTGGATATTCTGTATGTATTTGGCAGGCTTTTTTGTTCATTTGTTTGCTTGTTTGTTTTTAAGCAATAGTATAATGTAGACTCCCAGGGGTCCTCAAACTTCTTAAACAGGGGGCCAGTTCACTGTCCCTCAGAGCGTTGGAGGGCCGGACTATAGTTTTAAAAAAAAAACTATGAACATATTCCTATGCACACTGCGCATATCTTATTTTGAAGTAAAAAAACAAAACAGGCAAAAACACCCGGTGGGCTGGATAAATGTCCTCGGCGGGCTGCATGTGGCCCGCGAGCCATAGTTTGAGGACGCCTGATGTAAAGCATTAAGAATCTCAAATATTTTTTTTCTTTTTTCTTTGTGCCTTTGATGCTAATTGATTTTTCTTAGGAAAACTTCTAACCTCTCGCTATCTGCTTTTCTATACATACTCAGAATAAAGACATCTGCCTTCTTTGAGTATCAAAGTGATGTTGAAAGAAGGAATTTCTTCTAAAAAATGATGGTCTGTAATAAGCTATCTTACATGCGGTCTTTCTATTAATGTAAGTAGTCATTTTTGTTCTATTATAGATTATTTTACACTCAGGAATTGTGCCTTTCTTATCTACAATATTGATATGTTAGTATGATATTGATTAACTAGGAACCAGTTACATTATATATAACCTCGAAAGCAATTATGTGTATATTAATAATGTTTTCGTTTTTCTCCTGTTCAGTATTGTTAATTTGAAAATATGAAATAGATCTCATTGCAGAGATAGCTGTTAATGCATTTGTTGTCTTTAAGATTTGATCTTGTAATTATATCAGGACAAAATTAGTTTTGAAGGCCACATTTGCTTCTAACACAGACTACAGGATTCTGTTCTTAAGGATATATTTTATTTGATGAGCTTTCTTAGAAACACATAATGTTTCTTTAATATGTGGCTTGCTTTTCAGTTGTCTGCTGTCATGAAATGACTAAATATTTGTTTTTCTAGTTGAACTTAAGGGGAAAAAAAATCTCTGGTCAATGTGTTTTCTTGAACAGAAGGCTCAGTGTACAACAGGAGAGAAGTAATTATAGTTGTTTTTCCTTTCTTGATGTCACTGCCTTTCAGCGGCAGCCTGTTTTCCTTCAAATGTCTCATTTTCACAAGGGACCTTGAGGCAAACCTTGGTCCCCAGACCTGGGGGCCTGGCGCTGTCTTGCTACTGCGTGTGTTATTTTGGTGGAGGCTGGTGGCCGCGTCTTCAGCTATGAGATCAGCTTGAATGCTGTCATGTGCGCAGTGACAATGCTAAGGAGGAGGGAAAGAACCTGGAAGTTTACTTGGGTCCAAGAGCGTCTTGCGCTCCACAAACCAGTGCACATAGGCGCGTAATGCCTATGTTTGTTTTGCTCTCTCTTGAAAAACAAGAAGAACGAAAGAAGCAGTGGGGATGAAGGTTGATTTAGTGTTGTGAATGGCAAAAAGATGCCCCCCCCAAAATGAAATGAAACCAAACCACCAGCACAATGAAACTGACAAGAAGCATATAACCATGGCCCACATGTGGCTCAGACGTGATTCGTGGAGACTCTTGTGATTTTCTTCCAGCAAAACTGCTTTTTATTTGTGCAACATTTCTCTATGACTTAGAGTGAAAGGAGAGCCTTTGGGGAATTCTGTAAGATTCTAAGAACAGGAATCCGAGTTCTAAATTATAGCAGAGTTAGCAGCGTGGGACCTCCAAGTGGAATCACACACACACACACACACACACACACACACACACACACTGTCAGATTGAAGGAACATAATGATAAGCAACACACATTTTGGGTGACTAAACAGGTTCAGGAAGCCGAAGGGCTTCCATGGGTGCAATTTAAGCGCACCCTGGGCCTGCCACATTTCCAGATTTTGACCTCATTCTACCTAGTTTTTACCCAATGACTCAGTAACAGGAGAGCAGCTGGTTGTGCTGGTTGTCACAGATTTCCTTTCCTCATCAGTGGTTTCAGCTTCCTTTGTCTCTGGCTTCTGGAGCCCCGGCGTGCTAGAGCCCACTCCTGCGGGCTTGCTAGAGCCAACTGTGTACATCTCTTCCCAATTCTGCATTCAGAGACTCCCATGGGTTCCTTGAAGTTGGCCATGATGGAGTCTCTCTGCACAGAAATTACCAAATGCTTTTAATCAAGAGTTTTCCATTGGAGAGCTGGTTGTTAAACCCCTAGCAGCACACCACTTCAGAGGCAGCGGGTCCCACCTTACCGCCAAAGCCAACCCGCCGTCGTGCCCTTGCATTTGGCCTTTCCTGTGCCTCTCTGCAGACTGCCCCTGCTTCCCCGTCTCTAGAATCTCTCTCCAGTACTGCGCTGGTTCCCTGTCCTGCCTGCAAACACACTGCTTTTCTCATTAAAGACTAAACGAATAAGATAAACTCTCCTTTCACTGGATCGTAAATGCCCGAGGGCAGGACTGAGTCCAGTGCACGGCTGCATCCGCAGCTCCCAGCAATTTCTGAAACACAGGAGGTGCCCAGCGGGTCTTGGGTGGGGGGAGGCATCAGTGCTTTTCCCTGAACCGCTGCTCTGTCTTCCTCTCTCCTTGCTGCTTAACTCCTTCCGTGAGTAGCCTGCATCGCCCTTTGCGTAGCCTCCTCCGCCACTGAACCATCTGGAAACTGGCTTACACCTGTCACGCCGCTGCGACATTTTTAGAGGACACCAAGAGGCTTTAATTTGCCAAATCCAGTACGTGTGGTTAGTTGGATGACTTTCTCCTGTGCGTTAATCTCTGTGCAGATGGGACACCGTGAACTGTTTCCGTCTTTCTGAATGTTCTTTCCAGGCTCCCATGACTTAGGTCTTTCCTAGCTTCCTTCTGATTCCCAGACGTCTCCTCCTTGTGCTCTTGGCAGTGTTCTTTTTCCCCTTCGGTCTGGCAAGTATTGCAGGCTCTATCTTCCATCCTCTGCTGCCTGCGTAGCTCCCACTTGGACCTCCTGGGACCCCGTGCCCCTGGAGCTTGCAGTAAAGAAGGAAGAGGAAGGGCTGCAGAATTCGTATTTGAGAAGGCTCTGCAGCTGACTCTGTTGCTCAGCCAAGCTACACTCTGGCATGGGGTGTCACAGGGGAGCTGGTGTTTGTGGTGGTTTCTTTACAGCCTTGTCTCTCCCACTAGACTCTGAGCTCCTGGGAAAGCCTATCCCCAGTGAGGGCTTAGCTCTGAGGCTGGCGCGTGGAGGGAGCTCCGTCCATGTGGTTGGATGGATGGATGGATGGATGGATGAACCATTGAATGGATGAAGGGATTTGAAAGACAGGTTGAGTTTGGATCATGGAAGGAGACAAATGCCAGTGGACCCTCTCCCTAATTCTAGAGACAAATCATTCAACATTTCCGAGCTGATACTCTGTGCTTCGTATGGACATAAAGACGAAAGGCACTCTCTACAGCATGCCTCTCCTGAGAACACTCCTTCGCCTCCTTACCTTTGCTCGTTTCTTTCCTCCACATTCCATGCTGTCTTCCTGGCCCCAGCCTAGAACTGCTCTGCAGAGGCTCTGCCATTCCATGGCACTGGGCAATTGCATCCTCTTTTGTACCTTCCTGTGCCCGTCACCACAGTCTGCCTCCAGTCAGTAATTTAGCTGAAGTATGACGCCGCACCATGCCCTTTGTTTATCCCGGGGAGGTTCCGTGTCACCTCCAATGCCTGGACACTCAACATGCAGGTAGATTGAGATGGGTCACTTATCATGATGGTAGTTGTTCATTTCCCAAATGTTAGATACAAAGTTGTAGGTGGGGAGATGTATGCCCTGTGCTAATTTTCAGCAGATCATTTTATTTTAAAATGAGAACTGGAGAACATATTCAGCATGTCTGTTTGGGCATGACACAAATAGCAACAGAGCTGAAAGCGACTCTTTTGAACACAGATACTGTAGTGGTTGGGATACCTTTGCTGCTAGTGACAATGACAACAAATGCAGCATGATTTAGTGAACAAGGAAAACGTATTAGAGATGACAAGAAATCCCAACAGGAGCTGCCTGGTTAATTCAACCCTTCTCCACCCTAAGTAGAAAGCCAGGGATTTCCTTCATTTTTCCCCAGTTATCCACAGCAAATCAGTCTTGTCCTCACGTGGCCTGCTTGCAGGGTCCTGAGATGGTGGCCACGGTTCCAAGTGTCACACAGACAGGACTGATACCGTACGGCCTCTCTTCATCAGCCAAGACTTTTCCTAGATGTCCTTTAGTCACTTCCCTCCGAATTGAGTTGGCCAGAATTATATCACAGTGCCTTCCCTAAACCTATCGGTGGCAAGAGGACAGGGTGCCTGGTGAGAGGATTTGCCCTGGAGTTGGGGCAGTGGCACCTTCCTTGGGTCACACTGGGGCGGGCGGCACACCCAGGCAAAACCACAGCTCCTCCTCGAAGGGAGAAGGGGCAGCCAGTGTCTGCTGCCGTTGCCACCAAGGGGGGCTATACATGAAAGAACAACCTGGCCGCTCCACGACTGTGTTCTCCATGGCCACATGGCATGTGGGGATGTCACGCTGTCCCTGGCACTGCTGGAGCGAGTGGAGCCTTCTCGCCAGGCTACTCCTGGCCCTGGTGGCAGCTTCTCTGCACATCTAGCTTTCTTCCCAGTGCCAACTTCTTTTTGTTTAATCTTTTAAATAGTTGTAGCTTACTGTGCATACATTATGTATCAATACACTTCATAAGAAAAAATAGTAAGGCCTGGTTCATATCACTCTTGATACCTGAAATCTATTTCTCATCCAGTAACAACTTTAATTCAGTGGTTCTGGTTCCGCCTTCTGAAACCAGCCTATAAAAGCATGAACAAAGTATATTTATTCTGCTACAAGGATCCCTCAAATATTTGAAAAGAGTTCTTTCCTCTTAGTCTTTTCTTGTCTGTGTTATATACTCCCCCTCCATTGTCCTCCTCAGCCTGTTTCTGTAGATACTCTCTAAGTCCCAGGCTCTGTAACCTTTCTCTTTTCCCACCTGTGAATGCACTTTAGTTTGCCAACATTTTTTACAAAATGGATCATCCAAAACTGAATGCAGTACTCCAGGTATTATTTGCTAAGTCTTATTCAAGGGAGCTAACATGAGTTTTAGAAACAGCAGGGAAATAGCCAACTTCCGCTTACGAAATTTTCACTGTTGCTGGCGCATGGTGGCCAGGAAGATCCGTGCAGAGAGTAGCTCTCTTGTCAACGTTTTTGGGGACCAAGGAGGTCACCCGTCCCTGAATTGAACAATGCCTTGCATCTGTTCACTTGGCACGGTCACAAATGCTGTCTTGCTGGACTTGCACCATTTCCTTGCAAGACAGGCCCTATTACCTGCAGGTTTCAGATGGGCAGACCAAGGCCGAGAGAGTTTTGCTGGCTGTGGTGGGTCAGCACAGACTTGGGGCTTTGAGTGCAGGGTTCTTTGGCAAATGAAGTCCACCCTGCGGGGACTCAGGCCTGTTTGCCTTTGACCATTTCAGCGGGGATTTCCTGACGATCATGTTACTCTTCTACCTCTCACAACACGGAAAGCAGAGCCTAACTGAGTCCCGGGGTGATGCGGTTTGTCCCTGTGGCCAGTGGCAGGACTCAGGGTCCCTGTGCAGGTCACGAAACTCCTGGACTTCTGCTTTCTGCAGTTACTGGACCAGGGGCTGTTGAGCTGGGCAGAGCAGTCTGCACTCATACCCAGGTTCTCAAACGGCTGTGTCCTTTGAGTTCTTGAGTCTGGTTTGCATGATTTTCTGACTTTTTTGCTTGGATTCGGCCAGCTGTTACCTCACATGGCTGGTAGCGTGCTTTTCTCTGGAAAAACTTCTCTCCCTGGACGTTGTGACATCTTTTTGGATCCTTTGTGGCTTCTCAGCTCTGCTATGGATAATTTACGTTGTCAGACAAATGCCCTGAGGATAAATGAAATATTAATAATGCTATAATGCTAATTTTAAAACACCCATTGCACACATTGAATAAAATCCTCTCTGGGCTTTACTCTGGGCTTTAAATCAGGCCCAACAATGTCTCAAACATAAATCAAAATTTTCTTTCAGCCTATTAGAAGTTTTGGCACAAAAATATACTACAGGAGAGCAGAGTATAGGAAATCTTAGCTCATGCTTTTAAAATTCATATTCCCCTTGCAGCAATTGGAAACCAAAGGCTATTTTAATCACTTGTCCATGGAAAACAGTTAACTGAGCAATAATCAATATTGGCTTTTGGATTTAAAGAAAACGAAATTTGGAAACACCTTCTTTAACTTGGGATTTGTGCAGCCTTGCAAAGTGTGATCTGATTCACTGTTATCCTTCCCCTTCCTGTTTTATAGTGAGCCACCGAACACAGGTGACCCACCTTCCTTGTATGGCCAAATGGTAAAAGTAACACATTACCGTGAAGAAAATACTTTGAAAATATGTTTAGGATTATAAAATGTTTATTCCTTCGTTTTTTCCTGATTATAAAGATGAAGATTCTTTATATTGGGAAATTTGGAAAATACACAAAACTATAAAGAAAATGAGAGTTCAACTTTTTCAAATTCTACATATAAGCGAGGTCTGGCAGTGTTTGTCTTTCTGGGCCTGGCTTCCATAGCATTCTCCAGGCTCATCCAAGTTGTCAAAGGTGACAGCATGTCCCACCTGTTCAAGGCTGAATACTATTCCACTGGGTATATAGACCACGTTTTCTTCATCCGGCAGTTCCCTATCTTGTCTACTGTGAGTAATGCCGCCATGAACCTGGGAGTGCAGGTACCCTTTTGACATCCTCATTTCCTTTTCTTTGGATATATACCCACAAGTAGGATCGTTGGATCACATGGGAGTTCTATTTTTAATTTTTGGAGGAATCTCCATACTGTTTTCCATAATGACTGCACTAACTTACATTCCCACCGACAGTGTGCAAGGGTTCCCTTTCCTCCACATCCTCACCAACACTTACCTTTCATCTTTTTGGTAATAGCCGTTCTAACAGGTGTGAAGTGATGTTGTGGTTTCATTTGCATCTTCCTAGGTAATTAGCGTTATTGCATATGGTGGGGGGCCTTGGGGAGGTGGCGAAAGGAGATAAAATCTCAGTTAGACAAGAGGAATAACTTCAAGAGATTTATTGTACAGCACGGTGACTATAGCTAATAGCAATGTATTGTATTGAAAATTGCTAAAACAGTAGACTTTAAGTGTTCTCACCACAGGAAAATGTTATGGGAGGCTATGTATATGTTAAATAGCTCAATTTAGCCGATCCACAATGTATATGTATTTCAGAACACCCTGTTATACACAATAAATATATATCATTTTTATTTGTCAACTTAAAAATGCATTTTAAAAAAAGATTTTCGAAAATAAGAACCCCTCATAACTCACATGGAAAACCTAAAGCCAATGTCTGTTAGCGTTTTGATGACTTTCTTCAAGTGGTCCTCCTTCCCTCCCTACCTCCCCTCTTTTCTTTTATCCAGTTATTTTTTTTTTCTTTTCGCCATATTGGGATCATGTTATATATGTGGGTTTGTATCCTGATTTCTTCCCCAAGAATGTTATGTTGTATTTTCTACAAAATTGTAGCAAATGCTTTGCTGTGACATTTGGGCAGTTTGGATTAAATGTTTCTATGCACAGGATGGAGTTGGCCGGGGGCCTCCTGAGTGGAGTGGGAGTGTCAGCTGGCCTGTGGAACCATTTAGAAACAGTTTTCCCATTCAAAATATTGATTTTGATGCAATATTTAAGATATTTTCTAAGTTGAAAATATTTTCAACGGAGGCAGCTGCCATTTGCAATTTGTCATGTTGTGGGGATTCTATTAAATATACTATTTTGAGATTGAATATTTTACTTGGAAAGTCGCATAAGTACAGGAGTCCCTATATCGAGAGAGAGAGAGAGAGAGAGAGAGAGAGAGAGAGATTGAGATTGTGCCAACTGGCAAATTCTAAGAAAGATTTTTTTCTTTTTACCTTTTCAATTTGGTCACGTTCTCATCTTTTTTATTTTATTATTTATTTATTTTTTTGAGACAGAGTCTCACTCTGTTGCCCAGGCTAGAGTGCCGTGGCGTCAGCATAGCTCACAGCAACCTCAAACTCCTGGGCTCAAGCGATCCTCCTGCCTCAGCCTCCTGAGTAGCCAGGACTACAGGCATGTGCCACCATGCCCGGCTAATTTTTTTCTATATATTTGTAGTTGGCCAATTCATTTCTTTCTATTTTTTAGTAGAGACGGGGTCTCGCTCTCGCTCAGGCTGGTTTCGAACTCCTGACCTTGAGCAATCCTCCTGCCTCAGCCTCCCAGAGTGCTAGGATTACAGACGTGAGCCACCGCGCCCGGCCATGTTCTAATCTTTTAAAAGTACTCATCCTCCTAGCATTTATCAATTAAAAGGATCGTTTCTGTTATTTGGACTAAAACAATTGTTTGATTACAGTTGTTAGGAAATTCTATAAACCCTGCTTCTCTGTTTTGAGCAGATATAAGCACTAAAAGAATGATCTGGGGAAACCATTATTACTAACGCTGGGGGCTGTAAGGGAAAAGAAAACATTTTCAAAATATTTTCTTTGCAGAAGTGTACGTGTGCTTTGGTGAGCCAGTGCAGGCTTGGCCTTCATTGCTTGCTAATTTTTGCTTCATAATGCCGGGCTTGCCTCAGAGGAGTGGAATGTCACCCCCTCTTATTTTTTTTTTTTTTAAGGGAAGGATTTTAAGTTCTTTCCCCTTTTAGGATATTTAAAAATAATGGTTAAGAAATAAGCTTTGTCACTACATGCACAGTTGATCCTGGGCATTAATATTTGGAAAAGAAATAAGGCTTAATATTCTTACATTTTTGTTCAGGTTGTTCCAGGACCTTTGGAGACCCGAGGAAAGCCGCGCCTACCGAAAGCAAGACAAATGACTCGCAGAGAAAAACGATGGTGGAACCCAGGGCAATTAGAGGTAAAACGAACACCCCTCCCCCAAAACTCTACCCCTCCCAGTCCGGACTTTTTAAAAAATGTGAATACGTAAATATCTTGTATCTTTCATGTTTGATGTTTGTGGTCCCAAAGCCCGTAAGACCTTCTTGGCCCCTTTGCTACACTTAGAGGAATTCTGACGCCTGTCACTGTCCCCTGACACTGGAGCTTTTAGAGTGACTGGTTCCACAGTACTGCAATCTTCCATCTCTTTTCTCTGCCATCTTCTCCTCTTTTCTGCCTCTTCCAGGAAAACCAGAGGGTCACCATCTACAGACCTGTGCATTTACAGTGTTTGTATTTTCTGTCGTACTGCAGAATTTGCTTTATAATCATTTTATAGTTATTTTACCCGAATGCAGTTGACACCTCATTTGTAGCGGCACACACAGGGGGACGCATCTCCACGTTCGTGAAACATTCTCCTGTTGGGGCAGGTCAGAGAGCTGTCTCCAAAGCGCGCCCCGTCGCGCCCAGCCTGCTGGGCTCCCCCAGAGAAGCAGCGCAAGGGTTCAGGTTGTGGTGGGGCCCGCACGACACTCATTTAGGCCACAGAATGTAAGAGCCGCTCCTTTGCCAACATTAGCCCAGAGTGATTAGTAGACGGGATAACAGTGATGGTGCCTGGGACGTGCCTTGAGCAGGTTAGTGTCCCGTAGGACGTGGTGCAGTCAAAACGGATGTGGTTTGTGAGGCTGTCACTCACTGTCCCCTACAGCCCCCCATCTAAGTTTCATCCATTAAAATACTTCAGCAAGTCCCTTGACAGAGGTGTGTTAGCCTCCTAGCACTGTTGTAACAAGGTGCCACAAACTGGCTTAAAACAGTAGAAATTTACTGTATCATAGTTCTGGAGGCTGGAAGTCCAAGATCAAGGCACCGGCAGGAGAAGTTCTTTCTGAGGGTTGCGAGGGAGAATCTGTTTCACGTGTCTCTTTGCCTTGTAGACGGTGCCTTGTCCCCGTATCTTCTCATCATCTTCCCTCTACACAGGTCTGTCTCTGAGTCCTCCCTTTCTACGAGGATGCCAGGCACGCTGGATCAGGGACCACAGGCCCTCTCTTTAATGTAATTGCCTCTGTAAAGATCCTGTCTCCAAATACAGTCACATCCTTAGGAACTATGGGTTAGAACCCCAACATATGAATTGGGGGTGAGGGGGAAATTTGGAAAGATGAGCCACATTCTACTGAAGGAGTTCAACTTCCTATTTTTAGGTAACTGTAAAGGTGCACTCAGTTTCTCATATTTCCACCTCCCACTGGTCTTCCCTGCTTCTCTCTGGAGTGCAGAAGCCAGGACAGGGACGAGGATAGGCAGGTAAGGGCGCAGAATTTAAGGTGATTCTGGCTCCCAGGTGCTGTTCCTGCACCTTCCTGAGCCTGAGAGGAAGTCCTTCCTTAAAGCATGGGCTCTGTGTGTCCCCTGCTTCCCCACCTCCTGCTCTGCAAGGGACCACAGCCCCAGCAAGGGGCAGGAGTCAGACCTGTGCAGTTCTCCTGGTAGGGTTTGCTGGTGACAAACCCATGTGCCTAATGTCTACCCATCCAGAACAAGTGCACCTAATGCCCAGCTCATTCAGTGACGGGATTCATTGCCATGAATCCAAAATTGCTTGGAGCCATTTTGCCTAAAATGTTTTCACTTAATGACTCGTTAGCTTAAAACTAAACATTCATTTTTTAAATTAAGATTGTTTTTAGTCAATTGACAAAGGGTCCTTATGAAAATTAGCAATCTGTTAATTGACAATTATTTTTCTCAAAGTTACAACATTTTATACAGCATCAAAAATCATCTGCTTGGAGTATTTTTGCTTTCTTGGTAATAATGATTACCACTTGTTAAGTGCTTACCATGTGCCTAGCATTATGGGAGGTTTCTTAGGCAGAATTCAATTTATTCCATACAAAAGCCTGCTGGGATAAACAGGAGATGAATCAGATAAATCAGTGGTTCAACCCACATGCTACCCAATTAGACAGACACTGGCCAGATCTCGCATTCACACCCATGTGCACTGCTGAACAGCATTTGGAAGTTATTATTTTTTTCTTCTGATACCAAATATGTGGTGTCTTTGCCAACACCAACCAATCATTCAACACTCTGATACCAACTGGGTATCCAACAATTTAATTCGATTCTAACACTAACTACCCAGAGTTAGCACCGAACTCCACAGGTGGAAGGATTCAATTTCCTAAGACTATCCTCACTTCAGATGCCAGTTGCAAGCACTGGGTCCAACTTGGCTACAAAGTTGGGGGTTCCCATGGCCCCCTTCCCTTCAAGTTCGACGATTTGCTGAAATAACTCGTAGAACTCAGGAAAGCGCTATACTTACTATTCTAGTTTATTTTAAAGAATACAAATGAAAAGCTCCATGAAAAGGTACATAGAGTGAGATCTGGAAGGGTCCCAAGTGTAGGAGCCTCTCTCCCTGTGGCGTTTGGGGGTGCACCACCCTTCTGGCACATCAATCTGTTCACCAACCCAGCTCCCCAAACACCATCAGTTAGGGGTTTCCATGGCGGCCCATTACATAGGCATGATTGGTGAGCTCATTGGCCATTGGTGATTAACTCAATCTCTGGCCCCTCTCCCCTCCCAAGAGGAGGGGGTGAGGCTGAAAGTTCTAAGTGTCTAATCAAGACTTGGTCTTACTGGTACCTGGTCCCCATCCTGAAGCTCTCTAGGGGCCCACTGAGAATCACCTCATTAGAACAAAAGATGCTCCTGTCATTCCAGAAATGCCAAGGGTTTTAGGAGCTCTGTGCCAGGAACTAGAGACAAAGACCATATATCTTTCTTGTTACATTACAGTAATATCACCCCCACTATGCAGATGTATAACTAAGGCTCTTAGAGGACAAAGTGGCTGTTGCTACGTGTCCAAGGAGGAAGATGGCAGATCTGGTTTCCATCCTACATCTGACTCTGCCTCTGTGCTCATGTCCCCCGGACTAGAGCCCTGCCCCATGCCTTGGAGGGTCCACCCCTGCCCTCTCTGACTATGCCCACCTCCTATTCCAGACCACACCTGGGCTCTGGGAACCCAGAGCCTATGCCCAGACTGGACTGAGCATCTTTTGGACCTACATCAGCCTCTTTTCTGGAGTCCATCTTCCTGGGCAGATCCTGTGTGTGTCCCCAGGCCTGAAGGACGACCAGGGAGTCCTGTTGGATGGAGTGTGACCATGTGGACCTGGGTGTCTGCATGACTGTTCAGGAGGCCCCTGGCACAGAGGACAGAGCTGGTGTTGGGAAGAGAAGAGGGGTAGGGGCTGGGGGTCCCAGTCCTCCATCAATTTTCTTGCACCAGCTCTGCAAATATTCAGGTCTTCTCTGAGCCCTTTTGCAGTACTCCCTCCCTGATTACAAAATGCTTATTTTCCTTTTGGCCCTATGTACCGGGCCATACTGTATGCAGTTCTAGCAAAGGTAACCCAGATCAAGTTTGTTTCTAATTGGTAAGAAATTGGCATTTTGAAAACAAAAACAAAGAAGGGAGAAAAGAATTCTGTTGAATATCAAGGATTTTTATTTTTCAAGATATCCAATAATAAGATGATGCTGGATCATGAAATGCAAAATCGTAAGCATACACATTATCAAGTGAATGTATCGCAAGAAACAAATATTAAAGAAAGTGTTTCTAGACCACATAGATTCAAGTTCTGCAAGGGTTCAAAGTCAGGTAAAATAGGAAAAAAAAAAGGCTCCCACAGTGATATAAAAGCGTCACATCATTCACCAATTGCTAAATATTTGAGAAATGATCATTAGAAACACAGAAGTCAGTTGGAAGAGCTCCTTAAAAAAAAAAATCCATAAAATACCTACCAAATGGTTAAAAAAAAAAAAAAAAAAACAGGCCCCCAAATGACTGCAAAAGGGTCAAGGATGTTTGTGGATTGAGGAGGCTTGGGAAAGGTGGTTGCCTGTCACCCTCCTGGTCTTTAGGTCTTTGGTCTCTCGCTGGTGTGGGCTGGGGGATGGCAGTGCCATCGCACTTGGTGACCCCCTCTGGTTGATGACGACCTTGGGGCTCGTATACCCTTGGTGTCTAATGTGGGGCAGCTGGGAGAGTTTCTGTCCCTTGCTTCCCTGCCTTCCTTCCAGTCCTCACACCTCATGATCATCGAGGCTCTTCGGTGGCACCTCCTCTTCTCTGTGTCGCTCGGCTCTGTCCCCTCCTCCACGTGTTACCCACACTCCTCCTCTGCTGCTTGTGCCAGCCACCTGCTCTCAGGACTGAGCGCCTTGTGTCTGTGTGGACTGTTTCTCCATCTCCATTCCGCAGGGATCGGGGCCGTGTTGCCCCGGAATCTGTATATTCCCTTCCCTGTCATTTTATCCTTGATGCATTGAAAGTACCCAAAACTCTCCCAAAAGAAACATGAGGCACAGACAGTGGTGGATTCAGTTTGTGTCTCGGCTGGTTACAGATGACTGATGTTTTCTGCGGTCTCGGATATCCAGAAGGTTGCTTCCATTTCCCAGCATTCAGAAGCCCCAGAAAGCTGGCGGAGCGTCGTGTGCAGCGAGAATTCAGCTGTTCCTGGGAAGGGCTCTGAGAATCCCATGGCGCCTTCCGGGAGAGGTTTCTTGGTTATCCTTCGGTTTCCAAACTCATGTGGAGGGTAGGATTAGGGTTTGAGATCATGTCTCTTCACTGAATGGAAATAGTATGTCTGTGTGTTGGAATGAAGTTAGTTTCCTTTGAAATCCCTGTTTGAGTTTCCTTTATCTCTGGCTAGAAAAGTTTTAAGGGAGATCTTGGTAACCTGATTACTCAGGGCAAAGTCACAAAAAAGGCTATGAAATGAACTGCCCCAAATCTTGGTGGCTTAACACAGCAAGCACTTACGTAGCCATGAGCCCGTGTTCTGGCCATTCGGCTTGGCCTTGGCAGGGCGTATCTGATCTGTCTGCCTCCCTCCTGTGTCCCGGTTGTGGTCATCTGTGAGATGACGGAGGGTGGTCTTGGCTGGGTGGCGGAAGTGACTCGGCTGTGCCCCGTGTGCTTGTCATCCTCCGTTGTGTGAGTCAGGCGTGGTCCCGTGCTGGAGGAAGAAAGCAGGTGGAAACACATCATGCCTCGTGAGACTCTAGTGGGGAACTGGCGCTCTGTCCTGCTGCTGCTGTGTTCTCTGGGCTGAAGCAGGTCGTACGGGCAGCCTCCAAACAAGCGTTGGGACAGTAATTCTAATGCGTTAGCGGGAGAAACCAGTGTCACGTGGTGAGAAGCATTGGTGCAGAGAGGAGAGGAGAATTGGAGCCATCATTGCGACAGCAAAACATAAGTTATTTACTGTCTATCTTCTCCGTGTATCTAGAGCACTTAACAGGATGTTTTAATTACCTATATGTGTAATAAACCACCCCCAAACCTGGTAGCTTAAAACAACCACCATTAATTGTTCGTCGTGATTGTGTGGACCGACTGTGCTCAGCTGGGCAGCTCTGCTCTCCTGGTGTCAGCGGGGGCCGCGGTCACCTGAGAAACAGCCTTCTGGACCGTCCACAACAGCTCCCTCGCCGGCCTGGCGTCGGGGTTGGCAGCCAGCCGGGCACCTCTGTCCTCTGCCGTGTTGATGTGCTGGGGTCTGGGGTTGAGGGGTCTGGGTTCTGAGAGGCAAGAAGGGAAGCTTCCGGTTCCGGTAAGGCGTGGGCCTGGGCCTCTGCCGCGTTCTCTAGGTGAGAGGCAGCCGAGGTCAGCCCAGGGGTGAGGTGAGCGGCAGCAGGTGTGTGTGCAGGGAGGGCGCAGTCGTGCGGGGTGCGCTGGCCCGGAGAGAGGCCGAGCGTGGAGAAGTGGCAGTACGTGCCCCAGAGTGGGCGTCGTGCAGTGGGGAGCCGCGCTTCTGCCAGGAGGGCTCAAGGGTGCTCCCCTTCAAGGCTATGAGCCCTGGAGCGGAGCGGTGTTTCCGGGGCACCTGCAGCCCTCCTGAGGAGTCCGTCTTGCAGGGACGGAGGCGGCAGTGACTCCTGTGCTCCCAGAGACCCTCGGCCAGGCCCTGTCCTCCCCCAGTCTGCCCTCCCGTGGGAACTCCAAGAGTGTGGGTTACCTTCGACAGCTGCCAGGTTCCATTTCAAGATAGTGCTTCATTCCCTTTGCCTTTTTGGCAACTATTATCCCCAAAAGGGAATGGCTTTCAGCCTAGGGGGAAAAAATTGCACATTTTCCAAGACTGAGAAATTTGGCTATCGTAAAAATAATGCCTAAGTTTCCAAGCATGTCATCTTCTTGGCCAGCCAGACTCCCCTCAATTTCGGGAGGACTCCAGGGAGCCCTTTCGGGAGGACAGACTCGAAGCACGCGGAGCTGGAGGTGAGCACTCCCGGCGAGAGGCGACGCGGCTGGCAGTGGGGCGGAGAGGGCGGATACAGTTGTAGTTGGGACTCCTGGGAGGGCCTCAGCGGGTCCCTGCATCAGTGTGTCCAGCCGCGAATTTGGAAGGCAGCTTGCGTGTCTCTAGTTCTGTAATCATACTGTTCATTTCTATTGTGAGGTTTATTACTGCTAAGAAACATAGGCTAGATTTATTATATAAAAAAGAAAACATACAAAAGACAATTGATAAAAAAATAAATGATATCACCTAAAAATATAAATTAGAGAAGGTATTTTTAGTGACAGAAAACAACCGAGGGCTTGGCTGAGATTTGCAGGCACCAACAGCTGTGTGGGGAACAGTTACTGGAGGCTGGAGCTGGGAGGAGGGACCCCATGGTTGGAGAAGTCTCCCTAGAATCCAGCGGTGGCCAGAACCGTGGCCCAGCACTAAGGGTGGCAGGTGTCAGTGGTAGGAAGGGGAGGAGAAGAAATAGCCTGACTTTTCTATCCCCATACCCCCTGGTCTCTGTTAGGGCCACAACAAGCAAACCTGACAGGTGGCTGGAAGGCAAAGGAGCCCTGCCATGGCCATCTGTAGTGGTCAGCCCTGGGGGCAGGGAGGGTGGAGAGGGGCTCTCCGGACAGTGGCCAGAACATGCTGCTTTATAATCTGAATAAAGGAATATATTGGGTGAAGTATACATTTCTGGAAAAATCCCTGGAGTATGGGCACATTTAAATTTAATTCATTTAAGACATGTTTAAAAACCTCTTTTCAAAATATGGGCTGATATCCATTTAAATATGTCAAATCGAAATTTCTTATGGGCCTTGGAGACAGGCAGGCTGATCTGATTTGAATCTTGGTTTAGTTGTTCATTAACCAGGTGATCCTGGACAAATCGATAACCTCCTTGAGTCTTGGCGTCGTCATCTGGCAATGGGGTTGATAATCTCGGAGTCAGGGGTGAAACTAGATGTCAAAATGCATCTGGAGCCCTTAGCCCAGGCGCTTAGTATTTAGCACTTAAGTGCTCAACGAACAGTAGCTGTGCTTTTTATTAAGAACTTAATAACAAAGCTTAAAAAGATGTGACGTGTAGACGGCATTAGTTTTGACGGAAACATCGAAAGTCCAGTTTTGTCAATACGGTAGCGAATGTGTCTGGTTTTAGAGGATCACTCATGCTGCCCGTGTGAGGATGTGACCTGGGTCGGGGGGACACAAGCCCTCTGGGTGTCAGACGGGGTTCTCTTGGGGCTAAAAGGAGGTGATTTTCCAATGGAAGAGAAGTGAGTTTTCTCGTCACCTCCTGTCCTGCCCACACCTACAGGATGCTTAGGGACAAACGTCTTAGTGCAATGCCATTGGCGTGTCGTGTTCAGTCCTGCTAGAGAGCCAAACATGGAAACGTGGTTGTTCACACCGTGTTGCCCCTTTCTGTCTCTAGCTGTTGCTGGCTCTGCACGGCTGGTGAATGAACTGGCTTGCTGAAGGACATGATTCAGACTGTCCCGGACCCAGCAGCTCATATCAAGGTAAGTCCCGCCTTGGCAGGGCAGCCGCCCCGAGCTTCTTCTGTGGCTGGACTTCCGTGGGTGGCGGCCCACATGTCAGTGCATGCCGGGGTTGGCCAGCGAAGGCCGTGGGCCACTTCCAGCCCACCGCCTGATTTTGCACAGCCCCCAGGAACTAAGAAGATGGATTTCACATTTTTAAGTGGTTTAAAAAAAGCTCAAAAGGATATTTCATGACACGTGTAGATTATATGAAATTTACATTTTAGCGTCCATAAAGAAAGCTTTATTGGAACTCAGCCACACTCATTCATTTACGTGTCATCCGTGGCTGCTCCCGCTCTGTGACGGCAGAGTTGAGTAGTTGTGACAAAGGTCATGTGGCCACAGCTGAAAATATTTACTGTCGGGACCTTTACGGAAAAAGTTTGCTGACCCCTGAGTTAATATATAAAATCATATCCCAAATTTTTCCAACTTGTGTTTGAATTCCATCTCCTTTACACTCTCCTGGGCTTAGCTAGGAGGAGATGAGAGGGTTGCTGGTTGGATTATCTGGGCTGATGGGCACCTCACACCTGCCCCGCTGACCTTCTGACCCACGCTTCCTGCACCCTGCAGGTGAGAGAGTGAGGAAGTGAAACTCGTGCCAAGGCAAGTCCCAGAGAGGAATCTGGCCCATTTATTTCAAAATAATACTCCATATACATGCGGGTTATAGCTACGGGGAGGAAATGAAGTGATGGTTTTAATATACTTCACACAAATAAAGGCTACAGAAGAAATTGGGGCATGAGCTTGCCGATCCAAATAGACCATCTACACCTGTGCTGTTTGGTTCAGCTGTGTCTACACTGGCCAGAATAATTGACTACATGGCCAGTTACTCACTTTCCCCGTATAAATTCATTTTCCCTAAGTGGCCTCATTGGTTTTACTCATTTTTATTCTTTGCCTACAACATTTGTTGAAAATGGAAAGTGGCTTATAATGGAAAGGAGAGTTTATGGTATTGAAAATTTAACCATTCTTTTTTTTGACTAAAAACATAAAATGCCTTCCAGAATCCCACACATATGTAGACACGTGCACATTCAAAAGCAATACATTTGGGAAAGTGTTGTGGACCACGTGCAAGTCACGCTCAATCACATTTGATTTCTTTGGAAATGGAATTAGAAAGAATAAGAGTTGGTCAATGCATTCTTTGAGCTTTGTGGGTGCTTCCGAAGTTTCAGAAATCAGAGTAATTTGGGAACTTGAGGATTCTAACATTTGCCCAGGGACACGGAGGAACAGATCCTTAGGGGGACACTATCATTTGATTTCTGTGTGATATTTTATTGGTGTATAACAGTTATGTTTACAAAAATGCAAGTGGGAGATCCCCTGGGGGTGTGATAAGGTTTCTTCAGAAATATTTGGGGCGTATTTGATGAGTGTGTCTCTGCCTCGCATAGAAGGTGAGGGGAAGACTTTTTTCTCTTTAATGTCTGTTGACCATGAAGCTGCATGATGCAAATAAAAGCTCACGGAGAAGATGACACGAGAAAGTGTTCTACAGTGCAGAACATGAGGGCCAACAACGGAAATTCACTTTACTGGCATTTTCCCCCTCACCAACCAGAAGGAAAAGATGAATCAGCAAGAAATTATGGCAGATTTTTAAAAGTTAATTCGTAAAGCTCAAACGGTCTTATAAAAACCCGAGAGACAGGGGTCTTTGAAAATGTGCTTTGGTGGAAGTGTTCTGTATTTGATCTCGGGAATGAACTGTGCTTTCAGCTCTGATCAGACTGGTTGATGTACTTGGAAAGTGAAGGATAATTTTGAGAAGTGGTAACTCTGAGAGATTTTAAAAATAAATTTCAGCTCGGATTGCCCGTGGGTGTTTGGAAAGATGACTTGGCAGTGCACAGTTGCAGTTGCTAATAGCTGATGTTGGCTGCAAGGCAGAGAGGATTATATTAAAGATGTTTATTTCCTGTATAGACCTATCAGTATTTTACCTATTGGAATTTGAATAATTTTTCCTGGCCTTCTTTTTTCTTTTTGTATATGAAGTTGGGATTCTTGACAGTGGCGGTGGGAAAATAAATTTTCCTCCCACTGTTTCCTTAAAATGTCTGATTTGGGAATTTATGAGGTAAATGTTATGTGCTGAGAAGCTTCTGGAAGCTTCTGGCTGTGTGCTGAGGAGCACAGCTATCACTTCTGGGAAAGGAAGTTCTCGTGAATGGCACACGAATGGTTCCACTCGACGTGTTAATGTAAATAGTGGAAGAGTCTGTCTTTGGCTCATTGCTGCTGAAGCGTTTTTGTCATCTGAAGAGGACTGGAGTTCTCCACAGAAGTGGCTTAACACTGCAGGTGTGTGCCTGGCGACGCCCTTACGGGCTGTGTGTGTCTCCACACTCATGCCACGGAGGAATCCTGGAGGAGAAGAATGTTCCTTTCACTTTAAAGAAATTCATTCTGCATAATTTACGACAGTGCTTTTCTGCCAGAACAAATGGCTTTTGCCCTTTTATATGTTTAAGGAGCTGGAAATAATGAAAAGGAGGAGGGATGGTTAATAACTATGGAATATAAGATATGCTTGATTTAAATAGTGCAAGAATTGTGGCAATTCCATTTACAAATAAAATGAGCAGAACATTATTTTAGCTTACTCTCTGTTGGTGATAATAGTAACAGTCACCAAGCACATTTTGATTTGCCTTGTTTTTGGAGGCCCTTCCACGTACTTTCTTATAGCGGAAATTACGCTAACTTGTCACGCAGATTTGCTCTTAGCACGATAGGTGCACGTGACCATACCACCACTCTGCGAAGGGGCAGAACTATCACAGCCAAACATGGGCCCGGACTGTTGTCCTCAGCAGGGAAAAAAGGCCACAAATCCGTTTTCTTAGGATCCTATAAATATTTTTGGCATTCATTTTAATTCTGATAAAGGATTTTTCAATTTACATGGTTGCATTTCCTAACAACAGAGCTCTTCGTGATATTTTTATTTACTAACACTTGATGAAGAGAATTCACATGTCCCCCAGCTGCTCATACAGAATACGAATTTTGGAGCTGATGGGATGAGGACTGGACCGAGGGGGGACCATCTGAATGTCCGTCCTGCTCCGTGGCTCACCGGTGGTGTAGCCTAGAGATGCTGGTCTCGAAAACTTTGGTTACTGTTGTGGCTAAGGACACAGGGTTCTGACATCAGGCGACTTGCTTCAAGTCGTGCTCCATCCTTTACCAACTCAGTGATTTCGTACAAGTCCTTTGATCTCTCTGTGCCTTGGTCTCCTTTTGTATGAAGTGGGAGCACCTATTTTGTGGGGTTAGTGTGAGGATGAAATGAGTTAGTACATTTAGACCTCACGGAGTTTAAACTATTGTGAGCTATTACTGCGGTCTATAAGCTGAGGGTAAAAGACCTGTCTTAAAGATACAAAGTTTTTTGAGATGGGGTCTTGCTATATCACACAGGATGGTCTCGAACTTCTGTGCTCAAGCCATCCTCCTGCCTCCGCTTCCCGAGTAGCTGGGACTACAGGCGCGAGCCACTGAGCCTTCCGTGTACTCACACGAGGAGACGGGGGTGGAGGGTGGAATAAAGGACCAAAGAGACACAGCCTCTGCCATCCAAGACGCAGGTCACCTGTTCACAAACACCTGGGACACCGTGAGGCTGCTGGGGGCGCTGGGCAGGGTCTTGGGGGGCTGCTGTAGCCTGCGCCTTGGCCTGCTGCACCTGGCTCAGCCACCACCCTTCGTCCTGCTCACGAACCTGCGCCCAGCGGCCGCTGCTTCTGCCTGCACACAGGCTGGCAGAGGGGCTTCCTGGGGCGACACCTTGCTGTTTATTCCAGGTGAAGTATGCAGGCGATTTTCAAGCATTCCCCATGAGGCCAGTGGGCCACAGGTGGGCTCACCTGCACCAGCACACCTGGAGTTTAATGTTCCATTGACACCCGCTGTGCCCTGGTCCAGAAGGGATGTCCAGGCTCAGTTCTGCTGTCTGCTTCTAGCTGGCGTCTGGGTACTGCTCCCTAAGATTCCGTGCGGGGATCAGGCACAATCGGCGGACCACAGGACACACAAGATCTGTGTTCAGGTTTCTAGTTGCTATCATGTCTAGAGAAGAACTGAAAATCAGCTCACTCAGGATTTGTTTCTAATTATGATTCCCCCTTGTGTTCCTTTTCTCTTTAGCTTTTATACTTTTGCACATTTTATTTTAATTTTTTTAGAGACAGGGTCTTGCTCTGTCACCTGGGCTAGAGTGCAGTGGTGTCATCATAGCTCACAGCAACCTCAAACTCCTGGGCTCGAGCGATCCTCCTGCCTCAGCCTCCCGAGTAGCTGGGACTACAGGTGCATGCCACCATCCCTGGTAGTATTTTCGCTCATTTGACTAACTGTGTTGGGGCCAGATGATTCTAGCTGGAAGCTGGGCTCCACCTCTTATCCGCTGCCTCAGTTTCCTCAGCTGTAAAATGGGGATGAAATAGTGCACCTACCTCATAGAATCAGGACGGAATTAATTAATGCATTTAAAGCATTCAGAACGTGCCTGGCACCCATAAGCACTTTATCATCACATTACATATTATCATCAATACATTATAATGACATTAATACCACATTAATCATGTAATATGTAATTAATATATTAATGAAAAATTATTAATATGTAATATATATAAACATACTCTTACATAATAACAGAAGGGGAGAAGGGAGAGGGGAGAATAATTCTGGAAAGAATTGAAAAGGTACCAGGTCAGAACTTCCCAAGAGGTGAGCTGAGCAGCCGCTTCTTTCCCACACGGTCCCATGGCCGCTCTGGAGGTGACGCTGAGTATTTCTGACTATAAAAGATGCTAAACTTAAACTCTGTGCACGTTTCATGGATGGAGGGTTCGATCCCAGTTTTAGAAGTAGCAGCGCTGTGTGCGAGGCCCCTGGGAGGCCCGAGGGCCCCCCAGGTGAACGGGGCTCTTCTCAGTAACATGAAGTGGCCGCAGAAAGTGCCCGGTGCGCTGGTGATGGGAAGGATTATTGGGCGATGTCGGGGCTGGCGGTGATTTACCCATCGTCACCGTCACAGGGGGGGTTTCACCACCGAGCGCCCACCTGGCTGACAAAAGACTCACTGAGTTGTAAGCATTTCGCACACTTTCGCAAATCTGATTTATAGTGACTTTGCTCCCTAGGAAGATGCCAAGTCTAACCTTCTGAGCATATGTACTCTAAAGAGACAGGGTTTCCCCCCCAAATTCTGTGTACTTTGAGGATGAGTTAAGTCTTTGATACGCTGCCTATTTTTTCTCAATAAATCAGCTTTGATCCGTTTCCAGCCGGGTTAGCACATCCGGATGGGCCTGATGACTTTGTGGCCGTGTTTGGCCGCACTTGCAGTTTTTTACTTTCATTTTTCTACGAGACGGTGGCACTTAATTGAAACTTCTAAAATAAGCGCGTGCTACTTTTATAATCAGGAAAATAATGTTGCTTAAAAATATCAAGCTATTTGATACGGCAAAGTAATGGCGACTTCTAACATCTGGTGGTCCTGCCTGCAGATTTCTTTACGTGAGTGGTCTCGAGCGGGGCTGTGTTCTCTGTTCTTCCTTTTTGTTGGCTGCCCGTGCCCCTCGGGGTGACCATGCCGGGACACCCTCTAGGGCCAGATCTGGGGCTGAGCTCAGTCCTGGTTGCGTTTGGAGCTGCGTTGAGGGTGAGAGCAGTGGGGTTTGATGGAGCGCTCCCCAGACATGCTGCAGTTTGGAGCCACGCCGTGGGGAAAGCAGGATTTGGAGGTGAGCGGAGGGACAGGGCACTAGATATGCATTTTACGTCGAGGACACCCAGCTTTCTGCCTGCCCTAACTGGCAAGTGGAAAGAAGTCTTTCTCACTTACCAGTTCTCTGTGGTTCAATCCTCACCTCCTTTTCCTCCTGCACCTTCTCCATCTTTGGATCTCAAACTCCCATGGCATCAGTTGTCACCCTTTGATACCAGCATCTCCCCACCCAGTTGTGCTCTTCTGTTCTTCTCCAGGGAGCACCTGAGAGTGCTGTTTTATCGCACTCGGTTGTGATTTTTAACCTTTGCTGATTTGATGGGTGAAAAATAGAGTTTTCTAGATGTTCTTTCATTGGAAACTTGTGAGTTTGATCGCCTCTTCATATTCTTCATTCACTTATCACTAAGTTCTATCATCTCTTTTGTGATATTTTTGGACTCATTTCAATGAAATCATTCAACATTGCTGAGTCTATAGCGTGAACTGAGCAGATAAGGTCCCGGCTTGCGTGGAGCTCACATTCTAGTGGTTGAGGTAGAATGTGCTCAAGTGGACATGTAATTGCACATAATGTAGGGCTGGTTGGTATTCTCCAGGGTAAGCAAGAGAGTGAGGGAGGAAGAGGCTGTGTTTTATGCAGGAGGTTAGAGAAGGTCATTGGGAGGAGGTGACATTCAAGCAGAGACAACCTGAAGGAAGTAGGAGCATGAGCCATGCGATGACACAGGGGAAGAGTATCACAGAGAAAGGGAACAGCATGTGCAACGGGCCTGAGGTAGGAGCTTGCTTGGCATGACCAATGAATAGCAAGGAGACTGGGTGCTGGTGTGGAGTGAGGTTGGAGCTGCAGGGTGTGGGCTTGGGGAGGTTGGAGAGTTCTGTTAAGCAAGGACAAGGACATTTTAATTTGTTCTGCATGTGGTGATAGGAGAATTATTGGATGGTTTTAAGCAGGATGGGTAACGTGATCTGATTGAAGTTTGGTGGGTTTTTTTCTCATTTCTTCTCTCTGTTTTTTTATTTTATTTTTTATTTTTTTTTATTTCAGGGTATTATGAGGGTACAAACATTTTGGTTACATTTTATGTCTTTGCCTCACCCAAGCGAGAGTTAGAGGCCTGCCCTTCCCCCAAAATGTTCACCATGTCCTTTAGTTGTGAGTTTACACCCCCAAGTTTTTTTTTTT
>VBSM01000272.1:108132748-108148355 GCA_008086735.1 Cheirogaleus medius | reverse complement strand
ATGTGATTTTCACAACAGGAAATTGCTTCTGTCCTTAGTGCTTAGATGGGGTCATTTGCTGTTGGACAGTTCTGCCATTATCATGATGGAAAATTGGAATTTTAAAAAAAATATTGATGATTATTTTAAAAATCATTTTAGACTAATTCTATTGTCTGGGTGTTTCTTGGGTTTAGACCTTTGGATAAACAATTTTTGACTCTATTATGCTGTAGGCCTCTGCTGTTATTTACGGTTGACATTAAATTTCTCTTAGCATTTTTGGTAAAGCCCGTCATTGGTTCGTTAGACCTCAAGTCTAAACACCTAAATCATGTTGGTCACTACATCAGCCTTTGTATTCCAAAAATTCGAGTCCAGTGGTTGGTCTTTAATGCTTTCTGGGGAGCCACTGTGATCTTTAGTGCTTGAAATGAAATGAGATCCAAGGACAGGGGTCTGCGATTTCCTACCAAATACAGTGCTAGGGAGTGGAAAGGGCCCCCTTTGGGTCACCTGGTGTGGGTCACCAGGAGTTAGGTGTGTTCTGTCTGTCTCCTGTTCCAACTTCCTGCTTCTATCAGATTTTAGGATTTGACCCAAAGGAGACTGAGTCTCCATCTCTTCCCCTCTCCTCTCTTGCTAATATTTTCTTTATATTCTGATCATGTAGTCAATACTTTTTAACGTTATTTTACGTGTTTCCTTCCATCTTGATGAAAGACATTGTATATTCTCACCTTTTTCTGTATTGGTGGTTAATCTGCTTGAAAATACTGCCATTATGATTTCATTTCTTTTAAATATGCCTTTTAAGTATTTTTGGTTTATTCATTGAAATTGTTTGCTTCTCCCCTCCGTTCTACACTGTGATTGCTGTCACCTCCAGGAGTGGTAAGTATGTCTGGGAGGTTTCTTCTCTTCTTACTTTTAGCTCCCTTAAAGCTACTTTCTTTATTGATAAAGGAAACAAAGTGATTCCCAAGGAGGAGCTATCCCAGTACTGTAGGGATGCTGTGGCCACGGTGACCAGCACTCCGTCTTGCATTTCCACACTTTCGCTATTTACTAGTTGAGGATTTGGAGAGTGATGGAAAACTGTTTCTTGTTTGAGGCACATACACTGTAATCTTTTACTTTGGACTAGAAGTTTTTGAATGCCCTTGGAAAAATGGAATGCTTAATAGAACCTTAGTGGAAGAGACTGCGATTTACTTCTTTTTGAAGAATGAAACTTAAAACTATCATCACTATGATTTTTACAAATAGTAGTAGTTATCTTCTTATTTATTAGAGTGCTAGGATACATATATTCGTATGTATCAAGGTTATTGAATGGGTTGGATGGAGTAAGGTACACATAAACCCATAGACCCTTATTTATTTCCTTGCCCCTGTGTCCCTTCCCGCCTGCTTCGAGGAAATGTTCTCTTCTATTCTCAAATGTCCATCCCACAGGTTTTCTGGTCACTTACAATTGTTAAGGCACAATTTTATTTTCAGGTATCGAAAAGTCCAGTCAATTCTTAAAGACAAACTTCAATCTTCTATTTTAATTGAACGTTTCTTGCTTCCCCCAGTTTTGACTTGTTTCAGGCCGAGAGACTTTGGTATGGAAGGGGGGTGTGGTTGTCCCCTTTCTTCCTCGTGTTTGTCCACTTTCCTGCTGTCGTCTCCACGCTTCCTTCTGTACCTCTGAAATCGATGTCAGGCTGAGGTTCCCCAGACCAGGTTTGGAGCAACTCTCGGAACATTCTGCCTCAACAGTCTGGTACCTCTCCTTAGAATGAGGGCTCCTCCAAAACTCTGGGACCACTAGGAGCTCAACATCCTGCTACAGATAAAAGAAAGAAAAAAAAATGGTAAAATTAAATATAAAATCCCAGTTGCCCTAACATATATCAAATAATAAAATAGGTTCAAATCTTATGTAATTTTTTAAAAAGTTTTGTTCACTTGTTGGAAACCAAGGAGAAAACTTTGTACATCTCCCCAATCTCAGTTAATTCTGTATCTTTAGGACCAAAGGAAAAAAGATGAATATGCAGGTAGTGCTGGGATGTACATCTTTGTAGAACAGATGCCCCAAAACACATACTCAGGACATTTTAAGGGTCTTCTGAGGAATCCACGGAAATTGTCCACAA
Source organism: Cheirogaleus medius (assembly GCA_008086735.1). NCBI lineage: Eukaryota > Metazoa > Chordata > Mammalia > Primates > Cheirogaleidae > Cheirogaleus > Cheirogaleus medius. The sequence continues at coordinate 108,146,229 of VBSM01000272.1, read as the reverse complement.
AGCACATGGTTTTTCCCATGTGGTTAGGATTTGATCTGTGCCTTTAAGAGCTTTCACATCTAAATTGTCACTCTTGTTCTCATTGGTTAAATTTCTCCTCAGTGTGATCTCAAGACGTCTAAACTGTTTCTCTGCCACCCAGCCTCTGCCCTGCTTTGTGTTCCCAGAAGCCTTTGCGTTTAGGCAGTGAGTGGGAAGAGTATGGAGGATTGTGTCCAGGTGTGATTTATAGACTAGACTTCCGCCCACATTTCATTTGCCAAAATTCAGTCACATGAGCACACCTGACTGCAAAGGAGCCTGGGAAATATAGTCTACCTGGTTGTCCAGGAAGAAAAGAGACATTGGCAGATACTTAGCCAACCTCTATCACACCCACAAAGTGCTGAGGAAATTTGGTTGCATCATATACCCTATCTCCATAGTTGACTTCTCCCTGTCTCCTTGGATGGCTACAAAATAATTATCTTTTCTGATCTTTTCTCTCAAGACAAATTTGATGTCATTATGAACAACTTAAAAAAGAAAAGAATGATATATAATCCCACCAACCCAGATACCCACAATTAACATTTTCGTGGATGTATTTTCAGTCAGTTTTTCCCTGAACAATATCATTATTTTTACCAAAAGAGGTTATAGCGACTGCTCTTTTTAAAAAAAATTTTTGAAACCATTCTTTTATCATTCCAAAATATTGCATTTCTGCAATATTGCATTTTTGTTTTTCCATGTCCCTAAAATCTGTTTAGTGGCCTTATAAATTTTTATCGCATGTATATTCCATAAATTTGGAACTAAATATTTATTGATGCATTTTTAGGTGGCTTTGAATTTTTGGCTATTCTATTAATATATAGGAGTATGCTTACTATCCTGTAACTCTATCTTTGATTATATCTATGATAATTTCTTTCTTTTTTTAATTTTTTTAATTCAAAATATTATGGGGTACAAACATTTTGGTTACATGAAATGCATTTGTCTCGCTCAACACTGATAATTTCTTTAGGCTATAATCATAGAAGTAGAATTTCTAGATCGAAGAATATACAAAATTCTAAAGTTTTTACATATATTTCCAATTTCCCTTATAAAGACTCATACTAGTTTAAATATATGCCAGTATATGGGTACCCGTTTTCTTAAGATTTGTCAATATTTGTTATTATATTTTTTATAATTTGACAATGTAAATGGTAGGACCTTCATATATTATATTTAGTCGCATTTCTTTGATTACTTCCTTAAAAGTTTGTTGGCCTTCATGTTCTTTATCTATTTTTCCACGTAGACTTGAATTTTTCTTCAGTTCCTCAAATGTTTTGCCCATATCAGACATAAAACATGCTACAATATAGACAGACACTCAATAAATGCTTGTTAAATGAACAAAGGAACTTTGGACCACTCTGTATATGTTAGGGATATTAAAACTCTGTCAAATATGTTTCATGTATTTTCTCCAGATTGTTGAAAATTTTCTGTTATAGAAATAATAATGTTGAAAATAAAAATTTTTTTATTATAGAAATAATAACGTTGAAAGTAAAAAATTTTCAACAGTCTATACTTCTTTTGTTGCTGAGAAAAAAACCAAAAAATACTGTTTGCTTTTTTAATTTATTTATAGTCTTTTCAACAGAGTTTAATTTTTTAATATGTAGTTTTATCTATTAATATTTTTCTTTATGGATTCTGCTGTTCGTTCATAGAGGCTGTTCCCATCCTAAATGATTTATCTGTATTTTCTTCCCGTGTTTTATAGTTTAATTTTTAATATTTAAATTGCTAATCTACTAGGATTTTTAAGAGGTATGATGTGAAATAGGTATTTCGATTTTTTAAATAAATTACTGTCCTAGTGCTATTTATTGAACTTTAATCCAACTGATATGAAAATGTCAACCCTTATCATGTCCTGAATTCTTTTGCGTACCAAGGTTTGTTTTTAGATTTTCTGTTCTGTTTCCTCAATCCGTTAGTTGTCTGCTGATTCCTGACTGCTACCCTTGCTGGTGAACCTGCCTCATATTCCTTTGCAAACCCTGTGCAACCCCGAGTCCCATCTGCAATGGTCCTGTCTCTGGCTGGGGGTTCTCTGTGGTTCGAGTCTCGGTTTCCCCAGGTATGCAGAAGCCACCTGCTCACGCGTAATGGCCTGCCTTAGTCAGCGGGGGCTGCTGTCACGGAGTACCACAGAGTAGGTGGCTTATAAACAACAGATATTTATGTGTCACAGTTCCGAGATCAGGGTGCCAGCAGGGTCAGGTTTGGCGAGGGCTGTCTTCCTCGGTCATGGTGGCCATCTTCCTGCTGGGTCCTCACGTGGTGGCCAGAGGGCAAGGGATATTTCTGGGGTCCCTTTTGTGTGGGAACTGATCCCATTCATGAGGGCTCCACACTTATAACCTAATCACCTCCCGAAGGCCCCGCCTCCTAACAACATCACCAAGAGGTGGGGATTTTAACCTGTCTATTTTGGGGACACACACACATTGCAGTTGACATTGCAAAAACTGTGTTTGAACACATCTTGCTGACTCCATCCGTCTCCCCAGGACCCTCAGCCCTTGCTGCATTGCAGCTATCACCCCAGTAGACCAAGTCCTGGTTGTGAGGGTCCCACGGCCCAGGGCCAGCCGGTCACCTGCCCCAGGAGTGCTGCACCTTCCTCCCTGTGGCCCTGCAGCAAGGCCGAAGGGTTTCTGGGTCCTCCTGCCATTCCTGCACTTGGATGAAGCACCCGCCATAGGGCATAGGACCTGACTTTGGGGGTAGTCACCTCCAGGCCAGATGACATAACCTAGATGTGCAGGGTGACTCTGACCAATAGCAGACAGGATGCAGAACTAGCATAGGCAACTAAGCATCTTTTCTTCCTCCTAGGCTGCTGTGGGGCAGGATTTTTCTGTGCAGCCTTCCAGAAGGCATCAGCATGGCCGAGGGAGGCACCTGCCCAGCGCCCAGGCCATCGCTCTTTGGGGCTGACCCTGACACCAGTGTGGTGATGCTTCCCACTCCCTTCCATGCCTGAACTCTCACTGCTTTGGATTTTCATCTCCCAGATGGAGCCACACACTTAATTTTTGCTTCAGGCTGTGTTCTAAGTAACCCAGACTGTAACACTGTCTGTGTACACAAAGGCACTCATTTCCGCATTACTGCTGTTTATCCTTTTCTCTGTACTTTCTTTTTTTCCATAGAAAATGAATATATGCACGCAAACAAGTCTGTGTTTCAAAAGATCCAACTTGCAGGATGATGGCATTGTCCCACTACACCCCTACAGAAGTGACAAATGCAGAACAAAGAGTCTCCACCAGTCAGTGCCTTGTGTATTACTCTGTGTGTGTCTCTGTGTGTGTGTTACTTTCTTGAATCACACACACACAAAAAAAGGGTACTGAACATCTAGGCTTGGGAAGCCTGAGCTATAATAGATGGACAGACATTTTTAGCTGCAGGTTTTTGCGAAGCAGCTGAACCAGCTACTTGGAGATGTCCCTGTCTAGAGCACACAGCTGCAGTCGGTTAGTGCTGGCTCCGCAATAGGATCTTAATTCAGAACTTCCCTGTTGCTCTAAGGAGGCTGCAGATGATGCTTTTAGCACGCTGGTTTGCGACCCTGGATGCAGGAGTCATCTGGGGAGCATTAAAAACATACTTATACCTGTGCCCCAACCACAGAGATTTAATTGGTCAGGGGTGGGCTCAGGCATGGCTTTGTTTTACAAGTTAGAATTAGATAAATCAGATTAAATGAGAATCGCTTCCAGGTGATTTTAATGTGCTTCCTGGGGTTTGCACACCATTATTCTAAATAATAGCAATGTTTTAAAAAACTATTCCGAAGTCATGTTCTGTGGAGTTTCTAAATGTAATTGTTTAGTCTCTCTTTAAAAATCATGTGAGAATGGTCTCCGTTTAACGGAAGCAAACTATGAGAATCTTAGAATGGTTGCCTACGTTGATTTAAGGAGCTTTATTTTTAGAACATAACTTTTAAAGTCGAACTAATGATGAATAGCTATTAACAGATATGTGGCGTCACAATTATAAAACTGCCCTTGATTTCTTGATGGCACTTGGTGCAAAGCCAGATTTATGGGGGTGAAATACTGTCCTTAGCCTCATGTAATCAGAGATTGCCCAGGGGGACACAAATGTGGGGGGCTACAATTTTTGCTGTCACTGAACTGCGAAGGTGCAGTTTGCATCTTTTAATCTATTCCTCTTTCCTAGACCTTAAGGGCTGGGAGAAAGCCAAGAGAATGAAATGGTAGAGAATTGTTTTTTGGAGAAAAATATCGTCATATCTATCACCAAAGTAGTTTGGATGTAGAACAATTGTGATTATGCAATTTGAGGCATCTCAAATATTTTCTCGCTTAGAGTCTATGTATTTTTATTTAATTATACAAGAAGTATAGGATTATGTGATGTTTCATGCATTTTATGTCTTTGTTGCTTGCAATTAGACTTTAAATATTAAAAATCGCCCCCAGTTACCAGTGGTACAGTCGTCCAAATTCTGGCTGCAGTAATGAAGCTTCCGGTGTTGGAACATTGTTGATCTGTTAGGTTCAGGGAGCTATTTCAGTGGCCAGGAGTATGTCTGACTAGGCTAAGGGCATCGTTTTATCTTTCTTTTATAGGTTGATGTGGTTATAACTAACCAGTTATTTTGCCTATGAAGGCAAATCAGTTTCCACAAAGTTAATAGCAAACAAAAAGCGTCCATAAGCCAGCAAAATTTGAAGTGGAATTTTAGCGCTGTGATCTAGTTATCCTCTTTAATTGTTTGCAAGATCACTGTTCATCTTTGCTTTTCTTTTGTTTGCCATTAGAAGAGCCTCTTCTAGGTGCACCAGATAGTCTCCTGGGAGGCAATATTTCCTCTTGTCTGGTGAGAATAGCTCTGAAACTCTCTCCACTTTGGTGAACTGATGGTGGGGTTTGTAAATGTCATGTACAGTCATACATGCATTGACTGGCAGCCGTGCAGGTCCTTGTTGTGCAATGCAGAATGCACCTTCCCACCTTCTTCCCTCTCTTACCAATTCCTAATATTTTGGCAAGAATAAACCCATAGCGGCGTTCTTGGGAAGCTGGTTATTAATACAAAATCAGGACATTCAAGGTCAAGAAGATGGAAAAAATCCATGGCTCTCCCTTGAACCCTTCAGGGTGAACTGGCCGATCAGTTACCCAGGGCAGCTGGGCTGGTGGCCACAGGAAATTCCCTGAGACATCCTCTAGACTCTTCCTTCTCCTAGTAGCCTGGCTCATGCTCCTACTCAGAAGAAATGACAAGGAGTAATTCCACAGACAGGAAGGCTGCCTACAGACAGGCAAAATCTCTTCTGAGGTCTAAAGGAGGAACATTATCCCTGATGCTTGTCAGCCGAGATAAAGACCACTTCATACCTTCACCCACCAACAAGAAATGTCATAATTGATTCATTCTGCCAGCCACCAGGAATGCTTGGATCTCTCCAACACTGACTGGTCTTATTCTTAAGAAATATTGGGCTGAGGGAGGGAGATAGCAGAGAGATAATAACCACGCTCGGTAGGAAGCTCTGTATGGAATTCTGTCCTGCACACTCGGAGTTTCCTCAGAAGGTGTGTAAGTGTCTCTGGGAAGCTGAGCCCCGGAGCAAACCGCTCTAACGAACGTGTTCCAGGCATTCTCTACGAGACCTGGGGGCTGGGCCAGGCTGTTTCTTTTCCCTCGTTTTGCCTCTTTTGCTGTAGACATAGTGCTTTGGAGGAGCCAGAGTAGAGCAATTGAAAACTGTATACCATAAAAGGGAAAATGCATTTTCTTAGGGGCATGGGCATTTATGCCAAGGCCTGAAAAATGAGTTTATATCACAATATTGTGATTGTGGAAAACATATTGGATAGTAAGCACCACTGGTGATAGTATCACATGAGCATACACCTGAACAAGGAAGCACAGTGCTGCCCTGTTGCCCGGTGTACGTGGCTTTGTGTTGGACAGAAAAGGGAATGGAATAGGGTCCCTGTAATTGGAGCACTTCTGTGTGAGCAGAATAAGGTTGGACATAGCATAAAATGTTTTAATGTGGGAGGATGTGGTAATAGAAAAAAATCAGAGCTTCTGTGGGATTTTAGGGGGAGTCTCCGCTCATATTCAGGGTATAAGAACAGATTTGCAGTCGAGGGGACAAGATGTGGGCCATGGGGGATGGAGTATGGCAATGATAATTAGGTGCTGCTTAGAGAGGAGATGCTCAGAGAGCTGGCTGGGTCTAGGGAGTGTGGGTAAGGGAGGAGTTAAAGATGCCTGGAAGGGGGATGCCATTTCTAGGGACAAGAAGAAAAGAGGGGTGGAGTTGGACAGAAAAGAGAAGTGAGGGGAAGCTTGGAGGTTTGGTTCACAACCCTTGACTTTGAAGAGCTGAGTAGGGGCATTTGGCAGGAAAGGGGTTGGAGCTGATGGGACAGTGTGGGGCTGTAGGGTTTTGAAGACTGCCGAGTGAGGGGTAAGTGTCACCTTTGGGAATGGCTGTGGTCACGTCATGAAAGCCCTTCCAGCGGAGCTCGAGAGAAGCCATCTTGCAAGCAATGAAAGAGAAAGTGGGCAAATGCAAGGTGCGTTGTCAGTTCTTTGGAGAAATATGGTGGCACAAGCCAGGACTACGTCAGGTTATCTTCGTGTCTGAGAACTGCAGCACCGTCCTGACTCAGTTCACTTTTGTCACTGCAGGAGAGAGTGAGAATGTGAGCTGAAGTGGAGTCAAGAGATGTTTTAGATTATTTATTTTAGGATAGAAGAAATTTCTGTTGCATGAGGAAAATTACCATCGCAAAGAGAAAGGCGGAAGACGTAATAGGGAAAAGACAGCGAGCTGGAAAATCTTGGCAGTTTCTGTCTCTTGGGCACAGATGGAGGGATTAAATTTGGAAGGAGCAATTATCAACCATGTGTTGATGAAGGATCTGGGAGCAAGGTAGCTTCTTCCTCTGAGTCAAGAGGAAAGGGGAAGAACAGGGGTGAAACTATGGAGAAAGCTTGAGGATAAGAAGCCCAGGTTGAAAGAACTTACATTTTATAACCTCATTCTTCTTAACAAAGTAAAAAGCAAGGTCAGGTGAAGTTAGAATAGATTTGGGGCAAGAGGCAGGAGAATGGAAGCGTTCCAATAGCTGTGTAGGGAATTACGTAGGACGTGAATTCGAGATGAATAAAAAAAGTCAAGGAGTGAAAGAAAATTTCAAATGAATTTTAAAAATTTTAAAAATTATGGGATTCTTGATAGACCCAGCCAGCAGTAGAGTTGCATGACTTTTTTTCCAGCAATGCTTATTTCTGCAGCACTGGGGTGGAGAAAGAGGGGCTGGCAGCCCTTTGGTCAGTAAGAGGATGAGTGATCTCAGGGTACCAGGAAGAGCACAGTGCGTGGACCGTGGGGAGGGAGGCAGTGGAGCCAGGAGCTGATGAAGGCCCTGGGAAAAGTGGGACTAGACAAGGAAGAAGGGGTCTTTATGAGGCTGCAGAGACAGAGGGCCACATGGAAGGGGAGAAGGCTGTGGTTACCGAGAGGAATTTTAGCTAGAGTGTTTTTTTGCCCTCATCAGTTCAAGTCCAGCCTGGGCTGTGTACCTTATTTAATCATTTTCGTCATGTCACTTGGCTTGCCTTTAGGGTTTCTGTGTTTGTTAGAATAAGATACCCTGGGAAAGGAAATGTAAAATTGCCTCGCTCTTCTGCCATAGTAAGACTGCATTTGGAGGGCTGTGTGTAGTTCCAGACGTTTCTTTTAACTATCCGTTCTCTGCAAATACCCCTGGGGATCCACCTTGGCGCTGCAAAATAGTGCCCCTTCTCCCCATCTCTGCTCTCTCTTTCTGGTCCAAGCCGTGGTTACCCTGTGCGTGGATCACGACTCTGCTGTCCTGACCAGTCTCTCTGCTTCTGCCTCGAGCTTCCATGGGCCTGTTCTCACAGGCAGCCAGGGCGACCTGTTAAACATTAGGTCAGACCATGTCACTCCACTGGCACACACCTTCCGGCGCCTTCCACCAGGGCTCCAGTTTCCTGACTCATCTCCTACTGCTTTGTTCTCTCTGCTCCTACCCTTTGTTCTCTCTACCCCGTCCACACAGCAGTTGTTGTTCCTCACCGCAGGGCCCTTGCACTTGCTGGTCCTGCAGTCTTGAATGTTCTGCCCAATATTTATGTGGCTCATTTCCTTACTTTCTTGAAGTTGTTATCACCTTTATAGTAAGGCCCTCCCTGACCTATTTAATAGTGTTTCCTACACATCACCCTGTTCTCCTTCCCAGTTTTATATCCCCTTCAAGCATGCTATTAATTTTACTCTTTTGTCTTTTTTTTTTTTTTTTTTTTTTTTTTTTACTACGTCTCCTCCAATGAGAAGGTAAGTCCACAAAGGCAAAGGTTTTAATTTTGCTTGTTTGTGGCTCCATCCTCATTTCATATAGCAGTTCCTGGCACATAGAGGATGCTTGGTAATGTTCACGGAATGAATGAATATTGAATTACCTGGTTATAAAAGTTATATACGCCCATGGTAGAAAATTGGGAAAGCACAGAAAAGAATCTAATACAAATTTGTGTGTGTGTGTATAAATAGATAGAATTCTATGTGGAAGTAACCTCCACTCATATTTCAGTATAATTGCTTCTTTTTAAACATATTATATACATGTTTATATATTTGATTTATCAACAGGAATATTGGTAAGTAGAATATGACTGTGGGGATATGACCAGGAGGATAAAGATTTAAAATCACGTCATCTGATGGATGGTTTGAGGGATATTTGGCCTGGAAATGAATAGGCTTTGGGGACCAGAATAGAAGTTTTAAATATTTGAAGAATTTTGGTATCTAAGACAAATTACACGTATTCTACATAAATTTAGACTAGGGCAGAACTTACGCTAGTGGGCAAAGCTACAGCATGGCCAGTATCAGCGCTGTAGAAAGATCAATTCTGTAGGGTTGGCCTCCCACCGGTGGGGCAACAATAGGACATTTCCTTGTGCCTGTGCATGTTTTTCCTTTTCTGTAAAATATCCTTTCTATTTTGCATGGAATAATGACTTGCCTGGAATACCTATTCGGTGTTTTCCCCCTCTCGTATCACTCCCTCGGTACTCACAGTTTAAGTGTCATATTATCTTGGAAGAGTCAGAAAATGCATTTCGTTAGTCATGCATACGATAGATCAGACAAATAATTCATTTTCTTGTAACGAATCTATTTCTCTATTTTTAGAAATATATGAGTCCAGAAACATCAGGAACAGATTAAGCTACATAATAACTGGGATTTTAAAGTCGTGTTTTGAAGACCCTCTAAAACCGATTGATATAAACACATTTAGGTCTGTCATGGCCATGATGTCATTTGTCTTGTAAACATCATTTTAGCTTTTGGATAAATTGTAGCAGACATATCAGCAGAATTCGTAAACAAGCTGTCGGACAATATATACAAAGAAAAGTTTGTAATTTGAATAATTTATGTTGAAAAATCACAGAACATCTTGATGGATTTATAAATGAAGTGATAGAATTAACAGTGCCTAGGGTTTCTACTTTGAAGCTATTGATATTTTCAGAATATCTATTTTTAAGAGGAGTAACATGAATTCATTTGAATTGGTAAAATTCTGTTAAGTTCCCGTACAAATTGTTTAATTTATCCTATCTATATTTTAGATCGGTTTGAAGTAAAATGTTTTTGGAATAATTTAGATGATGCTTTAATCTCAATCATTCACAAAATGCGTTTTAAATTGTTCAAGATTCTATGTGAACCTGACTTATTGTCTTAAAATTCATGTTATGATTGCTTTTTCAGATAAATTTAGTGATATGTCAGTTACATAAGGCTTATTTTATACTCCAGCAAGTGGCCATGTATGGCGTAAGATAAGCCCTCCCCATTATTATAAGTGAGGTATAATTAGGTGTATTATAATAATGTCTGATGAAACAGGAGACAAAGCATCCAGACAAAGCCAGAGCTATCCAGGCAGCCCACCTTCATGCTCGGAATCTATTTGGATTACCAAGATGATCGAGGGGATTTCTACTCAGGTAATTGTGGTTGGGTAATCTGGACTCTTCCTCAAATTCAATTTGAATGAAGCGCCTTAAGCAGAAACATCTGGGCATGGCAGAGTGAGCGTCAGAACTCTTAAAGGGCAATAAAAAGAGTAATAAGAATTTATAATTGGATGTCATCTTTCATCCAGATGGATTCGACAGCATTTTAAAGCCTTGTAAAGAAAGGCCAGATAGACAGGCAGCGGCGCATTTTCCACTCTCAGTCGTGGTCAGGTTCAGTGAAATCTGCAGGGTACGAATTTCCCCGTCTCTTCCTTCCACCCCACGCTCGGGGCTCTGGCCGCGGGGCCACAGAGCAGATGCTTTGCTGGTGAATTCTGCTGTCGCCGAGACAGGCGGCTGCTGTGGCCTCTCCTCCCGGCCCTCCTCAGGTGCCTCCTTAGTCCTCGCCAGTGTGCACCCACACGTCACCACCAAAATGCCCTGTCGCGTGGAGCGCAGCGGTGCTGACCAGCTGATGTGAAATTAATTGCAATCATGTATTTTCTTTAAATCCTGTCTTCCAGTATCTATCTGGAGGGACCAGTATATCCAAAATAGAGTCCTTTCAATATGTAATCAATATCATTAATATAAAAATTATTAATGAGACACTTCACTTTTTTGTATGAAAAAAATCTGGTGCGTGTGTTGCACTTGTAGCATGTCTTAGTTTGGACTACTCACTTTTCAAGGGATCAGCAGCCACATGGGCGTTGACATTTGGACGGTGCAGTTCTAGAAGTTACTATTCTTCTTGAGCCCAGGAGATGCTCAGTGAACTAAAGCATAGGTGGAGAATGATAAACATCACATTGTGTATTAGTTTACAGCCTCAGCATCATTAAAGTACCTTTACCTCACAATATTATGAGTGAGGTTAAAAAAAAAAAAGAAGAGTATTCTTTTCCACTTTATAGATGAGAAAACTGAGATTCTGAAAGCTTAAGTATGGTCATTTATTTTTGCCCAGGATGGCTTACCTGCAGTCCTGGTTGCCCAGTTGTCCTGGAAAGGCTTTGGGCAGGCTCTGTTCCTGGGGGAAAGATGTATGCCCCGTGGAAGGAACTCAGTCTGGTTTTGCAGAAGAGAAGATGCATCTCGGAACAGTGAAGTAGCTCTCCAGAAGGGCACTGTGCCAGTCAATAGTGGAGCTTGAGCAAGAGCCATGCCCAGAACACTTTCTCCTTCCAGGTGACAACCTCAGACCCGAGGCCTCTTCTGTCCCCAGTTTCCTGGCCGGTCGTGCCTGGCCATCTGGCTGAATGTAAAGGGCCGTAGTATGTTGTGAAGCTGCTCAACCCCATGTAAACCATGGAAGCTGACAGACTTGTTTGCTGCCTTAGCCACTTAGGGTTAGGATAAATTCTGGCCAGACGCTAGTTCTAAAAGCCTGGAACTGTCCCCAGCAGTGTTCCTGCTAGTGCAGCTCAGTTGTGGCACAGGCAGTGGCTGGACACAAGCCCATTTCTTCTTGGACTGGTTGGTCACTCTGGACACCATTCCATCTCCTCGGACCCAAGATTGCAAAGGAGGGAGGACCAACTGGACCCAGGAGCATTCAGGGACACATTTAATTCTATTTTCCTCCCATACACTAAATCATGAGATTTTATCCAGTAAAAAAAAAAAAAAAATGCACGCATTTAATTCACTAGTATGTTCTTTTCTGTTTTGGTTAAGCGAAGACTGAACTTGCACAAAGAAATTTCAGGGTTGAAATAATTTATGCTAAATCAATTTAGCATTTTCAAGTACAGATTGGTCATAGCATTTTGCACAATTTTCACCTAACACTTTGAACTGTGAGTCCCCATGACAGACTCCCATTGCTTGTTGGCTCGTGCATTCTTCCCTCCAGCGTGCACTGAGTACCCACAATATCTCAGGCTCTGCATTGGGCTCTGAACATTCAAAGTGTGGTCTGTTGCCTCCAAGTTTAGTGGTGGATACAGTTATGCAAACAGGTGCTTAGCAGAGGATGCATAAAGATGCCGGGGGCTGTAGACACAGGGCTGGCATCCAGGGGAAGGCTTCACTGGGAAGACGAGGCCACACCTGGCATGGAAGGATGGATAGGCGTCCTCAAGGTAGACAGAGAGCAGAGTATTTTGGGTCTGGAAGAGGGTGGCTGTTCTTGGAGCCACAGTGATTTTCCTGTGGGCTGTTTTCCCAAATGGCTCATCTGTGGTGTCAGTGACCAGCCTTCCAGTCTGGGCCCCGAGTGGAGGTGCAGCTGTGTGGCTCTGCTGGGCTCCCGAGGCCTCTGTGTACAAGTGAGGCTTGCTCGGAGACTACCTCTGCACCTACCCACAGAGTCCCTTTTCAGGGCTGACTTACCTGCAAGATATTTCATCCACATCTGGTGCAAGTCCTGAGAAGAGCTCCACGCCCAGGGCTAGAGAGGATCTAGTGGCTCGTGGCCCAGGTGACACTTGCCATCAGATAGCACTACCTAGGATTGGGGTCCAGAGACAGTTTGCTTAGGCAGGACAGAGGAGCAAAAAGGAGGAGATGTGAAAAAGCATCAAGCAGATAGTGTTGATTGAAAAACCAAAAAACCCAACTATGTTTTTTTATTGGTTGAAGATGTGGATTTAACAGAAGTTCTATCTCCCCCCTGAAATCCCACGGCATTTTGTCTGTATCCCTCTCATGAAAAAGAGCGGCTATATGAAGATAAAGCATGTTAACATGTAAATGACAGTGTATTTATGGAGCCAATGTGGCAGAATATTTGAAATCAAAATTGAATTTAAAAATCTAGGAAATATAGCAGTTTGCAGCAGTGAACACATTCTACTTAATGGTGCTGGTATTTGTGTCCCCACAAGGTCTTGATGTGTAGGCTGCTCCCCGATTCGCCTTTGGGTCTTCTGAGGTGCACAGCACATAGCCTAACAGATTGTGGGGTAGCTGTAAATACACTATATGAAAGAATGAAGGGATTAGGGAATGAGGAAAGGCACTTTGAAAATCATGAAATGCAAGTGTAAGATACCAAATGGGTTTGTACGTGATAGGTGCTACAAAATCTTTTATTTTTAATTGTGGTAAAATACATATAACATAAAATTTACCATCTTAACCATGGTTAAGCTCAGTAATGTTAGGTACATTCGCATTGTTGGTATAACCCTGCAGTTCCCAGCCCCCCGGGCCACAGACAGTACTGGCCTGTTAGGAATTGGGCTACACAGCAGGACGTGAGTGGCAGGCAAGGGAGCGAAGCTTCATCTGTATTTACAGCCACTCCCCATCGCTGACATCACCGCAAAGCTCCGCCTCCTGTCAGATCAGCGGCGCATTCGATTCTCATAGGAGCGTGAACCCTACTGTAAACTGCACATGCGTGAGATTCTAATGC
>VBSM01000272.1:108098511-108132648 GCA_008086735.1 Cheirogaleus medius | reverse complement strand
TTTTTTTAATAGTAGCCATCCTAATGGATATGAGGTGAAAAAATCTTTTTTTAAGATTAATGAATGAAGCTGTCGAGTGCCACTTGCTTATCTTCAATCAGTCGATGCCTTTTAAGGAATCATTCTTCAAAGCAGACTATATTTTGAAGTCGGAGGCTTCTTATGTGTGTCTTTCAAGAATTCTTTGAATCACGTGTTCTTTTGGCAGTAGAAACTTTGGTGAAACATCCGAAACAGCTTTCTCTTCCAAATCTTAAAAGAAAAAAAATTGTGGAACTAAAACAAAATCACAAATTGGTTTCGTGTCAACAATGACTTATTGGCTCCTGCAGAGGTTAAGTATTAGTAGGTAGGTAGGTAATCCCAGGACTGCGGGCTCAGTGGAGCTCAGAGCAGACCCTCACAACAGTGTCTGTCTTGGGCAATGTTGAGGGAAGGAGCTGTCCAGCAGGAGAGAGGCGAGGTGTAAAGGCTCTGTTTGCACACATTTGCAATGCTTTGTCGCAGGACAGAGTAAGGGAAGGGTTTGGCACTCGCGTCTGCATGTGGGTGTGGAGGGCGTGGGAAGTGGGTGTTACTTGTGTAGGAAAAATACGGCTCTGTTTACACTGTAACTCTCCGTGCTTACTGCATGAGAAAAAATATATACTTTCCAAAGGCAGGCAATTTTAAGAGCATGAATACTGTGACATCATCCAACAGAGTTAAATATCAGTTGAGCAGCTGGCATAAGAGCTGTTTGCAATGAGTTATGAGGCTCTGAAACTTTCTCCGTTAGTTTACGCCCTTCGTGGCATGATATGAAGACTTTCGTTTAGCCTAAGTGTTTGTTTTAATGAGGTATTGCAATGTAGCACACTCAAATGAAAAACACATGATGTACCCCAGGCAAGGGAGAAGCAATAACCATACAGATTTCTGAAGAAGACTAGTCATACCACAGGCTACCATTATGACCGAAAAAATAACAAGAATTTTAATACAGTTGTCTGGCCAAATATATTAATTTAAACTGAATGCCTTTTAAAAAAATATTATAGCTGTAAGGCACAACGTTCCATTGGCAAGCATCTTCAAAACCTTCATTTTAGAGGATTCACGGAAAAAGTACAGCAACCCTTGCTGGTATGTACGTTTGAGAGATTACCCTGAAATGTCTTTGATCATTTATGTGAGGTTTCTTTTAGTTTGACGCAAAGAAGCTAAAATAGAAAGAAATGAATTTTTAAACCTGTTGACGTCTTTGTATTTATGTAAGAGAAGGGCTGGTTTACGGCTAACAGAAATGCATTCTGGAATTCTAGAGTGAGGACCCCGGGTTGAGCAGCCCACGTCGGCCCTCCCTCGCCCTGGCTGTGTACTGACTTGAGTTTGATTTACAAAGACAGATTTCTGTTTATCTGCGACCTCATTTGGGTGTTAGCCCTGGGTTCTAATCATTCGTGTCTGAAAAAGTACTTTATTTTGTGCACTCTTTAGTGAAGAAATCTGAAATCTCAAAGTGTTCTCCTTCATTTTAATTCAACACTCATTTTACTAACTTCTGAGAAGAAGGAATACAGAGATGGCAAAGAGCTAGTGCCTTCACCTGGCTTACGGGTAGTAAGTAGTAAGCCCCTGAAAGTTCGTGATGAAGGTCAGCGTCACCAAAGCCCCATCCTCTTGAAAATATCACAGATGACTGGGATTTCTTCTCACCTTGAATATATCTAGGCATGGGATTAAAATCAGAATTTTTTTTTTTTTTTACTGTTTTCCCCACTCTGTTTCCCCAAAGCTCTTCCTGACATCCAGCCCTTCACATACAGCTCCCTCTTTAGAATCCCCTGCGAAGACTCCGGTGTTTCCAAACTAGAATGGTTCCGGGTGAAGGGATAATGCAAGGTGTCAAAGCTTCTTTTAGTTTTATGGAATCACCTTTAGTTGCAGTTTCAGAGACGATTTTCCATCAGTTGAAATGGAAGCCCACACTCGGTGCCATCTCCCCTCACTGCATTCTCCATCGCTAAATCTCATGTCTTATTATGTGGGAGAAAACTGGTATATATTTTTTTTCCTGGCAGTTCAAATGAAGCCAGAAATTATCACCTTTGACTCCCATAACAGTTCATCTTGTCAAAACCTCCGTGTGCCCAATTGCTATTGGTTCCCCAATTGCTCCTCTGAGTAATGGGAAGGTCTCACCCTTTGTTAGTTTAGACTGTGTGGCAGAGGATGGAGCTCTCTTTCTAGTTCTCTCTTGCTCACGTTCTCATTGTGACCCACTATTGTTCTAAAAGCAACCAAATAAATATCAAATATTGGTTCTTAGACCAACACAACGTGACTGCTTTAGGAGGCAAACGAGAGAAAAATCACATAATCATGTTTTTCTTTCTTACATAAGTTTTTCTCTTCTGCGAAATGGACTGAATTATCTCTGTCATTGCTTCAATTGAAAGAAAGACTTTGTGAGGCTTTTCCTGGCCGGGGCTGCGTGTAGCACACTGCGCTTTGGTTCTGTCTGAGTCTGTCTCCCGGAGCTTGCCGCGCCGTAACGTGTAATTGGAAACAGGCACGTTTGCAGCGGCGCTTGACTCTGCGGAATGGTGTGGACGTTTTTCCCATCTTTGTTCATTCTTATTTTGTCCCTGTGCCATGATTTTTTAAAATTGAATTCAAATTTGCAGCTTTTAAAAGAAAACCACAAGAACATGATTTTTAATCTCCTGAGATTTGTTTGCCTCTGTTCTACATATAAAATAGCAATTTCCTTAATGTAGCCAAGGCAGCTATATAAAGCAATTAAAAATTGCATCTCCCAAGTTAGTTTTTTTATGTTCAATGCTAGCGAGTCTGAGAGGTAGAGGTAGCTGTCTACATAGACCCTTCTTCAGAGTGTCAAGGAGGGGTCAATCTTTTTTTAAAGTGGTAATTTTAGCTTTCGACCGGATTCCAATCTTGGGGTCCTGGAGAAACCATGTTGCCACATGTGCAGTGACGTCATCAGGTGGGGGAGGTCAGCTCCAGAAGACGAAGCATCTTACAGCTTATTTTATTTGCGAGCTGTTTCTGATTATCCCAATGGAGGGAGGGTCACTTTGAATAATGGCGCCTTGACATCCCTTCCATGGGGAGTCCACACTACTGGTCACCAGATGTGTCGGGGCAGGCGTGCAGGCCTGTGAGGGACACATGTTCGGATGCCCTCTCCATGTGCACCCCTGCTGGGGGAGGCCAAGCCCAAAGCCTACCTGCCCTGCCCATCACCCCAATTAGAGAAAGTTCTGGTTTGGGATGACTTGTCATTCATATCTGTGTCTCCAGGCCCGGTCATTGTTCTCTGGGCATGACGGTTTGGCATGGCTATAGTTTAGCTGCTACCCACATAGAACTTTCTTGGTCCTTTCAAGATAAATATTAACAACTATATATGAGCATTTTCTGAGATGGGAATTGTCAGGTTTAGACATCCCTCCAAGATCCTACATTGTAAACCTGGATGAGACTTTGAAAACCATTTGCTCTTACAGATCTTTGCGTTTTCAACTTTCCCTCTAGACTCATGAAAGTTACAAAGTGGGTCCTGTTGGAGCCAGAATCACTGGGTAGGACAGGCTTGCTTCTCCGGTGTTTGGTCACTGACATCAGGGGCTCCGTGCAGGGGTTGAGTGTGGAACTGTTTATGTATTGGAATTTTCAGAAAACGAAGTTGCCACCTCTGCTCTAAGAAACCTAACCACATAGACTGTAGACCGAGAGGGATTTAGGGTCACATGTGCCAGTTCCTCACCCAGCTGAGGAATCTGTTCCATAGAATCCTGACGAATGGCTTTGAGACCTTTTCTCGCCTCTTCCTTCTCCTGGAGGAAGCTTCTTGGCCTTTCTGTGACGTTCAACCAGTGGTCTTCAGACTGACCCTCTGGAACTGCTCAAACCATGAGAAATTAATAGTAAATCTCTTTTCCAAGTGGAATCTTTCCACTATTTGACGACGACACACTCATGCCTTCCTTCAAACCTCATTCTTCACTGTGGCAGGACAAGTCCCCTAGTCTCCCCGATTGTTCTTTTCCATGGCTTTTATTTTCGCTACCATCTCCTGCCTGTTCTCTAATGACGTATTTCCCTTGCCAGCGTCACTTTTTAAGACAGTCATTTCATTCTGCGCCGATCAGACTACAGCGAAAAGTACACAGAACGTTTCAGATTCAATCAGAGCAGCAGAGCGCAGAGTTTCTTAAGCTGTCGGGGGAGGCTGGCCCATCGCTCCCTTCGCTGCGTTTACTTTCTTTCTTTTCCCAGATGACAGGAGCTCTCCATAACTTCTGTATGGGTGTGAATGTATAAATAATTATTTGCTCATTTAAAAAGTACAAACAATTCACAAAAATATAAAGTTAAAAAAAAAAACCCATACAGTTTAGAATCCCACTCGCCAGGAGTAACAATGATAGAACATGCACTCAAAATAAAAGCAACCTGAATAACATAGGATCCCGTATATGCAAAAATTGTTTGTATGTATATTTTTTTGTTTAGAGAGACTTGTGGATGGATGGGTACCAAAATGTTAATGATGGCCAGACTTTCTGTAAGAAGAACATGGTACATTAATATCTATGCTAACGTACATGTATCTACATCTAAATCGAGGCTGTCAAAAAGGACCAAAACTCTGTGACAATGTCTGTCTTGACAGAGGAATAGCGACACATATCAGCACATTAGATATTTGATTCTGACTCGATACTCTGTTGAGCCTCATGTACTTGGCATGGCTCTGTCTGAGTCGCCTCCTTCCTAATTTTACCCGTCTTAGTAATGTGACAACCATTCACCCAGTTGTTAGGCCCAAACCCTTAGCATCACTGTCCAATCCTCTTTCCCTCATATCCAATCCGTCAAGTTCTGTTGGCTCTACCTTCAAAATGTGTACCGAACTGCCCACTTCTCACCTCCATAGCTATGCCCACCTTAATT
Organism: Cheirogaleus medius; assembly: GCA_008086735.1. NCBI lineage: Eukaryota > Metazoa > Chordata > Mammalia > Primates > Cheirogaleidae > Cheirogaleus > Cheirogaleus medius. The sequence continues at coordinate 108,127,686 of VBSM01000272.1, read as the reverse complement.
CAGTCAGTCGATCATCCTCCCAGATACGGAAATCACCCTCCTTCATCCCTCTGCCTCTACCTTTGGTTCCCTATAGTCTGTTCTCCACACAGAAGTCAAAGTGTCTTCCTCAAAGCGGAGGTCAGATGCTATTCCTGCCCTGATGAACACCGTTTCTCACTTCCCCTGGCAATTTGGATAAAATCCAAGCTCCTTTTCATGTTCCCAGGGCCCTGCAAGATTGGCTCCCAGCACCACTGGCTCACTCTGCTGCAGCCACACGGGCTTCTTGCTGGTTCTAGAAATCTCCACACTCATCCCACCTCAGGGCCCTGTGCTTGCTGCTGCTGCTGGCCAGGCTCTCTTCCCTGTGAGTGTGCTGGGTCCCCCTTCAGAGTCATCAGCTCTCTGCTCAAGACACCCTACACAGCCCTGCCCTGCCCACACTGTCCAAAAAGGGCTGTCTCTCTTCCCCTGGCTGTTTTCATTTTTTCCAGAGTATCTTTATCTGGCATCATATTACAGATTTAAAAAAAAATTTATAGATTTAAAAAAATTTCCCATTTTCCTTACTATAACGTAATTGCCGTGGGGGCAGGTCTTTGTCTCATTCACCACTGTGTCTCTCTCATGCTTAGGACAGTGTCTAGCACACGGTGTTCACTCAATAAGTGATTTTTGAATGAATGAATGAATCCAAGTGGCCTGAGTATGGGATTGGGAATGATTCAGTCAAAGCCTTAGTCGATGCCCATAGATCACCCTATTAGGGATGTGGTACTCCTATGGACCACAACTCTAGAGAGATAAATACTTTAATCTTATTTTAAGAGAAATGTAGCAGAGTCATCTACAGTTGTTACCCAATTCTCTTCAGTGTGAGCCCACGAGATACATTTTAGAAGAACAAGGAGGCTTTTTGATATTAACCCTGACGGTATTCATCTATGGCATTGATATTATATAGTGATTGTCCCTTAAATCCCCTCTAAAGGCACCATTAGCCACCTGGTGTCTGAGTTCACACCCGACTTGGGTGGTCAGGCACCATAAGCAACTTTTCGTGGTATAAGAACTTTCCTTTCTGTTCTCGTCTCTCAACATGCACACCTGAGCCCACAGGTGTTGTGGGCTAATTGGAAATGTTTCATATTCTGGTTCCGAGTAGTGAAAGGAAGGGCAGGCAGGTTTCTGGTTTGGTCCAGCCTACCAGGAATACGAGAAAATCATGATAAACTCAGTGATCCCATTAATGGAACTCTGAGTATGTGCGTATGTCCTGGTGGGCTAAGGGATGTGGTGGTGACCACCTTAACACCAAATCCCAGTGGCTTAACCAAATAAGGATGTGTTTCATGTGCTACCACAGAGTTACCCAGGTGGACAGAAGTCCCACCATCCTATAACATGATTGTATCAACACATGGCTTCCGGGAACACCTTAGCAGGGAAAAGAAAAGCTCATAGAATTTATACCTGTTCTGTATGATACCTGGAACATCAGTGACACCCTTCACTTTTCTGGCTGGAGCCTATGTCATGGTCCCACATAGCTACAAGGGCTGGGAATCTTCTAGTGTATGCTAGAAGTTACTAAGAAATTTGTTAAGCTTGAACATTTAAAAATACTAATAATTAATTTAATTAATTAAATAAAAAGATTGCTTAGAAATTCATTAAAATTTTTAAGTGTAATGAGTTTCTTAGTAAGTTTCTACAAGTAGATCATTTCCTAAACAAATAAGCAAATACTTGGGCACCTGAGGATTTTGGTGCTAGTTCCTAAACTGAGATCCAGTGCCAGCCACAGACCCTGGTTCATCTATAGCAAGGATGGTTAAAGGTCCCCTAAGCAGAGGATTCTAACTGTGACCCAGTTACACCTCTATGTATATGACCTGTGATTAATTTTATTAAGCTGAAGAAAGACCCCTGGGAAGATTGTTTTCAGTTAAGGATTTTAAAACTCAGGTTTTAATTGGTGGTTCCCAAATCTTATAAAAAGGCCTTCTGAGTCCTTGAAAGCAGTCCCCATAAGATGCGAAGAAAACATGCTATTAAAAAGGTTTGCTTATAAGAAGTAAAATTTCAAGTCCCCTGATCCATTGGATCAAAACAACATTGGCTTCCTCAATGAATTGCAGATGCGGGTGTCTCCATTAAATGTCTAACCTCAAAATGGCTAGGTTTTAGGGTAAATTACTATACCATTAACTACTGTTAGATTATTGTGGTTTTTTAAATGTAATAATGTGCCTGAAAACAATTTAAAGATTGCAACCTTGATAATATAGCATGAGGCACAAATTTGGGAGCATTAATTAGAAGCTTTGAAAACATTCATATCCTTTGACTTGATACTATTTCTACTAGGATGTTTTCCCTAAGTAAATGATTGGATAAGTTTAAAAAGAGCTTTGTTCCAAATATTGGAAACGTCCTAATAGTCTACTAATAAGAAGGTGGTTCACTAAACAGTTTTTAGTACGTGCCATATGCCGAGCACTGTTCTTGATCTAGGGTTCCAGCTGGGAACAAAACGGATGAAACCTCTGTCCTCCGAGGGCCTTCAGCCTAGTGGGGGAGACATTGCCAATGGAATTAAGCAAAATAGATAAAAGATGATAAATGAGATGGAGAAAAATGACCGCGGGTGCTGGGGAGGGAGAGGGGAGTTGGAGTTTTTCCTAGTGTGGTCAGCAAGGCCTCCTTGAGACAGGGACATCGGCACAAACACCTTTGAAGAAGGTGTGGGAACAGCCGTGCAGGTGTGTGGGAAGGCGTGTTCCAGGCGGAGGAGGCAGGAGTGTGCTGGCCTGCTGCAGGGATGGGGAGGAAGAGTCTAACAGGCCACACAAGGACTCCAGGCGGCCCTCAGCGATAATGCCGTAGAGCTGTTTGTGTTCGCACGGAGAGGCAGCTGTGATATATTTAATGGAAAAAACAAATTTTAAAAAGACGTGCATAGAAGATCCCATTGTTTTTGGCTAAAGAACTGGCTAATTTGTAAATAGATACTTAGCAAAATGTCCAAAAGGGTGTTACTGGAAAAGTCGATGATGGCTTTCTCGTTTCATTTCTACCTGGACAATTTGCTATGGATTTTAATTGGAATGCAGACACACTATCTTTGTAAAATGAAAGAACTATTCTGTTATTAATGCTAATATCATGGTACTCTTAACAAAGCTAAAAAATTGTGGTAAATTTTGTCAGGAAGGATATTTAAATATTAATTATACTAAACTCCAATAAACAGTCATTTTTACAGAGGTTTGCTGTAGCTTCCTAGCACATAATACTGAACAGCCCGCTGTGGGGTGAATTGTGTGCCCCCAGACTGGAGTTCTAACCCCTAGCACCTCAGAATGTGACCTGATTTGAAAATGGAGTCACTGCAGATGGAATAGGGTGGGCCCCGAATGCAATGTGATTGATGTCCTTGTAAAAAGAGGACAAAGTTGGAGACAGCAGACATGCACACAGGGAGAATGCCGCGTGAAGATGAGGGCAGATTTAGGTGATGCTTCTATAAGCCGAGGAATGCCAAGCATTGCCAGCAAACCACTGCGAGCTGGAACAGAGATGTGGAACAGACTCTCCCTCAGAGCCTCAGAAGGAACCAACCCTGCCATCACCTTGATCTCGGACTTCCAGCCTCCAGAACTGTGAGAAAATAAATTTCTGTTGTCAAATCCACCCAGCGTGTGGGACTTTGTTATGGCAGCCCTAGGAAACTAGCACACGATCTCATCAGAGTAGACGCAACAGTCTGGAGATCCCTGCTGTGCCTACCTTATCGCCATATCGAGAACAACCACCCACAATCGCCCATTGTTGTTGTCACATTAGGGTTTCACCAGGGTAGTTGTTTAGGAACTGCTGGCCTCACAGGTGTTCAGGGCAAGGCCACTCTTATAATTTTGCTTTGTCCTTTGGTCTTTAATAGGCCCTGCTCTCATGGAAAGTTCTAGTTCTTTCTTTGGCTTCCGTCTGAGAGAGGTGGGGTGGGGCTCCATTACCGAGGAGCAGAGGCAGGAAGCTGCGCTCTCTGTGCCCCCTTCAGACGCCTCCTGGAGATCACGGTCCTGTTTGTCATCAGCCGCTGCCAAAATCCTGGCTGGGAAGTTGATACTCACAGGAATCGTTTAGGGATTGTTTAATCGGTCATTCCTCCACGTTCGCTAGACATCATCCCCACTCTAAGCCAGCAGGAAGTTACCACCACAGGATTTGTTGGACTGCAGGGCGTGTTAAAGCACAGATTCCTGGTCTCCCTCAGAGAGGCTGGTTCCACAGGTCGGCGGACGGTGCCCCCGCGCACCTTCCAATAAGCCCCCAGGTGATGCCAGCGTGGCTGGTCTGAAACCACACTTGAACAGCGCTGGCCTCAGAGGACTGTGACACATTCCTGTCCCTAGTCCACGTGGAGTTTTCTTCTCACAACTTCCGTGTAATGTTATGCCCTTGAATTTCACGTGGAGTCAGTGTGGCATAGGCCGTGACTGTCTGTAGAGGTCCTCTCACGGCCCTGTCACGACGTGGGTATCCATCGCTTAGTATCCATCGTGGAGAATGACTCTCAGAGCTGAGCACGTAGATAAATTCAGCCCCTTCTTATAAGTCGGTGGACTTCTTAGTGGATGGTGGAAGTTTCTGGAAGTCATCATCTTTCCCCCATTACTCTCAGAACTAGGATTTTTTTCTCAGTTGCTACAGCTTTACTCACAATTCTCAACATACTTTTTCCAATTCTTGATATAATTTCCCTCTTTTGCTGCTTGATTTTTGCCGCTTGATTAGAACTTTCTCATGTTCTAATAATATTTTTATACCTGTTCTTTTCATTCTTTTTTATTTTAAACAGTAACATTTTTATTGCAGAGTTAATACAGGTAGATATTTTAGTAAACACAGTTAGTAAAAGGAAAATTAAACCCCTCATGAGCCCCGTCACTCGGAAATAACATCAATTGACATTTTTAGGTATTCTAGTGAATATATACATGAATTTGAATTAAATTATGTGCATTTATATATAAATCTATAAACTTACTTGAAAAATTAGAATGAAAATCATTTAAATTACTAAAATTAAAAATATTTTACTTACAGCTTTATGAATTGCTCTATTCGTTTATCAGTATGATCATGAGTGTCTTTCCCCATCATGATATAGTCGCCTGTGACATGGCAGAGACCCTAACATATTCATACCGTCCTCCTTTGACTCTTAGGTAGTTTCCGGTTGTTACTATAGCAGACAAAATTGAGACTAATATTATAGCAGATATATTTACTACACATAAATATAAACTTCTAGAGATGGGCTTATGGGGGGTGCAGAATAGAGTTTACATTATTTTCTAATCACTTCTGGATCTGGGTTCCTGTTTCCAAGGAATTTGGTCCATTCATGGATTACTTACTCCTGAGGGTCAATCCTTGTCCTCCAGCCACACCCCAGAGCGAGAGAACGTCCCTTGCCCTTGAGCAACCCTCACGTGTCCCTCTCAGCCGGCATCTGCGTGGACAGCAGACTACATCAGAACGCTTCCTAGTCCCTCTCTGCTTCTAGACTCCCTTTACAATCTCACATGTCTTTGGGTTCATACCCCCACCTTAGATTTACTATTCCTCCACAATAGTCAGCAACAGTGTTATTTTCAACAGGTGGATTCTAGATGTGTCACTGTTGCTCCCATTGACTCAAAAGAAAAGGAGCTTGAGGCTTTCTTTGCTCAGGTCCCCCGCTGGCTCATTTGGCTTCCGATCTACCGTTGCATGTCCTCAGACCTGTGTCTCAGCCACAGGGGTGGCGGGTGGAAGGACGTGGGCTGGGCTGCTTGCAGGGAGTGGACTGGAGCTGTATGGAGGTCAGTTTTCCCACTCATGTGAATATGCCTCTCTCCCCACATAAAAAGCGGATGTGGCTGAAGTCACACGGCAGCATTTAGGAGTTAAGTCCCATAGGGTCTGGGGGTAGGTGGGGAGGAGGTAGAGAAATGACTCAAGAATGACTGCTTGTGTCTGGGCTCGGATGACCCGAGAGGGTGGAAGGAATACTGGAGGGAAAGCGTCAAGGCTGAAGAGAACTTTGCATGGGACTCTGATCGTGTGCCCTGACGTGCTGCTGGTGCACATCCTGGAGAGACGTCTCGCAGGCGGTTGGACATACAGGTCTGAATCCAGAGCGGGGCTAGAGCTTGAGTAGCTGCGGCAGGCATCGGTCTGCTAGAGGCAGGGAGAACGTGGGCAGGGAGGTGGGACTGGAGAGAAGATTAGTGCCGCTGAAGGAGAGGTGGCAGAAGGGCCCCAGGAAGATGACAGGTAGTCAGCCACGCCACCAGGGTCTTCCTATCAGAGCAGCAGGGAGTGGGCTTGAGAACCCTGTTAGGTAGTCTCTCATCATTTCCTTGGATTATCTGAAATGAATTTCCCTTTTAGTTTTAGAAATTAATTTTCTGGCCTTTTGCTATATTTACAGACTTCCAATAGTTGCTTAATGTGGAAGGCAGCACACAGCCTTCTAAAACGACTCTTAACTTTTGACTGCCGGTCTCAGTGTTCGAATTAGCATAAGCTATTTTGTGCGGATTCTGTTTTCTTTAGGAAGCACTTCAAACAGATGAGGATGTAGAATTCTCTTTCAGGAATATTTCAGAAGTTATTTGCTCCCTAGTGCTCAGGCTGAACCAGGAGATCTCTCCTTACAGACTTTTAAACACTTCCAAAATAAAGGACACTGCTTCTGACTCGGAGAATCCTTGCTTTTTTTTTTTTTTTTGAACAGTTAAGCGCTTCCTGTGTTTTACACCTCAGTAGAGAAAACCTAACCTTTTGTCACCTCTCCTGTATTTTGGAGAATTTAATCACAGAAGATTTATTTGTCTTAATATAATTTAGACATGCAATAATGTTTCTATAAATGCTCCAAATAGCAGGAAAAGCCAGCAACAGTTTTATTTGGGCTTTCCTGATGAATAGCCACGGGTTTGGATGTCTGAGCCTGAGTAATTTCTGTGATAGCTCATTTAGCTTTATGAGGATTCTGTTGACTGATGGTTTGAAACGATCAGCAAAGACTCATGCACATGAAGATGTTGACTTTTTCCCATCGAGCCCTTGGTTGCATAACTATTCTAGGTCCAGTGGTCAACGAGTTGATGCCACTTGGTGACATATTTGAATTTATTCTTTGTTTATAGACATTCAAGCCAGAAAGACTCATGGTGTTGGCAGCTGATTAGAGCGATTTAAGTTAGATTTTTGACACTGCAATTAAATGTGAGCTCAAGTCAAATAGTGCATTCCATACTCCTTCCAGGTGGGGTGGGCAGTCAGCTGGCAGTGTGTCACTGTCTAGCTTGGGTTAGGTCTCAGGGATTCCAAAGAAAGCTTTGATTTGTAAATGGTTGGGTTGAATGGTGCCTTCCAAAATATATCTTTTAGAGGTATGAACTAACAAAATAAATGAAAGAAAATTGGATTAATTTTAATAATTCTACTGCTTTGATTCCAAATCCTTGAACACCTACAAAAACAAAATGTCTGTTAAAAAGTGCAGCCTTGCCTTTGGATACTGGGGCTCTCTGTTTCTGTTTATGAGCGGGAGGAGCCAGACATGTGTTTTGAGGTGGATGGAGGCGTCCAGCGGAGAGTGGAGGTACCTGAGAGGCCCTTTCAGGGTACCGGTGGGTGATCGCTGGGCTTCTTGGAGCTTTCAGAGTGAATTCCTTTCAAATTATGTTTTTGAAACCAGATCCAGGTCTTTTCTGTTATTGATTGTTTTCGTATGAAATAACACTGCAATCCAGTAGCAAATTGGGCGAGCTATAGGTGAGCATTCCACATGGGTAGGTAGGGTTTTCCTGAGAATTGCAGTAATGAAGGGGTGAGATTCAGGTAAGAACGTTAATGTCAGGGGCGGAGGCTCAGAGAAGTTGCTCAGGACGACCACCAGCTTCCTGGTCAGAGATGATTTTCTTAACATGGGTAAGGGACTTAGCTTGTTTAAGCCTCAGTTGCTTCATCTTTCAAATGGGAAGAAGATCACCAAATCCATAGGGTTGTGGTGAGAATTAACCAAGATGATTAATGCATGTAAAGCATTTACGGTGATCCCTAGCATCTGGCAACTTAGTAGTGTTTATCAATATTGTAATCAACACCACTCTCTACATAAATAGAAAGGACAAGAGGTTTCCTTAGAAATTTTTTTCTGAATATTTTTTGGGGAGATATTAGTGACAGATACTCATTAGAATGTTTATTATAAATGTGGACTTGGTGTTTTATAAGATATTTTGACAAGAATGCTACTTTCTGGCTTCTACAAAAAGGCACAGGGATAACATAATGGATCATTTATTTGTACTAGACAACCAATTATCTGATAGTTCATTTTTAAAAATCTAATACTCAGGCAGGGGCTACTTAGAAAACATGAGCAGGATATAAATATAACCCACATTATTTTTAGCTGCCCTTCCTGCTACCTCAGTGTGTTTTTTAAGAATTATAGGGCTTATTGCAGGGCACATCTGGAAATGTATGATCCAATGACATTTAATGAAATGATTTTGAGTGGAAAACTGGCCTCATCTGGACACAAAACCTCCTTTGATAAACCATTTTTTAGAGCCAAGTTGCTCTAAAAAACTGCCCTAGTCTACATGGAACAACGTGTGTTTCTTCCTTAAACGTATTTTATGTCCAAAAGCAATAGTTGAATAGAGCTTATATTCTCTTTTTTGTTGTTGTTTTGTTTCCATCATATAGTATCTAAATAGATTGTCCGAACAACCTGGTTCAGATACCTACTGAAAATTCAGGTGAGAATAACAGCTCTGTCTTGGGGATTGGCTTGAAAAATACTGAAATAAGCAGAAATTTGCTTTTTTCCTTTTGTCTAGTCTGAAATTGATTTATGAAACAGACCTACATTGAACCTGACAACTACCTTGGAGGTACTATGACCCAAACTGTTATATTGCAAATTGAAGCTCCGTATAGATAATTGCTTGACTAAAGTGAAACATTTTGATATGTTTGATCCACACCGTAAACTGATGATTTAAAAATAGTTGGAGTGTTTTAACTTGCTAGTAGAGCAGTTATGGCAAAATCTAGCTTATAACTTTCAAACAGCTTTTATTGATTGTAAATTTACACAATCATTTGTCATATTGCAAATAAGGGAATACAGTTCATGTATGGATTTTTAATTTATGATATCCTCTACTTGCAATACCAATATAATCCATCTTTTCAAATGTTAGTAAATCAAGACAAAAACCTTTCATTAGTAAATTTATAGATACAATAAGAAAAAGGAACCAAAAATATATATTTTGTAAAGACCATTACTTCAGAAGTAAATCTTTCCTTACACTTTAGAAAAAGAACAAATCTTATTTTATATCTTTTGATTTAATTAACTAAATTTTACTAAAACTTATATATGAAACAGACCACACTTATACCACTTATTAAAAGCAATTTTTTTCCCTGGCAGCTTGTTCATAGGAAGGGGACCACAAATTATGAAAAGTTATTGATGCTACTTTAGCTTTAGATTAAAACAATTCTTTCTATAATAGATTCTCCATTTTCATAGGGTACAGTTTGTAGTTATTGTACATAACGTCAATTATAACCCTTCATACTGAGAACTGTAGCTGATGGGAAGAATAATTATCACATCGACTGAGAGATGTCTGAATTCCATTCACATCATGTTTTTAGTATTCAAACCGTAAATTGCAAATCTTTGATGAAGAACCCCGGAAATAAGGGTGTCTGGATTTGCAAATGTACCCCAAGACACTCTTCAATGCTCATCTAACCCATGGTGATCACAACCACCGGGCCAAGTCCATTCCACTGGCGTTTCAAGTTACCTAGTTCCTGCCTGCTCAGAGCTTCGTCATCATTGTGTCTAAATCAGCCTGCAAATTCTTGAAATATTCTTTAAGTTGTTTCCTATTTTATCTTAAGTTTCCCAAATTCAAAACCTGAATTTTTTTTTCTTTTTTGGGCAAATTGCATGAACTCTACTCGTATCGTGTTCCTCTGTCATTTCGTTCACGCTGCGAGGCGCCGTACTGCATTTATATGGAATATTTATACCTTTCTGAAGATTGTTTCTTACACAGTAAATTTATGCATATTGTTGTTAAATAAGTTTCATGCTCTGTCTCTTTGTTTGTTTCCTTTTATGAGCTTCTTTTATCCTAGAGTACCCTCCCTTCTTTTGGAGGTGGCATCACATAGTGTTTTAGGATACGAAATACGGAGTTAGAGTAACTCTGGTCTGAAGCCTTTCTGGTTACTTGCTGTGACTGTGGGGAAGACGTTGGTGACCTTCTCTGTGCCCCCTACCATTAGCTGTGCAATTCAGTTAATGCCACCCGTTCCTAGGAAGGTTTTGTGCTGACTGCCTCACGGCTTGGCTCCATCTACAGTAGCTGCACTTTGAACTGCTGAATGTTGTTTAAGAAAACACAGGGAACCGTGCTGGCTGGTCTCACTTTAAGTTTGCATCCACAAACCTCCAATGGGCATTCACCGAAGCCTGGAAGGCTTCCTGCTCCACCCTGGGCCATAGGCTGCCTCTCCCTTCTAAGAAATGGGATCCCATCACATGGCTTAAAAACCATCCATATACTGATGATGCCCAATCTTGTATCCCTGTTTGCATCCAGCTCCCGACTGATATCTCAACATGCCTATCTATGAGCATCTCGCACTTGAAGTACAAATCCTGAGCTGCCCTCCCCATCTCAAATTCTCCGAGTCCCCTCCTTCTCTGTTAAGTGGAAACACTATCTTCCCAGCTGTTAAAGCCGTAGCATTAAACCACCACCACAAACCACAAATCATCTCCCATTCTTCTTTTCCTTCCTGTCTACCTCCGATCTGTCACCAGCCCCGTCAGCTCTTTCCCAGCAGCTCCTGGTCTGTCCCTGCTCACCCGGGTGATGCAGTAGCCCCTGAGCTGGGTTTCCCCAGCTTTCCTCGTGCTGGAAAGGTTGACAAACCTTCCCTGCACACGGCAGCTGGAGAATGTTTAGAACGTGTCGTGGAGATCAGACAATCCCTAATTAATCTTTGTCATACTGGGGTTACATTCAAACTGCTCCAGTATTACCTGGCTCTTGCCCACCTTGTGGATGCATATGACATCTCTGAGCCTTGACTCTGGTCACTGCAGCATTGTGTCTGTCCCTCTCATGCCCCCAAGCTTATGTGTGGCTCAAGGATATTTAAAGAGCTGGTCCTCAGGGCGATCTGCAGACGGCTAGCTCCTGTTCGTTGTGCGGGTTTAACCGGATGCCACCTCCTCAGTGAGGGGCCACTTCTCCGTGAGGGCCACCCCCTGCAGCTCCTGCCCACCCCCAAAGGGGTGGTGAAGGTCTTGAGAAGAACTCGTGATGCTTCATACCACCGCTCTGCTCTCCTTCTCACCCAGAAAACAAACGGATAAGTTACTGCACGGCAGGACTAGCCCTTCTCCCTCATGTCACTCGGCTGCTTGTGAAAGTATTCCACGTGTGACAAGTTTTGGTCTGCAAACCTCAGGAGAAAAGTAGCCCTGAAAGGTCTTTCATTTGTTTTGTTTTCGTTTTGGGGCAAGGGGAGTTATGCAAAGAGTATTGGATACCAAATGCTTTCGGTGACCTGACCTGAGTTTCCTTTATCTGGAAGCCAATCATGCGGCAAAGTGCTTCTCAATTGCTCCTTCCTCCCTGCGTCTTTCTGTACATGTGGCCGGGGTCTCTGTCCTAATTTACTCATGTAGCCAGAGATGGTATTTAACTGAGAGTAAGAGAATGCATTCTTAGCACCTAGCATCTCAGGGAGATGCGCACCTTTTAACTGATTTTTTAAAAATTTAAAACATAGCATACATGTGCCTGACCAGTAAATGTGTGCGGTAGTTAGTTATAGCACGGGGCAACCCCACTGTGCTGCTCCCAATTCTCACCCCTCCTTTCCTCTAAAGAAGGAAATTATCTTATTTTTATGTCCGTTGATCCTCTACTGCTCCTCATAGTTCTCTCATCCGAATGTGCATCCCTGGCCACCGCAGTTAAGCGTGGCTTCCCTTTGATCTTCGTATAAATGGAGTCAAACGGTGAGTTCCTTTGTGCTGAGCCTTTTCCCCTCGACGTGATGCTCGAGAGAGCCATCCGTCTTGTCGTGCGGAGCAGCATTTTCTTTATTTTCATTGCCTTAGAGTGGGGCAGTGTGTAGATATACCACAACGTACTGATGCACTGCAGTTTTGAAGCGCACTTGGGTGTTTCTAGTATTTGGTGACGACAGGTCTCCCTGCAGGGGACACTCCTGTAGCTGTCTTTTGGAGCACGTATGCACACATTTCTAGCACGCATATATTAAAGAGGGGAGTCGCACTGTCTTTAATGACAGCAGAGGTGCAGACTCCCTTCATTTACTTCTCCAATCCACTCTCCACCCTTCTCTGCCCTGCTTCTTGCCCTGGGAGTTTGGCTTCTGTGAGCTGCATCAGATGGGCTCGCCTGTCCTCTCTCTCTTCCACGGGGTTCAGCTAAGGAGAGGGCAGGAAGAGAGGGTGCAGGGATCTGTTCCCCTGCGTTCCCCCTTTGGTCATGGGTTGACAGTGGCTTTTACCTTCTAGGGAAAGCCACAGCTCCTGTTGTTTATCCTCTGGGTAGTTACAGGTGGTTTCAGCCACAGCTGCATAACCACTTCCCCCTCCTCTTTTAGGCCTGTCTGCTTCCCACCAGCACCCTGACCGATAAACAAGGACATCATCCAAACTCCTGCTGTGTGTTAAAGTTTTTGGTGCTCCATATCTTCATCAAAAACCGTTGTCACTCTTCGTTTTAGACACTGTGATGTACATGCAATGCCATCTCATGATGGCTCTAATTCGCATTCCCTGGGTTACTACGGACGTGGAAGACCTCTGCATATATTTAATGTGCATTTGCAGATCCTCTTTCGTGACTGCCTGCGCAAGCTTCTTCCCTGTTTTCCCACTGGGTTGTTTGTCTTCTTATTGCTTTATAAGGGCTCTTTACATATTCTGGATATGGATACCAGGTTGGATGTGTTAAAAATATCATTTCCACTCCATAGCTTGCCTTTTTATTCTCTTCATGGTGTCTTTTGATGAAAAGAAGTTCTTAATTTTTTTCTTAATTTTAATACAGTTCAAGTTATTATTAGTCTTTCCTTTACAGTTCATGTTTTGGGCCTTGTTTACAAAACCTCCCCCATCCCAAAGCCGTAAACACATCCTTCTGTATTATATTCCAGAAACTGTGTAGTTCTTGCCAGTCATATTCAGATCTGCAGTTTACCCAGTACTGGCTTTTATGACGTGTGAGTTAGTTGTCAAGCTTCTTTATTGCGCGTTGATGTCCTGTTTCCCAGGACCCATAACTAACAGTTTCCTCCTTTCTTAACTGCACTTCACCTTAGTCAGAAATCAAGTGTGTCCACATATGTGTGAATCCATTTCTGGGCTTTCTTTTCTTTTCCATTGTTTTATTTGTCTATACCTGCATGGATACCAGTAAAGTATTCATTGTTGTGCCTTTCCGATAACGTCTAGTAGAGCGAGTTGTCCCGCCTTACGCTTCTTTAAGAGCATCTTTTCTAGGCCCACTTGACCCATGTGACAAATTTTAGAATCTATTTATCAAGTTCCACAAAAGTCTTGTTGTAGTTTTGATTGAATCTACATTGAATCATTGATCAATTTGAAGAAAATTGGAATCTTAATAGTATGAAGTCTTTCGATCCATGTTCATGTTATATCTATCCATTTATTTAGGTCTTCTTGAAATAATATTTTATAGTTTTCAGTGGAAAGCTCCTGTACATCTTATATTAGATTTATTCCTATAGTATAAGGTATTTCTGATACTGATGAAAATAGTATCACTTAAAAATTTTATTTTCTATTGATGCTGAGATATAGAGATAAAATTGAATTTTCTTTTCTTTTCTTTTCTTTTTTTTTTTTTGAATCAAAGTGTCACTCTGTAGTCCATGCTAGAGTGCTGTGGCATCAGCCTAGATCACAGCAACCTCAAACTCCCGGGCTCAAGCGATCCTCCTGCCTCAGCGTCCTGAGTAGCTGGGAGTACAGGCACTTGCCACCACACCTGGCTAATTTTTTCTATTTTTTTAGTAGAGACAGGTTCTTGCTTTTGCTCAGGTTGGTCTTGAACTTGTGAGTTCAAGCGATCCTCCCGCCTCCTCGTCCTAGAGTGCTAGGATTACAGGCACAAGCCACCATGCCTAGTCTAAAATTGAATTTTCTATGTTGACTTTGTATCTAATAAACTTCCCAAACTCATTCATTAATTATAATGATTTATTTCTAAATTCTCTTGTAATTACTTCATAAAAGACTATATCATCTGCAAGTAAAGTTTTGTTAATATTTATTTTTTCTCAATCCCTTGACATTTCATTTTATTTTCTTGCCTTATGTACTAATGAGGTCTCTTAGTACAATTTGTGACAGATGTGGTAATGAGGGGGCCTTTTTTGTCTTTTCATCCAACTTCAGAGGATTAAATTTTAATGTTTTGCACTAAGGTGTGTGGTTTACTGTAGGGTTTGGTAGATGCCCTTTATCAATTTGTGGGATTCATAGGTTCTCTTTTATTTTTAATTTACTAAGAATTTTTATCATGAATATTTATTTTATCAAATAAATTTTTCCTCTTTTATTTAAATTTTTCCTCTTTTGTTTAAAGTTATCATACGAATTTTCTTCTTTACAATGTAAATTCAATTATTTACATCGATTGAAACAACGTTTCATTCTTGGAATAAACCTGACTTCTTTATAGTATATATTATTCTGCTTTATATACGGTTGGTTTGGTTTTCTAGCATCTTATTTAGGATTTTTGCATCTGTGTTTATATGTGAGATAGGGCTATAATTTTCCTTTTTTTTATAATGTCCTAGTTACATTTTGACATCAAGCTTTTTTCTTCTTTTGTTCTCTGGAAACCTTTGTGTATGACTGGCATCCATTTTTCTTTAAATGTGTTTTAGAATTTGCTGATAAATCATTTGAGATGGAATTTTCTGTTTTTTCTTTTTTTTCCTGGAGTTTTTCTTTAAGGAGGTTTGAGATTATTCATTCATAGTTATAAGAGTTCAGATTTTGTATTTCTTCCTTTGAGAGTTTTGGTAGATTATCTTTTCCCAGGATTTTATCTATTTCAGCTAAATTTTCACATTTATTGATAGGAAATTGTTATCATGTGCTGTTATCCTTCTAAGTCTACAGCATCAGTAAAAACGCCACCCTTTTTCATTCTTGACTTCGGCTATTTTAAGCTTCTCTTTTTTCTCTTTAATTATAATCACCAGGAGTTTATAAATAACTAATCTTTTCAAAGAAGCAGATTTGGCTTCATTAATCTTTTCCACCATATGCTCATTTTCTATTTTATTAATTTTGTTCTTATCTTTGTTATTTTCCTTTTTCTTCCTTTGGGTTTTTCTAGCTTCTTGAGATTGATGTCTTTGCCTCGTTCCCGTGGGAGATCACTCACAGGAACAGCAGTGTTATCGTGTACTCCACCTCATGGTTAATCTCCTTTTTTATCTGCAGAACCAGGGCTAGTTCAAATTAGCATTAACATAGAAATCATCCCTACAGCCATCTCTCGATGCAGCGCCATAAACGTGCTCTAGTCAGAAGCATTTTATGCCATGTCCTTTGAATTATTCTCGTGAATCCTCACTGCCCATGTGAATCAACAACAAATATTTGTAGATGTCAAGATAGTTCCTCATATTGACATATTTCTCAGAATAACCTTACTGGTAGTTTCTCTGCTCCCTTCATTATGAACCAAACCCTTTACCCAAGTTTTTTTTCTTTAATTTATTGTTCCTAAAAGGTTTTGCCACTTTCTTCTTACAGTCTGAACATGCCCAATTTTGGAGGACTCAAGTCAAATTTCATTTTCCCCAGGAGTCTTTTAATAAGTCTCACTTATTATTTTACTAACAGTGTATTTAATAAAGTAGATGCTCAATAAATATTTCTGATATAAATGAATAAACCTCAACCTGTTTCTAGCTATATTAATATGTATTTATGTGTTCTATAAAGTCTAATTGGTAGACTAGTATATATTTTTATTAATATATTTAAATTTTCTTGGCATTTTAATATTTCTATATTAGAATATAAATGATTTAAATTTTTTTTTCTGATTACAAAAGTAACGCATACTTGCTGTATCCCAACATTTCTCAGCTGTTTAACTTAAAAGGGGCAGTTACCCTATGATCCTATCCTTGAAACTGTATGCTAATATAGATATGTGATAATTTTTAAAAACTCTTTATTCTGTGAACATTTTCTATGCAGTGGGTTTAGATCAATCTCATTCTTCTTAATACTGTGTAGTATATTTATCCAGTCTCTGACTGATAGATGTGCAGCTTATTCTTATTTTTCACCATTACTAAACAGTGCGATAGTGAACATTCTTGTTCCTATATCTTTGTCTATTTGAATATTTCTAAAAGATGGATTTCTAGAAGATAAATTGCTGAGTCAAGAGATAAATCACTCTATTCCCAATATGCATGAATGAGAGTGTCTTTCCCATACAGTCCTGCCGGTGCTGCAAAACATTAAACTTTTCTCATTTTTGTCATCTGGGTAGGCCCAAAATACTGTGTTGTGGTTCCCTTATTTATATTTTCTTTATTTTGACATTTATTGGATGGTGTATAGATTGTAAGCTCTTGTGATGGTGCTGTGTGCTTGTCCCGGTTCTTTTACGTCCTGTCAATTAGGGTGGCCAGACACACTCTTGGACAGGCAAAGGCTGTTTGCTTACGTAGTGTTTTCCAGGTCAGAGCGTCTCACCTGACGATACACTTTCCAGCTGGCTGACAGTCTGTCTCATACACACACACACATACGCACACACGCAAACACACAATTATACTGTGAAGCTGATAAAAGTGAATCGCTCTATTCCAGTGGTTCCCAACTGGGGCAGTTTTTGCCTCCACCCTCAGGGACATTTGGCGATGTCTGAGACAGTTTGGGTTGTCATCACGGGGAGTGGGGTGCTACTGGCACCTATTGCTGGCGAACATCCTACAACGCGCAGGGCAGCCCCCCACAGCAAAGAATTATCAGCCCAAAATGTCGATAGTGCAGAGGTTGAGAAACCCTGATGTCTATTGCAAATAACATTTTAGTGCTTTCACGATTTGTTCTATCAGAGGAATAACAGTTGGCATTAATTTTTTTTTATTTCAGAGTATTATGGGGTACAAACGTTAAAGTTACATACATTGCCCTTGTCTCCCCTCCCCCCTTGAGTCAGAGTTTCAAGCGTGTCCATCCCCCAGACAGTGTGCATCACACTCACTATGTATGTATATACCCATCCCCTCCTCCCCCTTCCCACCTGCCCCACACCTGACATATGTTTGCTTTTCTTTTTTTCTTAACATTTTGGTTACATTTTATATCTTTGCCTCTCCCTAGCAGGGGTTAGAGGTGTGCCCTTCCCCTCCACAATGTTCACCACATCCCTCAGATGTGGGACTACCCCTCCAACCCCAGAATCCCTGCTGAACGCCACCACCCTTTGAGCACTATAATGTTAAAAGGGCATAATTTTAAGGTATATGTTAATATTTGTTCTCAGAAATTGGGGTGTGTCTTACAATTGATTGATTAGAAAGTATTGTGATGAATTTTGATAGGCAGAATTATCTTTTTTCCTAGTGATACATTAAATCACAGCATACTTTACATCTTACCATCCACAGTCTTAGATTTGAAGAAATATGATAATATGATTGTATCTTTTTACCTCTGCCTATGTATAAATCTAATTTCAGTGTAAGAACAGGAAGTCCCACGTGTAGCATGACAGTTTAATTGCTGTATTTGTGAGCGTTAAAAACCAACCAGTGTCTATCTAGTCTTGCAATCATGGGCATTCTACCGTGTGCTTCCTCTAAGGCAAAAAGTAATATTCGGTGTCCGAAACAGTTTTATATTTGATTTAATGTTAAAGTAGTTCCTCTTGGATTTAGTAAATAGATAAAAAGTATTGATATAATGTTCAAATTTAGTGCAGAATTATTGATTTCTTCATCTGGGAGGTTATGAATCATTCCTGTATCTATTGTTTTTCTCCTTCACTTAAATTCATTACCTTTAAATTCAGGAAAATGATTGAAAATTAAAGGGGTTTCAATGTCAGTGAAACATTTGTTGGGTCGCAGGATCCTTCAGCCTAAACCTTCTATGTTTTCTTACATTTACAACCAGTTTAATAGTCCAAGGAATTCTGTACCTACTGGGTTTTTGGAAAAGGTCACGACAGGAATATCTCCTTTTCAGATCTTGGTTTGTTAAAGGTGATGATCACCTAAACTAAAGCATATTCAGATGACAGCAGTACAGCTTAGGTGAGTGGGCTTTTATCCCTGGCTCTTATCGGAGAAAATCTGTATCTGGTCAGAGGGAAATGGATTTCCATGCATACTGTCAATTCTTTTTTTGCATTTGTAAGTGAGAAAAAAATTAGGTGGCAAAAAGGTGCCAGTTTTGAGTTATTAAGAATGATCTGGATTAGCCTCAACTTCCATGGGTCACTACGAGGTAGCCGCTGATATTTCACATCTGTTTTTGGTTTGCAGCAACCGACAAAGAAGCACAATGTATGTATAGCCCCATTGTTAAGGGTCCCCCAGCCTTTAAAGACAAAGAGCTCCCCACACCAAAGGTACAGACATACTTTTCACTCCAATTTACAGATTAGGCAAAACCTCTTGGGTTAAGGGTCACTAAAGGCAGTTGAAAAATTTCTTTGTGAACTTCCCAGTTTTCTGGTTGTTAAAGAAAATAATAAAATAAAAAGAGCTCCCCAGTGCAAGAATTCTATAAAACAGAGAGTGACGTGTGAGACACATTAATGCTTTCCATTCCTGATGCAAAGCTCTCAACAGCTTTAAGTAATTCGGAATCCAGTATCTCAAATCCTCGCGCGGTCTGGGAGGTGAGATGCGGGCGCACTGGCTATCTGGGATCGGAGCAGCAATGCTTGTCTACGAGAATTCAACATGTGAGTTTAAAAACAATGACTTGCCTTCTTTAAAGAAGCTTCACAGATATTTGAGGAGAATACCACTCAGGACAGCAGTTTTTCTTCCTCCCGCTCTCCTCCGGGCAGGAGCACACGGGACTGTGGTCCTCAGAAGCGAGAGCCCCGATGTGTACCTGTGCATGCTGCCTGCGCCCACAGTGAAGTCCTCCTGCAGTGGTCAGCGGGGCCACCACGCCGCCTTCCAGATGGCTCTCATTACCGTCGAAATTGACCGAGGGAAGCCCCCAGGGCGTCCTGGAAGCCTCAGAGACCATGCTAGGGACACAGCCCCTGAGCTAGTGTTTCAGAGAAAATAATAACAGCACCTTCCAAACACTAGGGCTTTTCTTTTTGGTGACTCAGGGTAATGAATCCTCCTCCTCTCCCTCTGCTTCTCATTGACCACCCCCAGTCCTGCACGAGTCACAGAGGGGGAAGCTGACGTTTTCCCACATCTCTTTGGGGAAGTAATCTGAGTTTGATAGACAGAGATGTTTCTAGAGAGTGAGAACAGGGTACCAACACGCAGCCTGGGGAGCTGCTGGTGTTGGGCACAGGCTGGAGACCCAAGTCAGGAGTGGAGGCGCGGGGTCTACATGACCCCCAGGCACTCGCTCGTCTGATGAGCCCAGGCAGGGGAAGGGTAGAGAAGGAGAGCGAAGAACTGTTGATTTCACTTCGTGTGTCCTTTCTCTTGGGTCAAAGTGCTCTTGTCACTTTGGCATATTTTTCTCTTTATCTTAAGTTTCCATTGGCTGAACACGGCGTCCCCTCTTTCCCACGCCCTCAGTGACTGAGATGAGGCTCAACCTATAGTCGATGCCAATCAGGATTTGATGAATGGGTGAAGGATCACACAGGAAGAGTATTTTCTGCTATAACAATGTTGCAAAAGTCTCTTTTTGAGTAAGAAATATTCTGATGGCATTCCAATGACCGATCACTGCAGAACCAACCACTCCAAAGCTTAGTGGTGTAAAGCCACAACGATCATTTGACTATTTGTTGTCCCTCATGGGTCTGGGGTTGCCTGGGCTGAGAAGGGCACTCTTTGCCCGGGGTCTCTCACATGGTTGCCAGTCAGGTGGCAGGTGGGGCTGGAGTGATCGTAACGGTTTCTGCACCTGCACCTCTGTGGCCGGTGCTGGCTGCTGGCTGGCGTTGATGGCCAGATACCCACAATGGCCTGCCCCTGTGGCTGGGGCTTTCTCCCAGTAAGGGGCTGAGGTTTAAGAGTAGCTCTTCCCGAGAAAGCCAGGTGGCAGCTGTATTACCTCTGAGGTAGCCTGGGAAGCTGCGTAGCTGAACTCTGCCATGGGCACAGGCTCACCCAGGTTCGAGGAAATGCACCCCGCCTTTTGATGGGAGCAATGTCAGTGTCACTTTGTGGAAAGCCATGTGTGATGGGGCATCTTATTGGACCATCTTGGGAAATACAGTTGCCATGGTGATGTGGCAAGTGTCTAGAAATGCAATGAATCTGCCATTCTGATGGTTTCTAATAAGTGCATGTGAAACCAACCCAGTTGCTGAAACAGCTTAACCGGAAATAATTTTCGTTAGAGTTAACTTTGGAAAATTGCAAGGGCTAAGTAGTATACAAATGGGAACTATTGTTTTATATTGAAATCCAGATAAATCTGCTGTAAACTTATCATAATGTGGGTAAAGTAGAGGATGTGTACTCATTCATCCACTCATTTATTCATTCATTTGTTCATTCACTCAGTATTTTTTAATTGAATATCTACTTTTTGCCAGGTACTGTTAGGTCTGTTGTGATGGAAATCCCATAAGATGTAGAGTTGGAAGGCCTCCTAGAGACCAATTTGCCTTTTTCATTTACCAGTACCTCGATCTGGGAGAATTTTTCAAAAAAGTCACCTCCATGGTTACCCAGGGTATGTATTAGACACTTGGGGGAGGAGGCGGCCGACTGTTGGGAGAAGGGGGTGGGCCCCACTCTCTATCTCATCTATTTATCTATCATCTAATTAGTATGTGTGCATGTGTGTACATGTATGTTTATGTGCATGTGTGTGAGCATATGAGCATGTGTGCATATGTGTGTGTGTGTGTGGGTGTGCATGTGTGTGTGCATTTCTGTGTGGTGGAGAATCCATGGGCGGCTAACAACTTAAGTCCTAGCTATCATCTTCACTTTAAGTGGAAATCCTCCCAGGGACTGGTCAGCAGGCCTTTGAAAACAGACAAGGCCGCTGATGCTGAGCACATTCTGTTCAGAAGTGAGGAAAGGGATGGTGGTTTGGCCACGGCTGGCCAGGTGAACCCGTGGCTGGGCCCAGGCCAAGGCTCCTCTCAGTACCACTGGGAGTATCTCCCCCATCGTCAGGGAGTCCCAAGTTCAAGTCAGATGCTGGGCACTTGCGGGGCCTCTCCTGGACTAGCCACTGACACTGCCAGTACTGCCTTCTCTTGTCCCCCTGGGCTGTGTGGCATGCTTCATTCATTCATTCACTCATTTGCTGAGTGCCATCACCGTGTCAGCCCTGGGGCTCCAGGGGGGTTGCTGCTCCTGGTCTGCAGGGAATGGGGAAGGTGGCAGAGAGGGGGGTGCCCAATGCTTGCTAATTCCTCCTTTGAATGAATCCACAAAATTACTGATCGATTTAAATGAGAAATTGGCACAAATGAATTAAATGACTCGTTGGAGTCACTGAGCAGGTGGAGATGGAGCCAAGGCCTCCATATCCTGGTCAGACGCTGCGCTGGGCTCTTCCTGTCGGAGGGGCATTGTGAGTGAGCCCCTCCTCTGGCATGTTCTGTCCACCTCTCCTGCCAAAATAGAGCTTAGCTCCGCACTCATGTTCCTCGGTTTCTACCTACGCCAGCTAACAGTTAGCCGTTAGCATAGCGGGTGCTGGCAGTGCCGAGCCCGGGGTTGCTTTTCTCTTCTGCAATGTCCTTAGTCTGCAGTTGCGTCCTGGTGAAACTGGACCAGGAATCCACTGCTGCTCAAGCACCCAGGCCTCGTCCGCCTACTCTGTGATGCCACTTGCATGCACAAGTCATGTTGGTTTCCCTTTAAAAATAGCAGACTAACATATGAAACGCTGCCTTGATTATCCTCCTGTGGAGCACATCGAAAATGAGCTTCCCTGCCCCACTGGCAGAGGGAGAGGAAAATACATCGCAGACCGCAGTCACCGGAGCCTCTTCAGATGTGGGTCAGAGCTTTGCCCACACACGGCCCCGCCCCGGACAGCCCTGAACACAAACAAACATCTCTCACCCGTTGACCTTGCCATTCCTTGGTATATGAACCAGAGTGGAGGGGACAAAAAGGAAATACTGCAGATATTTTTAAGTACAAGTGAAGACAGAAAGGGGCAAGTTGCAAAACTGGTTATATTTTTGCAAACATTGCCCATGTGCTGCATTTTGCTTCAGTGTTTAGCATTTTGATGACCTAAAAGTCAGTGTAATTGCGTAATAAGACAATTTTCAGGAAAACTTCCATATTTAGTTTTTTTTTCATATTTAGTTTTAAAGCTTACTTTATTTCATATATGTATATAAAATACCATTTTTATAAGTGATACACTATCAGCATATCCCAAAGTACTGCACTTTTTTTTAAAGAAAGGAAGATACCATAGTATCTTTCACATCTAACACATCATAGTATAACCCATGTTCCCCCTATGACATCAGTTCTGGAAGGGACCTACTAATATCTGTGTTTAGGCAAGGTGCTAGCCTTGAGATCAGTATCGTGTACAGAGAAAACTAATGAACGCTAATTTACCTAATTTGATGCGATTTACATTGGGAGCACATTGAACCATATAAAATTATTGTGAAGTAGAATATTTTTCAGGGTTCAAAGTTATTAATAGTGCTGTAGAACCATCATACGACTTCCATGGTCAAATCTCACCCTCCAGAAATCATGACTAGCCACCTTTGCTCTCAAAACATATGTATTTCTTTATGTTCTGTTATAATGAACAATTCAATTTTTTCAAAAAATTTTTGCATTATAAGTATTGGGTTTTAATTTTAATGAATAAAAATGAGACAGCTTTGCAAGGTAATAGTATCAGTTCAAGGAATGTCAAGTCAAGAGTTAGGCATACCCGAATTCTCTCTCTAAGGGCCTTTTAAAGGGACATTTAGCGCCCTCTAGTGACAACAGTTCACACAGTTCAAAGGGAAATTGGCTGCAAGGTTCATGTCTGGTTTCTAGCTAGCAAATAATGCAGTGTAGTTCTTTGGGCAGTAGGTGGTTGCTTCCTAAAATTCTTGTGGCAAGATTATTTTTGTAGCTGTAAATAAAGGATAGAATAGTGTCCACTAAGCAACTGCACAGTGGGAAAACCCTGATTTTTCTTCTGTCTTATTGTTGCCAATACATTCAGAAAGAACATTTCCCTGAACACCGTAGCCTTTCCCCAGACATGTGCTGAGTTCTGTGTTGGCATCAGATGACAACAGCAAATGAACTGACATCATAGTTTCAGTTCAATTTCAGTGCATTTTACAAGATTAAACAAATTATCATACAGGTGAATTGGAAAAAGAACTGGTCTGCCTTCACTTCAACATGACCCCCATAACCTCTGCATTACTCCTGGTGGGAGAGGATAGATACAGTGTACCCCTCTGGGGACCTGCTGGAGGAGATACAATATAGCAGCCGCCACACTGAGAAAGACTCCCTGTGTTTCATGCACCTGACTCCAAGCATGGGCGTAGAGCTTAGTTGAGTCTGCAGGAAGCCTGGTGATACTCACATGAATATAAATGAATTTGTGGCAAACATTTTGTGCCTTGGCTTCATTTCTGATTCCGTTTGTGATATAAGTAAATTAACAAATAAATAATCCAATTGAGTGATGTCAAAATAAAGGCCATCTCAATCTAAAACTAAAAGCAAATTTCCATCAATTGAGTGAGAGTATAGTACAAATTGTTCTCTTTCTTTAAGAAGTAATCTATCTTTTCTTTTAAAAAATCATTCACAAAGTAATTGCAGACCAAGACAAAAATAAATGATGATGTCCAGTATCTTATTAGTGATACAGACACATTTCTTAAAAAATCATTTAAAATTCTGACTAGGAATCAAAATCTAAGTTAATTTCAGCAGCCCAAGATAACTTCTCAGGGTGGCCAAAGATGATGACCAAGGGCAATCCCTGGGACAGGATACTTTGGATCTGAGTTCGAGGCAGAGGGACAAGCCAGTTTCTATAAGGGATGGCTAGATGTCCCCATGAGCCTTCAAATCACATGCCCCTTGGGCATAGCAAGCTTCATGGTGACCAGTGGCAGTCTGGGACTATAATGTCTATGCTCAGACATGCCCAGTTATATGGGTAAAGAAATTGAAACTTATTTAGTGATTCATAAATTTTATATAGAAGCATAATAATTGAAACAGGAAATTCAAACATTTTTTAAACTAAATTATTTTGTCAAAATAATTACTGTCCTTTTAGGTTGTTTTAAAAACCACAAATAATAAATTGATATATTTAGGGTTTTTGTTAATGGTTTTAAAATTCTTGCATTTTTAGAGGTATGTGCAGTTGAGTAAGAGCAAAGTTAACATAAGCTTCAGAATATGTGGGATGCTTATGAAATTGTGTTTATTGAAATCATTGCTCCATTTGAGCCTATGGAAATGAACTGACACGTGCTTCAAAATTAGGGAAATTGCAACTTAGTGTTGAGAAGTTGAGGATTTAGTATGTGATAACAATTTCCTTGGTTTATATTAGTTCAAATCCACCAAGAGGCTAAAGAGCACATTAACCAGTTAGAGAAAGTGTTGAAACAATAGTTATTTACATTGTAATTGGATTATTTCTTAATGTGCTGCCAGAAATATGGCACTCTTACTCTTTCTCTCTCTCTCTCTTTCTCACACACACACACACACACACACACACACGCTCACACAGTGTTGTCCAGTGGAGCTATACTATAATTACAAAGCATGCTTTGAATAGAAAAACGGTCCTTAACTAGCATAGAATGGGTGACCTTGAGGCCTGAGAGCGCCTTTCGCTGCTGCATATGTTCTCAGGCAAATCCTCCAATTGATACAGGCGGAAAAGTTCCACCGAGTGGTGGAGTTTTCCATTGTGGGGGCAGCTCCAGATGCTTGATTCTTATCTACAGTTTCAGGCATGTCCCTGGCAAAAATCCTTGGGACATCCTTCTTGCAGGACTCTCATGAACAATCCAAACATTCTGCATTTTAAGATCCATGTGTCATCTTAAGGACAATACACAGCACTTTCGGCCTATTGTTTTGCCTTAAAGAGCCTGCATTTCTGTAGTGTCTCATGTGCAGAATTTGAGAAGACTGAGCTAGACTTCCTGAACACCAAGACACCTGGTGACTGCACAGAGCCTGTCATCCATTTTCCTAAGTGCCCACCAGAGTTCCTGGTGGAGAAAAGGCACATCATTAACATCACCTAAGTGGATTAATGCTGCATAGACGACCCCCACCAAACACATGAGCATCTTCTGGGTTTCCTTACTAAAATTAACCAAAAAAAGAGCTACTTTATTCTTGCTGTCAGACATTTGAAAAGGAGCATGCATTCTGGTCTGCACACATAAAGGGTTTGACAACTACAGCTATCGTGGGCTGCACATAATACAGAACATGCCTGTATTATCCAGGCATTTACAAGAACATAGGATATCACATATTACTTACATGTTTTTACATTCAGTTATAATTTATGTTTATTATGAATGTTTTGAAAATACAAAGGAGAAGAGGGAGGAAAAGAGACAAAAAAAGAAGAGGTTCTCTACTATTAGTATTGTAATATTTAGCCTGCTAGTATTTTTAGTTTGCTTTCTCATTTTTAATAAAGTGGGTCTGTGATATAATTGTCCCTTATAATGTGATTTTTAACTTACTGGGCAGCATATCGGAGCAGTTTTGCATATCACTAAGTGTTCATCTGCTACCTCATTTTCCTACAGTATTGTCAATCATGTGAACATCCCATTGTACGGATGTCTGATTCAGGGATAAATAAATATAAATAAATAAAGGTCTGTTGTGTCTTCCCAATATGCGGAGATCAAGAAACATCTCGTTACTGTCTTTGCTGTGTCATACGTCATTTTTGGAAGATATTGCTCTCATCCAAGTGTTCTCAACTCTTGAACTTCTTCCACAGATTCCACATAGAGAGGTTAGTAAGAGAACAAGGATGAGAACTTGTTGAATGTTTAGAAAACGGGAAGAAATGGTTTTAGGACAAATGAATAACAGTGCTGCTTTTATTGTTACAGTGAATTTATGGTATGTTTATTTTACATTAGCTCCTTTTTTTATTTGAAGCAAAATATGAACAGACTTATGGGTGATGTGTTCGTGATGGAAACCTACAAAATGGAAATGTGCACTTTAGGTAGAGGGTCTGCTGTCCATAGACAGGGGGCAGGCCATACTGGTTCTGTGTAGTGTGTATTATGTCTCAAGGAGGGTGAGAAAGGACAGGCTTATGGCGGGATGGTCCCCAGGTAGAGGCCATCTGCCAGTTTGCCCCAACACTGGGTTTGCCTGGTGACCTGAAGTGCGGCTTCCACGAGGGAGAGGCAGCGTCTGGCTCGAAAGGCAGCCTGGGCCTTAGGCTGCTGGGTGGTCTAGGGCCGGGCCCATTTAATAGCATAAACTTGAGGAAGATGTGAGGAAGGATGAATTGGTATCCATATTGTCAAATAATTTCCCCCTAGAATAATTTGTGGGAAATGATTTCTACACCACTGTATTCTAATTAATAGATATGCCTTATGCTATCAAGAGCCAATCCAAGTTTTTGTTAAAAAAAAAAACTAAAACCTTTGCACTAAATATTCAGAGATTCCCAGGCTTGGATGCTGTGATGTTCTTCTAGACATCAGGAATTATTGTCTTTGAAGATGGTAGGAATCAATCATTTTGTTGTTAGAAATGAAGAAGATTTTCCTTTTTAAAATTTTGTAGCAGGGCTATTATTATCCCTAAAGGAACTTTTTATTAGATCACTTTTTATATTTTATGCATTTCCAAAATTAGAGACAATAAAACCGACAGATCAAATCTTCAGGAAAAAGATCAAATAATAGCATCTCTTTGTAAGTATCCAAGAGAAGAAATTATTCTCTAATAAAACAGTATTTTTATTAGTTAAATAATAAAGGATACCTATGTTTGTGAAATATGAGAGGGAGACAGAGATGTGTTGAGATACGCGGCAAAGCTAATGATGTAAATTGCCAATATTTGGAGCCACTGGGAAAAGTATTAGGAGTTCTTTGTATTATCTTGTAACTTTTCTGTAGGTTTGAAATTATTTCAAAATAAAGAATCAAAAATCTCACTGTCCACCGTTTGATTTGAATTAGGCAAGAACCAAGGACTTGAGGTCAGACTGTCACTGAAGAATGAGGTCCCCGTACAAGGGTTGGTGCTTTCCCGCTGCAGCGAACAAGTAAGGGCTGCGTTAGAAACCAGGCGGTGTGGGTGAGGTGGGACCACACAGAATATTCTCCTGTGGCTATTTTGTTAGCAAAGGGGCCATCTTATTTAGAGCTGGTGTTTGGTAAATCCATAACGGAGCGCTGCTTACTGGGAGACCAGAGTTCGCATTTTAAATTGATGCTTCTTAGGAGAGAACAAAAAAACAAAGAATCTTAGTGGAGCCGAGAGAGCTTTTTTCCCTCAACTCTCCAGAATTCTAGTGGAAGCTGCCCAGATAAAACAACTGTGTTCTTTGAAATGTTAGGGGAAGCAAAATTTTAATCAGCCTGCCATCTTATTCATTGTTCAGAGATGAAAAGAGCGGAAGTCAACGCTCCCTCAGAATGTAGGTGCTGAGAACTTAGGTTCTGATTTTCACACTGAATAAGATTTCTTGCCATGTATGTTCTCTCTTTCTTCCTTTCTTTTCTCTTTCTTTCTCTCTTTCTTTCTTTCCTTCCATCTTTCTTTCTTGCTTTCTTTCTTTCTTTTCTTGCTTTCTCTCTCTTTCTTTCCTTCTTTCTTTTCCTTTCTTTCTTTCTTTCTCTCTCCTTTCCCTTCCCTCCTTCTTCTTTTTCTCCATCTCCATTCCTTCCTTTTCTTCTTGCCCTTCTCTTCCTTCCCTCCCCCCCTCCTCTACCTCCTCCTCCTCTGCTTCCTTCCCTTCTTCCTCCTTGTGTTTCCGTTTTAATCAGAAGGACAGTACAAGCAAGAACAACTTGGGCTAGAGTACAGAACTCTGACCTACAGAGGCCTAAAGTCCAAGTGAAATCAGCTCCCCGAATGTCTGCCTCTGAAACCAGGAGTCGCCCAATGGCTCCGGATTTGGCCTATTGTGTTCAGTGGGTCTCCTTGTGAGACCACACCTCTTTATGGGCCCAACTTTCGTGTAGCTGGATCCAAAGCAAAACCTTGTTTCTTCCAGAGAACAAGTAATTTCCTGAAAATGAGTAATTAAAGTCCCCAGATCCTCTAAGGAATGTTCAGGCCTGCATTAGCTGTACTTCCTTCGAGTAGAAAACAGACCTGTGACCCTGAACTTATAGCTTGGATTTTAAACACTTAATATGGTCTTCGCATGACATCTCCGGACAGCCCAGAGCTCCTCAGGACCCGCCGTCTACAACACTGACGTTTGTCAGAGCGGGACCGGCTCCTTGACATTCTAAAGCTTTTGTAGTAGCTTTAGTTATTCGGGTTTTAAAGAAATATTTGAAAACGAGACTTTGACAGGTTTATTTTTTCCTCTTTATTTTTCTTATTTACTTTGATTCTAGAGACTTTGCGTTTTCGACTCATTTGTTGTGGAGCAAATAAAACTGAATTTATTTGGAAGGAGAAAATGAAACTGTTCTAGAACACTCATTTGAAATGTTGACTAAGTATAGGTTGTTAACAAAACCAGCCAGCAAGTGGCCATTATTAAACACGATTATCTATTAAGGTGATATAAATTCCACCTGCAAGGTTTCCTTTTAGGAGAGGGTAGCTCAAGTCCTCCGTCCTAGTCGGCTGCTAATTCCACAGAGAAGCAGGCCTGGG